>VZDJ01000594.1:14016917-14087951 GCA_008694505.1 Cyanoderma ruficeps | reverse complement strand
CCTCCTCCTCCTCCTCTCCCACCTCAAAAGAGCCCATCCTGTTCCCCAGCATCCCTTCCCTGGCCCTCATATATCTCTTCCCATAGGGGTGATTGTGAAGCGGCTGCCACGGAAGCTGGATGTGATGGAGGGGGAGAATGCAGTTTTCTGTGTGGAGACGCAGGATGTGGTAGAGGAGAGCTGCTGGAGCCGGGATGGGGTACAGCTGCGGGAGTCACCCCGAACCGTGCTAAAGAGCTTCAGCAGGACACACGTCCTGGTGCTGGTGCATGTCACCCGCCAGGACGCAGGCATCATCTCCTTCACTGTCGGGGAGTCGCAGACATCCTCCCAGCTCCGAGTCAAGTGTAAGCTCCAGGCTTGAAGGGGTCCTGTGTCCTCTCTCCTGCCTGTTTTTGGGGGGTGATACAGAAGGGGAATAGTCACCCAATATGCTGTGGGTGTGATGCTGCAACGTGTTTCCTGGGAAGGGGGCTTTGAGCAGGGCTTCAGGATCCCAGCCTCACAGGCACTCACAAACCCCTGTAGCCAGCAGCATGCTACATGGGAGCAAGACCATCCTTTCCATCAGAGAGTGAATCCCCAAAGAAACAGGCTGTGTATCCCCACTCAGACCTTCTGCCACCCCACTTAGAGCCTCGCTGCCATCCCCCAGCAGGCAACCTGGGCTGTGACTTGCAGGTGTGAAGCACGACCCTCCGAGTGCACCGGTGGCAGCTGAGATGAGCGTGGTGGAGCACAACACGGCTCTGCTGACTTGGTGTCCCGCGCCTGACTCCCACCTCCGCCCTGCCAGCCACTACCTGCTGGAACGTCGGGAGGCAGCGGGAGGGGAGTGGGTGCAGTGCCTTGCCACCGACCTGCCCAGCTGCGTGCGGGTGCTGGGTGACAGTGTGCCTCGCGAGGCCGACTACCGCTTCCGCATCTCTGCCGCCAACAAGCACGGCAGGAGCAGCCCTGTGGAGTTCCCTGGATCTGTGCATCTTGGTGAGGAGACAGGCAAAAGCTGGGATGTCGTGCCACAGTGTGCTGGTAGTCAGTGCCACTGGGGCTCAGTCTGACTGTGCTCCAGCCCCAGCAGCTCGTCTGGAGAGGGGTCTGCAGGACACGTGGGTGAGGGATGGTGAGGATGCACGCTTCTCCCTGGAGCTGTCAGCCGTGGTGCATGGATCCTGGTTCCTCAACGGTGCCAGGCTGTGTGAGGAGGAAGATGCAGGCGGCCGGTGCAGTGTACAGCGCTGCGGGATGGAGCACTCGCTGCTGATCCGGGGAGCACGACTGGTTGACAGTGGGGCCCAGGTCACCTTCGTGTCCGGTGGTGTGCGGGACTCAGCTATCCTGCATGTGCAAGGTGATCAGGGCACTCACCCTGGGGTCCTACCAGGACCCCAGCAGCAGGGCTGTCATGCTGGAGGATGCTTCTCACCGCTCCTCAATGTCTCTCAGCCCCACAGATCCGCATTGCCCCAGTGTCTGAGGCTGAACGGCTCCGGAAAGTGCCAGCAGGGATGCCTGTGCTGCTGGAATGCCAGGTGTCCACCCCGGATGCCCCTGTCTGCTGGCTGAAGGATGGCAAGGCCTTGCCCCCAGATGACGTTATCGCAGTGCAGGCAGAAGGCTGTGTGCAGAGGCTGCTCCTCCGCTCAGCATGTCCCTCAGACACTGGTGTGTACACTTGTGACACTGGGGATGATGCCGTGGACTTTGTGCTGACTGTGACCGGTGAGCTGGGGACTGTGTGTGGGAGCCTAGCCCCTACCTCCTGATAGTGCTCCTGCCCTGCTTCTCGCCCCCATCATGCGGCTGAAAGCTGCAGCCAGTCATGCTGAGGCCCACATTATCCCTGGCAGAGGTGCCGGTGAGGATCATCAGCTCCAATGAGGAAGGCCCCCACAGCTACCTGGCCGGCCAGCGTGTAGAGTTGTGGTGCCAGCTATCCCGCACAGCCTCAGTGCGCTGGTACAAGGATGGAGACGAGGTGGAGGTGGACAAGAGCCTGGTGCTCGAGCAGGAGGGGCCACGATGCAAGCTGGTGCTGCCCTGTGCTCAGGCACAGGACACAGGGGAGTTCGTCTGTGATGCTGGTGGGGACTCTGCCTTCTACACCATCACTGTGGCAGGTGAGTGTGATGCAGGTAGGGTCTCAGGGGGCTTTCTTTGCCGGGGCAGGATGCCACGAGGTGTGTGCTGCTGTCAGTATTGCTGTCACTTGCTGCGATGGGATACTTGTCAGACATGCTCTTGCCAGGAGCTCCCCAGGAGTTTGGTTGATTGTTCAGTTGGGGTCCTTGTGGCACACAGACCAGCTGCCAGAGGGAACAGCTCACTCCGCCTGTCCAAAATACTAGAGCACACAAGAGCACCCAGCACCTGCACACCAGGGTGTTTGCCAGCCTTCTGCCATAGCCAGTAACAAAACCTCCTCCAAGATCCTAAAAATAGTGGGCCCGGCACCTGGCATGGGGTGACTCATGGTTGGTCAGTGCTCTCTCTGATGGACAGCGCTAATTGCTGACCTGAAAATTAGCTGTTGCCTGGAGACTGGTAGTGGGCTGGGTAGTGTTTGCTGGGTGGGAGCAGGGCTCAGCATCCTGTGGCGGCTGCCCCAGATGTGGAACGGTTGCTGGCTTCACCAGCTGGCAGAGGATAATGAAAGCTGAAAGCAAATGAAAGGCTTCCCCTTGCTGGCCCCAAAATCCACATCCCACAGCCACAGGAAGACAACCGGGGCAGAGCTAAAGCCCACTTGAAATGTGGTGTGACCGCAGTGGTAAAGCCTCAGTGTGGTGTTAACACATGGCAAAGGGCCAAAGTTGATGGCCAAGGATGCAGGAATGAAGACAGGATGAGTGATAAGAGATGCTGAAGAGTCAGTGGAGTGGTGACTGCTGGGAGGGTGAGGAAGGGAGGGGTTTTAGTGAGATAAAGGCAAAATTGCCAGTGGGAAGGACAGGCAGTACGGGCTTTGGGCAGAGGCTGGAGTCGTGTGCTGTGTGGGAGTGTGGGGCATGGAGAGCTCTGCTTCCCTAAAGTGGGAGAGGGAACACCATCTGCTGAAGCTCAGCCTTTTAGCTGAACAGCTTTGTATCACTTTGACAGAAGGGTCTTAGGGAGGCTGTCTTGGTTCAGCCTGGATTTGGACATCAGTGTCACCAGCAGGGCTGGGAGTGGGTGCCTGGAGGCTCAGGCTGACACCTCTCTGGCAAAAGTGCCAGGCTTGCTGCTGCACTCAAGCACTGCTGTGGCACGCTTGGGTTTCCCTGAGGCATCTCAGCTATCCCCTATAGAGCTGTAGTGGCATGGAGCCTGCCTGCCTCAAGCTTGGCCATCCCCACACACCTCTGGGATTTCTGGCAGCTGTTGAGCACTGGAGCTCCCTCATAACTAGTGAGAGGCTGAGGCCAGAGCGATGCTGCCCGCTGAGGGCTGGCACATTATCCCCTCACATCAGTGCTGCTCAACATCTCCCGCTGCACTTCAGCAATGTGATTGCTTTTAGCAGGCCCGGGGAGAGAGGCAGCCGCCAGTCGTTTGATCTGGGCGGATGCAGGCTCAGCGTGCAGCAGGTTAATCGCTGCTAACTGGCGCCGCACCGTTCCCGCACGCTGCGGGGCAGCGCTGTGCTGCTGGGCCTGGGCATCACAGCTGGGAACTGTCTGGGAAGCTTCCACCCGGCTGCCCAGCATGGAGCAGCTGCGGGCTGTGGGAAGGGCAGGTTGCGAGCCCCAGAGCTGGCTGTGCCTTGTGCCTGCATGGAGCCGTGGGCTTGATGAGCACCCATGGCAGAGCCCAGGCCAGCTACGGCTGGCTGCAATGTGCCAGGCAGGCAGTGTTGGCTGTGGGTGGCATCCTGAACTTCTCCCAGGAGAGGGAAATCACCTATAATTTGTACTGGGAGCCCTCTGTCTTTAGAGCTCTGACTCAATTCAGAGGGGTGGTGTGAGCAGTGGCACACATTCCATGTAGCAAATTAATGGTGATTTTAATGATGACTGCAATCTGGAATTGGGTCCTGGTGAGCTGGAGGGATGGGGCTGCTGGCTGCAAGCAAACCACATTCCTGTGCCACAGTATAAAGAAATGCCAAGGCTGAGCAGAAGCACCAGCTGGCACCTGGTGGCCTCTGAAATGGGGAGATAGGCAGAGGGGAGGGCACCCCCTGGAAGAGCAGCTGCAGGGGCTGGTGCTGGCACCACAAACAGTGGTTATCAGTGCTCGGGCTTGCCTATACGCTTCCTCCCTCCACAACCTTCAGCTCCACCATAGGGCAAAGCAGGGTACGTATCATTGGAGCAAGGGCAGAGTAGCAATTTACAGCCAGTTCAAAGCCTGGTGCTCCTCCTAGTTGTAATGTGTGAGGCGAAGAGGGAGACCCAGGCATAATGGTCCAGAAGCTTGTGCTATGTAGGATGTGGATGATGTGATGCCTTCCAGCCTTAAAGCCAACAAGCAGTGAAGCCATCACTCCACACAGGGCTGTGACTGCCACCATCACTGGCTCTGGTATTTATGTCCTGGCTGAGTCCCATGTCTCTCTGTGACAGAGGAGCCAGTGAGGATTGTCAGCTCCAACGAGGGGGCCTCCCACGCCTATGTGGCCGGACAGCGTGTGGAGCTGTGGTGCCAGCTGTCCCGCCTGGCACCCCCAGTGCACTGGTACAAGGACGGGGAGGAGGTGGAGGCAGGTGAGAGCCTGGTGCTGGAGCAGGAGGGGCTGCAGTGCCGGCTGGTGCTGCCCTGCGCCCGGCCACAGGACACAGGGGAATTCGTCTGTGATGCTGGTGGCGACTCTGTCTTCTACACAGTCACCGTGGCAGGTGAGTGCAACAGACATCTACATCCCCCTCTCCCTAATCCTTCTGCCCCAGCTCCTTGCTCACACTGGGGCTTCAGCACCTCAGCTGCCTCTCACCTCCTTGTGAGAAGTTCCTTGCCGATGGCCCTGGGTTGGAAGGGGATGTGGGCAGGAGCATACAAGCTGGTCTGTCTCCTCCCAGAGCCCTGTGTCACACTGCCCCCCTACATCCCAGACCACAGCCAGCGCCTGCCTCTGGGTGATGCCACCTCACACCCCAGCCCTGCTGTTCCCTCAGTTTGCAGCTACCAGCACTGCAGGGCTGGGATATCCGTGGCCACTGCACCAGGGTAGGAAGGATGGGAGGTCAAGTGACACAAGGTCTTGGTCTTCTCAGCTCTGAAGGTCTGCCTCACCCCAGTGCCAGAGGGAGAGGAACTCTGGGAGGTGGTAGCAGGGCTGCCCTTGGTGTTGGAGTGCCAAGTGTCCCTTCAGATGCCCCTGTCCACTGGCTGAAGGACAGCGAGGCTGTGGTCCCAATGCAGGTCCTGGCCATCTGCTCAGAGGGATGCTCACAGAGGCTGCACATTGCTGCAGCTGCACTGTCTGGCTCAGGGGTGTACACATGCCATGCTGGGGATGATGCTGCCAGCTTCAGGGTGACTGTGAGCAGTGAGCTGCCCTGTCCTCACATGGGACTCACCCAGCACCATGCCTGAGCCCTGCCATGTCCCCAGCAGAGGTACCAGTGAGGATTGTCAGTTCCAACAAGGAGGCCCTTCACTCCTATGTGGTCGGGCAGCGCGTGGAGCTGTGGTGCCAGCTGTCCCACCTGGCATCCCCGGTGTGCTGGTACAAGGACGGTGAAGAAGTGGAGATGGGCGAGAACCTGGTGCTCGAGCAGGAAGGGCTGCTATACAGGCTGGTGCTGCCCTGTGCCCAGATGCAGGACACAGGAGAGTTCATCTGCAATGCCAGAGATGCATCTGTCTCCTACTCCATCTTGGTGGCAGGTTGGTGGCACAGCAGGGACATCCTGGAAAGGGCAGCACTGCGCCAGCACTGTGCTCTGGGGTCCCCAGCTCTTCTCCTTTCCCTCAACATTGTGTAGGAGGGTGTGTAGTTTTATCTCTCTGCCTGCTGCCTGTGAGCAGCTCTGACCACTTTGCACTGGGGTGAGAGGATGTAGCTTCCATGCAGCCCCATGGGGACAGGGACACAAGCGACAGCAAATAGACACAGCAGAGCCAGGAGCAGAGCAGTGAGCAGGTCTCACACCCTTCCTCCACATCCCCAACAGAGCCACCAGTGAGGATCCTGCAACCTCCACAGCGCTCACTGGAGCTGCTGGTTCAGGCACCAGGGTGTGTGGAACTGCGATGCGAGCTCTCTGTGCCAGATGCTCCAGTGCACTGGTTCAAGGATGGGTTGGAGGTGGACGAGACAGATAACCTGCTGCTGCTGGTAGAGGGGGCCTGGCGCTGTCTCTTCATCCCCAAGAGCAGTGCAGAGGATGCAGGCGAGTACATCTGTGAGACCAAGGATGAGGCCGTCTCCTTCGATGTCAAGGTGTCAGGTGAGTGGAGGTGCTGAGCCCTGATGTGGTTTTGGCCAGCAGGGAATGCCCATCCATTGGGCCACCCAGCACGGGTGCTCACCTGGGGCTGGCAGCAGAGGAGTGCCCAGGGCTGCGTTGTCCCTGCGCTGCTTTGTATCACAGACATGCCATACCTGCAGAGCCTCCGGTGAGGATCCTGCAGCCCTGCAGACCTGTCCCTGTCATGATGGTGTCCCCGGGGGAGACAGTGACACTGTGCTGTGAGCTGTCCCGTGCAGATGCACCCGTGTGCTGGGCAAAGGAGGGTGTCAGGCTTGAGGTTGGGGGCAGCCTGGTCCTGGAGGAGGAGGGTGCCCATCGCCGGCTGCTCATCCCCGCTGCCCAGGCTGAGCACTCTGGAAAATACACCTGTGCCACCGCCAATGACACGATGACTTTCACCATCCAAGTCTTGGGTGAGCATGAGGCTAGGGAAGAGCGTGGTGTGGAGTGCTGGGCGCACAAACCCCAGAGACCTCAGCTCTGTTGGTGCTGGATGCTGCAGATCCGCTGGTCAGGATCCTGGAGAAGGATGTCCTGCTGACCCACCGTCATTGCCAGGCCATGGAGGACCTGGTGCTGGAGGTGCACCTCTCACACACCCACGGGGAGGTGAAGTGGTACAAGGATGGGGAGAAGCTGCAAGACACAGGGCATGTGCGGTTGGAGGAGGACGGGGTGCGCCGATCCCTGGTGATCCTGGGTGCCATGGGGAAGGACGCTGGGGAGTATCTCTGTGACACCGGTGATGACAGTATTGTCTTCTTCGTCACTGTAGAAGGTGAGCAAGAGGTCCTGGTGGGGATGGCCAGGGGGAGAGGTCTGAGGTGGGTCTGTGGCTGCTGCCAGGGTGGTGTGAGGCTGGGCTGGGTGGCACTGAGCGCAGGGAGGCTGGTGGGGCGCACATGGGGAGTGGGCTTCACCTGTGTGGTGGCCCTGTTGAAACCCTTGTGCTGCTCAGCTGCAGCCAGAGAAGTCTGGACAGGGTCTGGCTATTGAGATACCCAGCACAGGCTGCTTTTGTGGTGACAGCCCATCTCTCCAGTCCCAGAGCCACCGGTGACCATCGTGGGCAGCACGGGCACTGTGGTACATCACTGCCTAGTGGCCGGGGAAGACCTGGTGCTGGCTTGTGAGGTCTCCCGGCCCGACGCCGTTGTTCGCTGGCTCCGGAATGGCCAGGAGGTGCATCCGGGTGAACGGGTGCAGGTTGAGGCCCGCGGGGTGCTGCGACAGCTCACCATCAATGGGGCACAGCCCAGTGACACAGGGTGCTACATCTGTGACGCTGCCAGCGACCGCATGGTGACAAATGTGGAGGTGTCAGGTGGGCTGGCTCAGAACCCCAGAGACCCCCAGAACGGTGGGATCGTGCCACAGACCTGAACAAGGGGAGGGGAAGCCTCTGTGACCCTGCTGATGCAGGGACCAGGGTGCAGTGTGGCAGGGAAGGGTGGGAGCCCTGCCCCCAACTCTACAGGAGCCGTTGGTTAGAAAGAGACATGTCAGGGTCGTGGCGAGACATGTCCCTGCTGCCTCCCCCAGCCAGGGGCTGTTTAAATTTAGCCTTGGCTGGCTCCCAGGCGCCGCTCCTCCTGCTTCAGCTGCCAAAGGCTGAGCTCAGCCTGGACCCTTATCACTTGGAGATGGAGGGCTGTGCAGGGTGAGAGGGGGCCTGTTGCAAGCGGTTGCCCTGGCTCCCCAGCAAGGTGTTCTGGAGGGAGGTGCAATGAAATTAATGGTCTCAACATGGCATGTACAGGGAGTGATGCGGGAGTGATGGACTCTGCTGCTGCTCCTTCCCTGAGTGAAACCCTGAGCTGCCAGACCCCTCCAGCCAGCATGGCTGCCCCTCTGGGACCCCTGTCTGGTCCCACATTGACCCTCAGCCAGCCCCACAGTCCTTCTGCCCCAGGGTGACTCACTGAGGGATCACGTCTCCACTTGCAGCAGTCCTATTCCTGCATTACCCCACACCGTGGGGACATCCCTGAACTCTGCCTTGTCCCCTGTGCCCCTCAGCCCGGCCTGTGTGCATTGTCAACAAGGAGGAGGTGCAGAGCCCGCTGGAGGTGCAGGAGGGGGACAGTGTCACACTGGTGGCTCGGCTGTCCCCGGAGACAGCGGCAGTGCAGTGGCAGAAGGACGGACAGACGCTGTGCTCAGGTGGGCGGCTGCTGGTGTGCAGTGAGGGTCCCACACGCAGCCTCACCATCAAGCAAGCAGAGCTGGGTGATGGTGGCATCTTCCTCTGCGACGCTGGTGATGATGAGGCGCATTTCACACTGCATGTGAAAGGTGAGCCTGGAGGTGTCCCTCGTCCACGCCTCGGGCAGGAGCAGTCTCATCCTGCCTCATGCCGGGATGCTTTGCACCTCCATTCCATGCTGGTGCCACTGGCAGGGCCACAGCTGAGCCCAGTGCTCCTCCGGCAGAGGCACCCGTGCTGTTCGTGAACAAACGAGAGGAGCAGGAGAAGCTGCTGGTGCTGGAGGGCGGCAGTGCCGTGCTCTCTGCCATCACCTCCACGGAGCGATGTGATGTCACCTGGCTGGGCCCGCAGCAGGCGGCAGTGGCCGGCGAGCGCTGCGAGCTGCGTCGCGATGGCCGCGTGCACAGCCTCATCATCCATAATGTGGCCATGGAGGACGCTGGCACCTACACCTGCCTCTCACCCCACGACCAGATGCAGTTTGACGTGAACGTCCGAGGTGGGCGGCAGGAGAGCAGTGAGAGTTCCCGGGGATCCCCCTGCAGTGGCAGCGGGTGCTGATACGGGGGGGTTTGACTGTGCAGAGCTGCGGGTGAAGTTCCTGCGAGGGCTGTCGGACGTGCGAGCGCGGCAGGGCGAGCGGGTGGTGCTGTGGTGCGAGCTTTGCAAGGCGCGCGGCGACGTGGTGTGGCGGAAGGACGGGCGGGTGCTGGCGCCCGGCCCCCGCCGGCAGATGACGGCAGAGGGACGCGAGCGGTCGCTGGTGCTGAGCCGCGTGGAGCCTGGGGATGCCGGCGAGTACTGCTGCGAGTCCAACGACGACCAGACTCTGGCGACGCTGACGGTGCAGGGTGAGCCCAAGGCTTCCCCATCACCTCAGGGACTCCTATTCCGTGGGGGGTGACGGGGGTGCTGGTACAATGATGTCAGGATTGCAGGAATGCTCAGTGCCCCTACATGACTTATGCTGTGCCCTGACAACCCGGCTATAGTCCCCAGGGTGGTGGAGATCATCATGGAGCTGCAGAACCTGACAGTACTGGAGGGGGAGGATGCCACTTTCAAGTGCCTGGTGTCCCCCGAAGATGTGGCTGTGACATGGCAGCTGAATGGCCAGCCCCTGGTCCCTAGTGAGCGTCTGCTGGTGACAAGGAGTGGGCTGTGCCACAGTCTCACCCTCCGGCAGTGCCAGATAGGTGATGCAGGCACTGTTACAGCCAATGCCGAGGGGCTGGTGAGCACAGCTCGGCTGAGTGTACAAGGTAAGAGGGAAGGAGAAAGCTGGGGCTCAGCCCAAGACAGCCCTGGGGCCAGCTGCTGACCCAGCACACGGGCCATGCAGAGGCACAGGTGCTGTTCGTGCAGAAGCTTCAGGATGTGGTGGCAGAGGAGCAGGGGGACATGTGCCTGGAGGTGGAGGTGAGCCACGAGGCTGCCGAGGTGCAGTGGCTGAAGCAGGGCGTCCTCCTTCAGCCAAGCAGCAAATACCTGCTGCAGGAGTCAGGGTGCCGGCGCACCCTCACCATCTGCTGCCTCGGCCCTGCTGACCGTGGCACCTACCGCTGCGAGACCCTGCACGACCGCACGCAGGCCAAGCTCCATGTGGAGCGTGAGTATCAGGCTGGGGATGGGGATGGAAGGGCAACAGGGATGGGGATGGGGATGGGGACAGGGAGGGCACCCAACTGCTGCAATGGGAGTATGTGCGCAGAGCTGGTACTTGGCTGGAAGGGGTGGTCAGAGAGGTGAGTGCATGGGCAGGGGTGGAAGTCTGGTACAAACAGCTGGATTTAGATGATCGCTCCAGCAAGCACAGACTGGGAAGCCAGGGGCTCTGTGGTGGAGCAGACACCTTCTCACAGAAATGGGTCTCTCACAGCCCGGAAGGTGTCGATCCAGACACCACTGGTGGATGTGGAGACCTTTGAGAAAGAGACAGCCACCTTTTACCTGGAGCTGTCTCATCCTGGCGTGACTGGAGTCTGGACACGGGATGGCATCCGGGTGAAGCCCAGCAGTACGTGCCGGATCAGTGCCACAGGCTGCGGGCACAGCCTGACACTGGAGAGGCTTGCACTGGAAGACTCAGGCATCGTCACCTTCACTGCTGACACTCTGCGCTGCAGCGCCCATCTACGTGTGCGGGGTATGGTCCCTGGGGCAGGCCGGGGGGGTGTGTGGCACTGATGCTGTCTGACCTGCAGCTGTTCTGTACCGGGAGACGCCAAGGCTGAGCTGGGCCACCCTGGGCACATGTGTCCCCCTGTCCTGGACAGGGGTTGACACTGTGCTGGCAAGTGTCCCCCTGTCCTCAGGAAGATGTGAACTGAGCAGTGGGGTCACCCATCCAGGGTGTGGGCCCAGAGCCAGCTGGAACACCGCTGATGAGTGCTTGCCCATGAGTAGTGCCACTCTCACCCCATGCTGAAATGCCCCAGCCACAGCTACTCTTCCCTGCAGCCCCAAGTCCATGTGTTTGTCCTACCAAGCCTTCCTGTCTTGTGTCCTGCCTCCTCAGAGCCTCCAGTCACTATGGTGAGGGTCCCACGAGACTTGGGGGTCCCAGAGACGGGGGTCGCCAGCTTTGAGTGTGAGCTGTCTCGCCCCAATGCAGAGGTGAAATGGTTCAAGGTGAGAGTTCACCCTAATCTCCTCCAGCAGCACCTGACCGTGTCCTCTTCCTTGCTTTGTTCCCTGGCCACTGTGCTCCCTGCCAGGGCTGCAGACAGAGCAGAGAGGCCGAAGCAGTGGGGTGCTGCCTGTTTGTCTCCATGCAGGATGGACAGGAGCTGAGGCCAGGTCCCAACTGTCGCATCTACTCAGCGGGACGGCGCCGCATCCTGCAGCTGAACCGCTGTGAGCTGACCGACGCTGGCAGCTACACCTGCGATGCAGGTGACTGCCAGGCCTCTGCCATGCTGCACGTCCAGGGTATGGTCACCCAGCTCCCCTAAACCCTACGCTGCCTGCTCCCCTCATCCTTGGCTGCTCTGGCACTCTGTCCATTACCCGCAGAGCGCCAGATCCACATTGTGCAGGAGCTGCAGGATGTCCAGGTGCGGGAGGGTGACAACGCAGTCTTCACCTGTGAGGTGTCACATGGGGATGTGAAGGGCGAGTGGTTTCGGGACGGGGAGAAAATCAAGGTCTCCAGCACAGTGAAAATACGGCAAGAAGGTGAGGGTGCAGGTGGTTCCACACCTAGTTTGGGGCTGGGAAAGGATAAATTCAAGCAAGGGGAGTTTGTGTAGACAAAGGGGGTCCATGCCCCACTGATTACTATGGGTGCACATTGCTGTCACCTTGAGCCAGCCTCTCCCTCCCCAGGGACCCGGCATTTCCTGCTGTTCTGTGGTGTGCGCCCTGAGGACAAGGGACTCATCCACTTCACAGCCAGAACAGTCATCTCAGAGGCCAGTCTGCAGGTGGAAGGTAAGAGCGTGGGCTGCGAGGTGTGTCTGGGCTCCAGCGCCAGGGCTGGGGTGTACCAGGTGAGCTTGCAGTGTCTCCATGGAAGCCCACTCACCCCATGATGCTGACGCCTTGTCCCCACCTACCAGCACTGCCCATCCGGATTGTGAAGCCACTGCGGGACAAGACGGTGCTGGCGAGGCACAAGGCGACACTGGAGTGCACCGTGTCCCATGCCCGGGGCCGGGTGCGCTGGCTCCGTGGTGACACCGAGATCTTTGCTGGTGACAAGTATGAGATCTGCAATCTAGACTGCTACCGCACACTCATCATTCACCACGTGGGCCCTGAGGACGAGGACTCGTACACCTGTGATGCCTTTGATGACCGCTCCACTGCTCGGCTCCTTGTGGAGGGTGAGTGGGCACCTAGAGGGGCACCACTGGCAGCTGCCAGTGTTGATGTGCCTAGCAGTGAAGGGACACCAGAACCTGTGTCCCTGTCCCCCACTGCTTGCAAGAGTCTGAGCGCTGGACTGGAGGGAGCAGGTTGGATACAGGGCCAAGGGTTCTGTTCCTCCTTGTCTGGGATACACCCTTTGGGTTCCCCACTAGTTCTGGCAATGCCCCAGCTCACTCTGACTCCTGTTGTTCCCACAGGGAGCTAGAAGCCAGGATGCAGTTCTCAGGGCCTGCATGCAGACTGATGCATGCCACTGCTGAGAGATGGGATCATGCTCCCCCTGGCATGGAGAGACACACGGACACCATCCCCAGCCTCAGGGCTCTGCATTAAACAGCCTTTTTTTCTGACATGGCTTCTTCCACACCAGCGAGTCAGGGTCCCGTTAAGATATAAGGTGGTGGCATCACTCTACATCCTGCTCAGCACCCCTGGAAGCCCGGCCCTCTGGGTCCCCCCTCACCCCTGCCCCCCGCGCAGCCCTTGGCTTTGCACGCCGGACTCCGAAAGGCTCTTTACTGTGTGGCCGAGGCCTCAGCAGCGTTTGGCACATTTACAAAAGAGACTGAAAAGGGGAATGGCAGCACAACGCTGCGGGAAGGGGGTGCCTGGCAGAAACATGCAGTTCCTGGGGCAGCAGGACCAGCTGGGCTGGGCTGGGGGGGCTCCCAAAGCAGAGGGCTCCCCGGTCCAGTCTCACCACCATCCTGCCCGCCTGGCCATGGGGAAATCCTGGCTCACTCCGTAATAAGTTAATACAAATCACAGCAAGAGAAATATATACAAGGCGTGAGCCTCTGCCCGCAGCAGTGCTCTGGGCAGGGGCTCCTGCCCTGCCCTGCCCCAGGGTCCCCCGGCCACTATAAAAATCCAGTCGCCACCAAAACAGCGACGGTCTCTGATGCTGCAGGGGTCCCCGCATCCCTGAGGCAGCCCAGCCTGTGCCCAAAGGCTGGAGCCAGTGTCCTGTCTCCCATCAAAACATTTTGTGGGGGATGCACCCTGCCAGCGCAGCTCCTGATGGACAGGCACCAATTGCCAGCATCACCTTGGGAACCACCTGGCTGTGGCAGTCTCTGCCCCAGGACCACCCCAGTTCAGCTTGGGAAAAAGGAGTGGCAAGCCGCTGTGGGGTGTAGGGAGGGTGGCTAGGGCAGGAAGATCTTCTGAGGAGGCAGGTTTTGGGAAGTACTGCCTGGGAGCTGCTCTTGGGGACAGGGTGGGACAGGGCACACATGCTCAGGGGATTCCCTGCTGGGAAAAGGGGCATGGGACCTGCTCTTTGAGGAAAGGACATAGGGGACAGGCACTTGGGGAGTTGCTGGGGGTGCAGTGGGGTGGGGGCAGGCATGGGGAGCTGCTTTTGGGAAGGGGGGACTCAAATATGGGTAAATGTTAAGATGCAGGATGAGCGTGCCCGGGCCATAGGGTAACGTACAGCAGTGGGGGCTCGGGGACCCACCACTCACAGAGCCACTCGCACTGCACGTCCATGAGTTCTGGTCCTTGGGCTGAGTCCCTGCCAAAGGGCTTCCCCAGCACCTTTGGGTCCCACAGGCAGCTGGGGCTTCCCCAGACAAGTTCCATGTGTCTCCAAGAAGGGTCTTCATCTGCAGCCCCTCGCCACATATGGCCACCTGGGGCTGAGGACAAAGCCCTGCCTGTCTCAGAGGTTCTGTCAGAGCAGGCTGGGGTGCTGGTGTTGCTCGAGGTCACTGCGTTGGCTTATACCCTCACAGCAGGGCCAGAGCTCGTGGTGAGGGGCACGGTGGAGCTGCAGTCATAGTCCAGGTCCACCACGGCATGGGAGCTGGCGATGAGGCTGTTCAGTGACGGTCCTGTCTGCCGCTCTCGGAAACTCTGGATGTAGCTCTGTGAGAGAGGGGGAACAGAAAGTGAGGGGGGCTCTGCTCCTGGACCACTCCACCCCATCCCACCCTAAATGCTGCTGCAGCCCTCCCTGGCCCCCCTCCAAAACAGTCCAGTGGAATCCCCAACACTCAGGCCCTCCAATGGCTGGCCACAGCAGGGAGCACAGGCTTATCCCTCCCCTGGGCATTTTGCACCTTGCCTACTGCTTGTTTCTGCTATGCCCACAGTGCTCTTGGCCAGCAGTTTTCATTTGCTTGCAAAGGCTGAAATGCTCCATGGCCCAGCTTAGCCCTTCTTGAGTTACTCAGTCCCTGGGACACTCNTCTTGAGTTAGTCCCTGGGACACTCCAGTCTCATCCCTCAAGGAGCTCAGATGTTAGCTGGTGCCTGGGCACCTCTCCATGCCCCAGCCCACCCCTGTGGAGAAGGAATGGCTGTGGAGACTGGGGGAGATCTCTACCCTGGCTGCGGGACTCACGGGGGAGAGCACGTCCCCATCAAAGCGGCGCACAGGGTTGGGCTTGCGGCGGTAAGCAGGCTCGGGGGGGTGGGCTTTGTGCTGGTGGGGTGGTGGGTGGTGGGGTCTCCGCTTCTTCTTCTTCTCCTTTCGGTCTTCCCGTTGCTTGATGCGCATCAGTTGCACGCGGCGCTGCTGCCGGCTGATGATCACTGTGGAGCAAAGCGGCCTGTGAGCACTGGGGACCACATCCAAACAATCCCCACAGCCAAACCAGCACCAACTGTGCAACCAGGCCTCCCTTGGGTGGTGTGTGGCCACAGAGTCCTGAACCTCATATTTGTCCTTGTGAACCAGGTGCTGGGAACAACTCCCAGGTTCCCAGCTCCTACACTCACCCTGTGCCATGCCCATCTGCCCCACTTCCCACACACCTTCTGTATGGGAGTAGCCTTCAGCTGTGACCTTCCACTGGACCAGGACACCCAGTGTGGTGAGGAGCGGCCAGATGCCCAGGATGACCCAGCTGTACCAGCACACAGGGCGAGCAGGGGCCACCTTGATGCGCTCGTAGATGTACTGCACCAGGAGGAAGAGCTCGATGAAGTAGTCGACAGTGACGGTCATGATAGCGCTGCCGAAGACGGCGGTGGAGAGGGTGGTGAAGAAGCGCTGCCACTGCAGGGTGAGGACAGCAAAGAGCATCCCCACACCCAGGAGCAACGCGATGGGGATCCACACCGTTGGTGGGTGGTAGAATTGCTCCATCACCACCAGCGTGGCCACCGCCAGCAGCAGCCCCAGGAGCAGCCCCACCATGAAGAGGCCAACGCTGCGCACCAGCATGGTGACCAGCCCACACAAGACTCCAATGCCCAACCCAATGCCCACTGAGGCCTCCACACTCAGCTGTGTGTCCAGCACCCGCTCCTTGTAGCACAGCATGAAGATGATGATAGAGCCGAACATCAGCCCCGTCAGGAACATGACAGCCTTGAAGCAACGGTAACCTATGGAGAGACCACCATAGTCAGGGAGTGGATGGCCAGCACCCCCCAGCTCCCCTCTGCCCTCCTCCCCAGTTGCCCCACCAGCAGTCGGGCTGGCCTGGCTCACCGAAGAAGCAGTAGATGATGCCAAAAAGGCAGCACATGGCGCACACCACTGAGGGCACCACCTGGTAGCGGCGCTCAATTTCCTGCTGGCAGCTGTGCCCCCACTCCTGGCCTGGCTCGTGCGGCAGCAGCTTGAACCGCAGCGTCTGCACAGTTGCAGTCATGGCTCTGGGGACTCCGGGGAGAGGTATCAAAATCTCCACTCCTGCCTCATAGGTCGCCAGCAGAACTGTGTCCTGGCACCCGCCCCACCTGGTGGGAGAGAGACAAGGAGAATGGCAGCAATCCCACCACTCAGCACCCAGCCACCAGAAATCCTACTCCGTCCCCCCACTACATGGCTAGGAAGGGAGGGAGTGGGGGAACAGCCTTATCAGTGGAGGTGCAGACTGTCACCTAATGTGTGGCTGAAGGGATGTGCTGTCCCCAGAGAGCCTGCCTGTACCCCCAGGAGCTTCATGTTGCTTAATAATTTGTCTGTGGTTTCAATTTTCCTGCCCATGCCTCTCCGGCACCCTTTTCCTGCTCAATTAACAGGAGACTTCCACAACTTGGTATTTTCTGACTGTGAAGTAATTATGCTCAGTAATTAAGTCACCCCTCAGTCTTCTATTTTTATAGGCTAAACAGATTGAGCTCTTTAAGCTTGTACTCCAAGGCATTTTCTCCAATCCTCTAATCATATTTCTGGCTATTTTTCATCTCTGCTCCAGCTCCCACTGTCCTTGTAAAAACAAATTGGGCCTTCACACTAGATCCAGCCCTCCCATGCCAATCCAGGGGGCTGGAAGGGCACCAGCTGTAACTGGCACTGCCCCTTACCCAAGGGCTCACCCGTAATGCTCTGGCTGAGCTAGGATGCTGAGCAAACAGTTACTGAGCCCCCTGCAGCGCCTACACAGACGGAGGGGTCATAATCCCCTACAAAGACTGATCCAGCTTCAGTTTAAACCTAATTACAGCATCCGTCTGCCTGCTCCCACCTGGAGCCAGTTCCACCACCCTTTCACTCCCCTAGTCCCTTTACAGGCTCAGTTGGTTTAGAATGGGTTTATTGTCACAAATTGTCCCCAGGCCAGCATCACTCCTTCGAAGTGCCAAGTTTATGCGGCCAGTTCAGGACAGCTCACAAAAGCAGCGCTCTGGGAAGGAGCTGGGAAGAGGGCAAAGGCTGCAGTCATGGCTTCCTGCTGCCCAGCACCTTGCTGCTGCCCAGACGGGCTCCACTGGCATCTCATCCCTTGCCGACAATCTCCTTCCTCCCTTTGGCTGGGGAAGGCAACACCAGACAGGGCAAATCCCCGTGGGGAGGCCAAGCACAGAGCCTAATCCCAAGGAAGCCGACGGGCAGGGAGCAAGCAGCCAAGCGCTGGGCCCCTGCTCGAGCCCCCGGGGGGGACGCTAAGCAGGATTGGACTTTACCCGCAGAGCCCAGGAGCGACGCTGGTGGGGATGGGCGATGGTGTGTGGAGTGAGAGCAGGGCTCTGCCGGCCCAGGGGACCGGGGATGCGGCACGGTACGGCTGGTCGGCCGGTGTGGGGCTGGTATGGGATGGCACGGGATGGCACGGGATGCCGGGTAGGGCTGCGGGCAGCGGTGCGGGCGGCTCGCGGCGCCCATTGGCGCGGGCACTGTTGCTAGGGGAGCCCAGCGCCTGCTCATTGGCGCCGGGACTTACCCACCTGCTGCCGCCCGCCCCGGGCCCCCCGAACCCCCTCCCCTCCCCGCCGGCCACAGCGCGGCGGGAGCCGGGGGCAGCGCCCGGGGCAGAACCCCGCCGCGGCGCCCCCATCGCAGCCCCCGGCCGGGCCCCGCTGCCCCCGCCGGGCCGTCGGGCCCCGGGCCGCCGGGGCGGGCGCGGCGTTGCCGAGCGACGGCCGCAAAGGCCGCCGGGGCGCGGAGCCGCTCCGCCCCTCTCTTTGTTCGGGGCGGGGGTCCCGGGGGCGCTACGCCAGGCCTCTCGCACGCCCATCCTGGGCTCCGCGCTCGCTCCGCCGGACGAGGGAAGGATCGGGAGCCAGATGTCCCAGCCCTTCCCCCGAGGGGCCCGGAGCGTCACCCGCCTGCCGGATCCCCTCGTGCTGCCCCCCCTCTGCCGCTCCGCCCGCTCCCACCTGCGCTCCCGGCGCGGCAGCGGCGGCGGCCCCGCGGCGCCCGGCGCTCCCGGCGCTCCCGGCGCTCCCGACTGCGGACCCCGCGCATGGTGGCGGCGCGGCCGCCGCGCGGTGCTGAGCGGACAGCTCCGCTGACGTCACCGCGCCGTCACCGCGCGCCGGGGCGGGGCCTCGGGGGAGCGGGGCGGGGCCTCTGCGGGGGGCGGGGCTGAGGAGTAAATTGGGGATGCATGGGGGGCGCATTGGGGTGTACATTGAGGTGTAAAGTGAGGTGTAAATTGGGGGTGCACTCGGGTGCGCTTTGAGATGTAAAGTGGGGTGAAAATTGTGAGGTGCACTGGAGTGTGCACTGGGGTACACCCTGGGGCGGGCGTAAAGTGAGGCGTATATTGGGGGTGTACACTGGAGTGTAAAGTGGGGTGTAAAGTGGAGGTGCACTCGGCTGTGCACTGGGGTGTACATTGGAGTGAAAACTAGGGTGTTAATAGGGGGCACAGTGGAGTGTAAATTGGGGGTGCACTGAAGTGTACATTGGGGTGTACATCGGGGTGTGCACCAGGATGCCATGTCCTGTGCCACCGCGTGTGCCGGGGACTCAACTCAAGGCTGCATGTGCAGTGTGGCGCAGCACACCCCAGGCTGGGCCATGTGTGCCATGTGCTCGGCATGCAGCGTCTCCAAGAGCTGCAAGCCCCTCGGCACGGTGTGCAGGCACGGAGAAGTTCAGGAGTGTGGATGTGGGAACTGCAGGATAATCCTGTGTCAGGTGGGACCTAACAGTGCAGTGTGCAAGGAGCTGTGCCAGGGCCATGGGGACTGGAGTGCCTGTGTTCAAGAGGGGGCAAATGCACATGTCAGGGGCATTTAGAGCCGCTGCCCACTCATCCCCCATGAGCAGATGAGAGATACAGCATGGCAAACTGGTGGGGGGACACGGTGCTCTGCAGAGACAGAGCTCTCTGGAGTTGGCACCTCCTGGCTGTAGTGCCTAGGGACCCCCAGGAAATCCTAGCACACAGAAGACTCTTGGCAGCAGCTGCCATTCCCTCTGGCAGCCCCTGGCCAGCCCCATGCCAACACTGGGGAGACAAAGGCGGGAGCTGCAGCTGGCGGGGGGCTGAGAAGGGGCTGCTGGAGGAACGGCACTGCTGCCTTCCTGTTGCTTCCCTACAGAATCTTCCAAGGCCACCAGGCATGGGGGCCCTGGGCTCAGCCACTGCCAGGCAAGCCCTGGGGAGGTGTGTGCTCTGCCCTCAGCTTCCCATGCATGTTTCCTGAGTCTGAAAACTTCATTACTTTCTCTGATCTGCACCTCTGTCTGAATATAAGTTCAGATCAACAGGGTTATTTCAGAATGAAACTTCTCATCACTCACATAAAATGATCTGGATTTGCATAAGGTGGCTAAAGTTAAATATTCCAAACCATAAAGGAAATCAAATACAGCTATTTCTAATGCATTTTTCTATGTCCAGAGAACAGGAGACTTTGGGTTTTTTATCATCATGGCTGTTTTTTGACCTCTGTGCATAGAAGATCTCTGTTCCTTTCTCAGCTCTGCACCTTTTTTTCCTTCTGGTATTTCCTCATCCCATCACGCTCTCTCTGATTTTAGTTTTTATATGTTCTTCATTAAACTGCCATCCACGTGACCGCTTTTGCCTATTGCTTGTCTTGGTCTATTCAAAAGTAAAAAGGCCTATGAAAAGCAGCCGGGCTTGGATGATGATCTAGTATCTCAGGGGGGTGGGATGCTGCCAACTGCTTTCCGATGAAAATAGGCTGCTTTGTTTTAGAAAATGAAAGAGATCCTAGGGCTGAGTGGGCCCCCATGTGCCCTCAGTGCCCTGTAGTGCTCTCTGGCTGCTGGTGCTCCCCAGGGCAAGTGAGCTGTGTTTCATGGGGAGGGTGGAATGCACTCCCCGCTCAGATTAAATCCAGAGGCACTTGAGAGTCCCAACGGCTGCAAAGCTGTGGAAGTGAAGCCATGGGCTGGGAATGGGCGGAAACGCCAAGTCCTCCTTCTTGTCCTTATTCAGCAATGTCTGGCACTGAGCAGCCATGTAGGGCTGCTTGCCTTGCAGCTTCTGACTTGGATCATTCCTGAGCTGGAAGTTCCGTTTGTGCTTCAAACTCTGCCCTGATACAGTTCCTTCAGCTTTCTCTGCCCCGGGGGCACTTTCTGGCGGCCGGTGCGATGGTGGATCTACACTGCAAGACAGCTCGGAGTGGGATGGTGACCCGACCCCAGCTGGAGGAGCTCCCTTTGCTCCCGTTTGAAACATATAAGGGTCCTTGCTGCTGGGATCTCCTGCTGTCTGTCTGCCCTCCCCCTGCCCCGGGATGGTTTGCTTCCGTGCATCCAAAGGTCTTCCAGCCGCCGTTTGCTCTCCTGGTATGCCTGCTCCCCAGGCATCCGGCGCCCCAGCTGCCGCCTGCAGCCCGCAGCCCACCCTGTGCTGCTCTGACCTCAAACACTCAGCCCCCTCTCTCCCTCACGACGACTCAGCCATCACCCACACCCAAGGGACGACCCTCCAGCAGCGGTTTGGGGAACGTGACGGTTCAAGCCCACCACGATTTCACCAGCGCCGTGGTTCGGGCTGTCCCGGGAAGGGGACGCATGGCCCCGCGGAGGTCCCCGTGTTCCGGGCACAAAAGGCCGGGGAAATGCGCCCTAAAGCCCTCTCAGGTGCCGGCCCGCGGAGGATGTGCTTTCCTCTCTGTGAGCCGGCAGCCGGGGCCGAAGGCACTGCTCTGCCGCCCCGCAGCGCCGGGAGCGCTCCCGGCGGCCCGGCCGGTCCATGGTGCGGGGCAGCCCCACCGCGCCGCCCCCGGCCCGGCCGCTGCCCCGCGGTCTCCCGGCAACCTGACCCCGCCCCCACGCCTGTCCCGCCCGATCGGCCGCCCCGCCCCGTGACGGATCGGTCGCAGCGCGGGCCATTGGTCGGGGCGGGTGACGCGGGCAGGGCGGGGCCCGCGGGTGACACGTCGGACGGCGGCGCCGCCAGCGGCAGCCGGTCCGCGTCCCGGTCCCGTTCCGGCCATGCGGCTTTCGCTGGTGTTGTCGGTGCTGCGGCCCGCCGGGCCCGTCGCCATCGGCGTCTCGCTGGGCTTCACCCTCAGCCTGCTCAGCGTCACTTGGGTGGAGGAGCCCTGCGGGCCGCCGCCGCGCCCCGCCACCCGCCCTCTCCCCGACGGCGGCCCCGTGCCGCCCCCCGGCCCCGCCAACGGCAACGCGGCGCGCAGGCCCAACGCCGTGCCCGCCGCTCTGGGCGCTGACAACTGGGAGCCCCGCGTCGTGCCCTACCGCCCACCCAGCCCCGGCAGGGCCGCCAAGAAGGCCGTCAGGTGCGGGGGGGCCGGGCCGGGCTGAGGGACTTGGGCCGCCGCTCACCGGGGTTTATCTGGGGGTAGCTGCGGGCGAGCTTCAGGTACCTGCCTTGCCGGGGCTGGGGGACTTTAAGGGGGGCTTTACAGAAGTCTCAGCGGTATGCTTTGCCTTCCTTTCAGCCACCTAGGGCTGCAAACGACTTTTTCTCACTGAGAGTGCCTTTCCCAGCTGCTTTCTTTCCTCCCCTGTGCCCGACTTCACCTTACCTCCAGCCCCCCGCGAAGAGCCTCCTGCCCATGCTGGTGCCCGCTGTTCGAAGGGTGCCTGCTGCAGCACGTGCTGCCGGGCACCCTGCGATGGTCCCCTCCTGTCTGATTAGGGACCCCTCCCTTGGTGGCACGTCCCCACCTAGTGCTGCAAACGCCAGCCTGCTCCGGAGTCGGCTGCAGCCCCATCCCAGCGTGCCCTGGCTGACAGGGAACAGGCAGTGAAAGGGCCTCCTTGTCCTAGCGAGGTGGTGGGTGGATGAAGGGGGCTGAATGGGGCCACTGTGTACCAGGCGGCGGTCGGGGGATGTGATGGGGGGGTCGCTTCCTGCTACTACGCCAGACTGGGAGAATTAAACCTGAAAGTCATTGTGAGTCCAACAGCTGGGGGTCGTGGTGGGGAGTGGGACACAACCAGCCCCTTTGCTGGCTTCAGCAACCTGTGTGGGGCCTGGCTTCCCAGGGAGGGAAGCACAGGCTCTCCTGCCTGCCTGCTTTAGAGTAGTATGACTGTCAGGGGTGGCAGGAAGGTGGTTCCCAGTTCAGACCTGGCTGAGGCTAGCCTCGTGGTTAAGGTGTCTGGTGGGTCATGTCCCTGCTAGAACTGGGTTGTGCAGCCCTGTTTCCTTCTTTTAGCTGTGCTCAGCCTTTTGAAGCCATCTGTTTTGAGCTGGACTGGCTAGCTTATGGGAAGGTAGGGTCCCCTTTGGTCTCAAGTTGATGGGGGATCTCAGCAAAGTGCTCTGCAGTGCCTCTGACACAGGTGTAGTGGCAGCTGGTGACACTGGGGTGATGTCTTGTGTGCGTGGCTGAAGCCTGGGAGCAGTTCCTGCAGAGGAACTGAGGTCAGTGCTGTTGGTTACAACAGGGAGGGTGCAGGCTGGGGTGAGTTGCAGTGCTCCAGGGGCCATACATTGTCTTCTTCTTGCAGGACCCGGTACATTAGCACAGAGCTGGGGATGCGGCAGCGGCTCTTCGTGGGTGTGCTGACCTCCAAGAGCACACTGAACACGCTGGGGGTGGCTGTCAACCGCACGCTGGCCCACCGCCTGGAGCGCCTGGTGTACTTCACCGGCACGCGGGGCCGCAAGGTGCCCCACGGCATGACCGTGGTGACGCACAGTGATGAGCGGCCCATCTGGAACATGTACCAGACCGTCAGGTACCTTCTGGACCACTACGTGAACGATTTCGACTGGTTCTTCCTGGTGCAAGATGATACCTACACGGAGGCGCACCGCATCAGCCACCTGGTCGCCCATCTCAGCATTGACACCCACCTCTACCTGGGTCGTCCCGAGGAGTTCATCGGCGGGGACACTGAGGGACGTTATTGCTATGGAGGGTTTGGCTACTTGCTGTCTCGCAGCCTCCTCCTGCTCCTGCAGCAGCACCTGGAGAGCTGCCGCAATGACATCCTCAGTGCCCGGCCTGATGAGTGGCTGGGCCGCTGCATCATTGACTATACAGGTGTCAACTGTGTTGAGGAACATGAGGTAGGTCCTGCAGCAGAGATGGCTGGATCCTGGCCCCAGTGTTTTCCCTCCTCCCTGTGGGCTCTCTCAACCCTGGGAGAACTAGCTGTTACACCCTGACACCCTTTGAGCTTGCTGTGCTGGCATCTAGTGGTGTGGGAGTACAGGTTGGGGCTGGCTGTGACCTATCTCTCCTGACTGGCACAGGGTCTGCATTACCACTATTTTGAGCTGGGGAAGAACGCAGACCCTGAACGGGAGACCGACCTCCGTTTCCAGAGCGCCTTCACTGTCCACCCTGTGCTGGATCCCCTCCAGATGTACCGGTTGCACAAGTACTTTGCACAGGTGGAGCTTGAGAGAACCTATCAGGAGATCCAGCAGCTCCAGGTGAGACCTGGCTTGGCTGGGAGGGTCTTGGTTCTGTTTGTCATCCCTGTGGGCTTTCTGGTTTTTCTATGGGTTTCTCACCTGATCCTGTTGTTGGACAGAATCAGCTGAGCTCATGTGGCTAAAGAGGCAGTGATGCTGTCTGGGAAGCAGCTTTGGACCTAGGTGGGTCTGGAGATGCAGTGGTGGTTCAGAGTAACGAAGCCAGAAGGGTGCAGAAGTCTGTCACAAAGGCTGGAGAGGGTGGGGGAGAAAACCTGAGGTGCTGGACAAGAGTCTGGTTCAGGGCAGAGTTGTTCTGGCACTGCTTTTTGAGCCAGTTCTGGCTAATCTCTGAGTATCAGAAATCGAGTTGAGTGCTGCCGGAGCTGGAAGACCTGCTTATGCCTGCCTTGGCTCTCACTCCTACATCTCTTGTCTTGCAGATGGAGATCCAGAACGCCAGCAGCCTGTCTGCAGATGGGCACCACGTTGCCACATGGCCCATTGGCATCCCGCCCCCATTCCAGCCCAAAACTCGCTTCGAGGTGCTGCGCTGGGACTACTTCACAGAGGAGCAGGTCTATGCCTGTGTGGATGGCTCCCCCAAGTGTGAGCTGCATGGTGCAGATCTGGCGGACGTGGCCGATGTGGTGGCCACGGCCATGGAGGAGCTGAACCGCAAGTACCAGCCAGTGCTCCACGTCCGCAAGCAGCAGCTGGTGAACGGGTACCGGCGCTTCGACCCCACACGTGGCATGGAGTACACGCTGGACCTTCAGGTGGAGGTGGTCACCCAGAAGGGACACAGCCGCTCCATCACGAAGCGAGTGCACCTGGTGCGGCCCCTCAGCGAGGTGGAGATCATCCCCATGCCCTATGTGACAGAGGCCAGTCGCATCAACGTCATCCTGCCGCTGACAGCCCATGACCGGGACTATGCTGCCCGCTTTCTGGAGGCTTATGCGGCAGCCGCTTTTGAGAGCAGTGAGAATGCAGTGCTCACCTTCCTGTTCATCTATGACCCCTTTGAGGCCCAGCAGGTCACCCAGAATGACATCTTTGCCTCTGTGAAGTCCCAGATCACCGAGTACGAGCGCAAGTATGCAGAGGTAAAGATCCCCTGGATCAGTGTTAAGACAGATGCACCCTCCCAAATCAAGGTCATGGACATTATCTCCAAGAAGCATCCTGTGGACACACTTTTCTTTGTGGCTGGCGTGGGGACAGAGGTCACCATTGACTTCCTTAACCGCTGCCGGATGAACACCATAAATAACTGGCAGGTTTTCTTCCCCATCCACTTCCAGGGCTACAACCCAGCCATTGCTTACCACAACCAGGTGCCACCCACCACGCTGGACCTGCTGAGGGACATGGGGCGCTTTGACCGTGACGTCTTCCATGAAGCCTGCTTCTACAATGCCGACTACATGGCAGCACGCACCCGCATGGCAGGGGATGTGCAGGAGAACGAGGACATCCTGGAGACCCTGGACATCTATGACATGTTCATCAAGTACTCCAACGTCCATGTCTTCCGGGCTGTGGAGCCTGCCCTGCTGCAGCGCTACCGGCACCAGGCCTGCAACCCCAGGCTCAGTGAGGACATCTACCACCGCTGTGTGCAGAGCAGCCTGGAGGGCGTAGGCTCTCGCTCCCAGTTGGCCATGGTCCTTTTTGAGCAGGAGCAGGGGAACAGCACTTGAACCCTGGATGAAGGAGGGGCTGGCCCTGCCATGTTATGCCTGCTTGCCCACTCCACTTCTTCTTCTGCCCAAATCTGTCTTCCTTCTGCAGTGGCTGCAGAGATTGCTGGTGTCCAAGCTCATGACTTGCCCCACTGGAGCCCCACTGGGGCTCCCCAGGCCGGGGTCTGCCAGGCCAGGGTGCCTGGGTCTTCTCAAGCAGCCATGGCTGTGCAGACCCCGGGCAAGATGGGGTCAGAGTCACTGAGCTGCAAGCTGGAAAACCTGGATCCTCATCCAGAGCTGCTGGCTGCTGGTCCCATCACTCTGCCCTGGCCCTGCTGCTGAGCACTGGGGAGATAGGCTGCCCTGTCTCTTGCTGTCCCCCTCTTAACTGGGGGAATGTAGAGCCCAAAGTCCTCCTTCTGCAGGGCTGTGACTGCCACAGGGCCTGGAGTGATCCCTCATAGTTCCCCCAGTGTCCTGGGACAGGACTGTGCCCCTTGTTCCTTTGGAGCATTGGCCTGGTTGTACAGGGAGGAAGATGTCCCTGTGCCTGCCACAAGCTTGGACAGTGGAATGGGGCACATCCCATCCCAAAAGAGCAATAAGGATATTGGTTTTGGGGTTTTGCCACTTGGCAATGAGCTGGAGTGCTCCTGGCTGGTTGCGGTGTGAGGAACTTGGGCCCTTGGGACCGGTGGGTATTGGGGGTGCCAGAGGGGATCCTGCTGATTTCACGTACCGTGAGCTGCTCCCCATGGGAACCATGACCCAGGCCGCTTTGGCCTTCGCAGTATTGATAGGACGTCGGAGGTCACAGCCTCAGACGAGAGCCTCCTGACAGAGGTGGGATCCCTCCCCACTGTGGGGCTGCCCTCAGGGTCGAGGGACATTGTGCCTGACACTGATGGGCATGGCAGAGGGTTTGGCTGTGCATCTCCTAAGGAGAAAGCGACTGAGGAGCCACTCTCTGCTCCTGGTTTGTATTTAATAGGGGGAAAAGGAGGGGGGATGGGGTGCATTTACACTAATAAAATGGAGAGATGTACTGGTGGGTCTGGCTGATTATCTCATGAGGCAACTATGGGTGTTCTGCTGGGGGTCTTTGTGGTGGTACGTGCTGGCTTCTTGTATAAGTTCTGTCTGCAGCTGGCTGGACAGATTCCATACAGAGATGCTTCTTTCCCCAAGCACCTGCAACATCCTTTACTTGAGCAGGGAGATGCCTGCTTCTTCTTAAGAAGGCTGTGGGAGCCCATTGCCTTGTGGACAGGTTGGCAGATGTTGTGGCCAGCAGACACTTGGAAATACCTGCTTTCACCGCTGGGGCCTGCAGCAGGAATCCTGCACTTCCTCTGATGCTCATGGTCTCCGGCTGTCCTGCTGTAGCTACCTGCTGCCAGCACTGGTGGTGTGGCAGGATGCTGAGCCCCCTGACCTGGGAAGTCCAGTGCAATGTGTTGATTGCCCTGCCTTTCCTGTTGCTGTAAATTTGTGCTCCCACTGACCAGTCCTCCTCAGCCCCGTCTATGGGTGGAAAAGCACCAGTAAAGGGCTGGTGCAGCTGTGTCCTCCCACATCTGCTGTCTCTGTAAAAGCCTGTATGTGAGTAACGGGGCACTCCTGGCCCATGTCAGAGCAGAGGCTGGCTGCTCAAGTGAGGTGAACTCTGCCCCCCAGGATCTGGGGTCAGCTCTGAAGGAAACTTCCAGGCCAGAAACTGAATCTGAGCACTGTGTTGGATCACTGGTGCTAGATCTGCTCTCTCTGCATTGCAGTCATTCTTTTTTGGGCTGTTTTACATTTCAGGGCTTCTCAGCCCTTGTGTTTTCCAGTTCTTAGGTGGGTAGAGCACTGTGGTTCTGTCCTGGACTGTTTCATCACCTACTGCTTCTTATTTGCATTATGAGGTGTGGGGCCTGTGTCCCCTGCCCGTGCTGCCTGCTCCAGGCATGATTTTCATGACTCCATGTGCCCTTCCCACCAGCCCTTTACGCATCATGTTTTACTGCTTCATGAAACACATGTATTGAAGAGACACCCCCAAGAAAATTAACTGAACCTACTCTCTATTACTTATCAAGGCTGCTAGTGCTCAGCAAAACTCATGGAGAGACCCTGGGCTGTGTGGTATGCCTTTTCCAAGGATACCTCATTCATCTCTTCCTGCTCCAGTCTCTGTATCCATGGTGTAGGAGTGTATATGTTTAAATATAATTTTATTATATTGCAGACAGTAACTGTTAGCTTGTTCTGAATATTTCTATTTTTGATCTTCCCTGAGCATATCCTTAATTCCCTTCAAGTGGAAATCTGGGGCAGAGGGAGTGAGGCAGATGCAGGTGTGTTACAGATACACATCCTCTGAAAAGCAGACCAAGTAGTAAGATGTGATTAGGCATTAGAAGAGTGTCCAAATGGTAATAAAGCGGCTTCAAATCAAGTTGGCTGTGAAAAGAAATTCAGAATTGTCGTTTAATTATCATGAGACTGTCTAGATAAAGTTGCTCTTGCCTCACTGCTGTTTGCCCAGACCCAGTGAAAGGTATTTGCATACTTAACGTTCTGCACTATCAATACCAGCAGAGGCTCACCGCTCTGGCATATGCATGAGCAAATGACAGTGCTTGTGGCACTCCCGGCATGGTTACTGCTCCCTTTTCAACGGAGCTGGCAGGGTTTGAAGCTGTTTTAGTGTTTGCCAGGCTATTTGCAGCATCAAAACATGATGAAACCCAAGAGAAGGATGTTCAAAACTTTGAGAAGGGGGTTGGTGACCTGAGCAAGGTGAGTGTTGTCTGTGAAGTGAGCACCATTTGTGCTCACTGGGATGTGGCAGAGACCTGTGACAATAGGGACATGGGCACTGATGCACTCTACCCCTCTCCTGCCCTCATAGGGCTGGCAGGTGTGGGCAGCTGAGAAAACATTCCATGATCCCTCTTCAGGCTTGACCGGTACTTTCATAGAGTCTGTGGATTTCTGCACTTACCCAGTTGTGGAAGCAGGGCAGTGAAAGGCCAGTTTTACAAATGAGGCAGGAGAAAACTTGTCTTCTGTGTTGTAGGCTTCTGCTTCCCTTATGGAAATTACCCAAGTGTTACTGGCTCACCACAGCAATCAAGAGAGACAGAGCAACTTCCTCTTGGAAAGTTTTTCAGAAGAGAGAGTGAAGATGTGGTTCAGAGCACTCTGAAGTACAAAGAGGAATGTCTGAATACACTGGGCCTGGGTGGACACCTACCTTCCCTTGTACCTCCCCTCTCATTTCTGCACTGTGCAAAGAGAGTCAAATTGGGGAAAACTCAAGCTACTGCTGTTCTCCCTTCCATGGTTTGTTTTCCTGTGTATGCAAACACAACAGTGAGCCTGTGAGGAGGGAAGGCAAAACCTATTTTTCTAGCCCTGCTTGGGTCACTTCAGGCTGTGTTAAACTCTGTGGCAAAGCTACTTCAGCCCCAGGAATATTAATCAGTTTGATGGGTGACCTTTGGGAGGATATGGGAATTGCTGCCGTACCAGGAAAGGGGTGGAGGGCAAAGGGAAATGCAGTGCACTTTCTTTGGGAAAGGGCCAGTGGTGTCTGTCCTGCAGGAGCAACTCTACCAAACACAGGCCAGGACCCAACTCCAGCAAACATTTCCCCTGTCTCTAAATGAAGGCAGAAGCTGGTCTTCTTGAAGAGGAGTGGACAGGGAGGTGCCAAGCTGGGCCTGCATCCAATGCCTTGGATGTCCAGCATGCTGCTTAGCCCCTCTGGAGGGTGTGAGGGGCTTTGGTTAGGGTTTTTTCTGGCCGAGCTCAGGAAAATTAGAGCATTTCAGTGAAGAAGGAGAGCTGTAGGTGCAGGCAGAGCTGCTGTCAGTGTGTGCCTGCCTGCAGGGGTTTCCTTCCATGGGGTGTCAGCATATCTGGCTATGCCCAGGGATGTCCCCTCTGGGGCCACACCACCCCAACATTGGCAGAATGCAAGGCCCTGAAGCTCTGGCACTGGGGCAAGAGGCAGGCAGCTTGTTTGGACTTTGATTTTAATTGCCTCCTTGGTTTTTCCAGCCTCCTTGCCCACTGTCAGGGGCTGAGTGCTGGAAGGTGGGTGCTATGTGTCCCTTGCCTGGCCTGACTAATTGGCACCACCAGTCCATTTTTCCAGCAAGGGCGTTAGGGACAAATGATCATAGAGCAGAGCCATGAGCTTGGCATTTACACATCATACAGACATGCTGAGAGTCATTCCTTTCTGCAGGTGTTGCCTGTCACCATCAGCATCTCCAGGCAGGAGATGCTTGGGGAGGAGGTGACAGCAGCAAGGCCACATGTCCCATTCCATTTTGGGGCTTACTTCTAAACCCTCTGCTCCCAAGCTGGATGGTTTGGTTTTTTGTTTTTTTTCTTTGAAGTGCAGCTTTTCTATGAGAACAACTGTAATTAATGTTTGTGGCAGTGGAGGCATGTTGGGAAGTGCCCAGAGGAGATGTCTGCCCCATAGATGGAAGAGATCCTTGCTGCCTGCCCCATCCTGGTGCCTACTCCCTGCTGCCACTCCTGCTGTGTCTTTTGGGGTTGTCACCTCTACAGTGACAGAAACTGTTGCCAGCACAGCTGATCCTGCTGTGATCAGATACTTGGCATTTGTCCAGAGCACTGTGCTCATTAAAATTAAGGGCCTGTTTCACTGTAGTGGATCCCCTTCTAATTATGCCCCAGCTATTTCATGTGGTTCATTACAGGTGTTTCAAGCAGCGCTGTGCTGGGTGAGCCCCAGGTGGCAGCATCTCCATCTCTGGGGAGGACCAAGCCCCTGGTGGCCCTTGAACATGCACAGCATGGACGGGGGCACGCGGGAGCCACGGCACTGGGGTTTGTGGTTGACCCTGGAGGGCTAAACCAGAGTCATCCCACTGGGCCTCCTCAGCCCAGTGCCATTTGCACTGGGACATGAGGCATGTCACGGGCAGGGGGTGGTGCTGGGTTCACGTCATCTACCTGTTCTGTTTGGAAAAGTGGGAAACCCTACAGGAGCTGTCACTTCCAGATAGCACCTGGAAGACATCAAATTAAAGAACAGAGGTGCTGAGAGCAACAGAAAAAAAAAGTATGTCAAATCTTTGTTAGGTCATCACTACAAAGCTCCTGGGAAGGGTCCTGAGGCTGCTTTGTTGGTATAGAAGCTGGGATGGGCCATGCACAAAGCTCTGCCATTCTTCACTCCTGTGCATGGTACTGGAGGACATCCTGAGGAAGGACCTCTTGGGCTCACCACACAATCCTGCTCTCCTTGCTCAGCTCCTGTGACACGTCTTCACTGTAGAGCAGGAGACACCATGAGCTCCCACTTACCGCCTTGGTGGGGGTGAAATGATGGGGCATCCTGGAGGGGCAGATGGGTCAGAATCTGGTGGCAGGGACAGTCTCATCCCAAAGGGATCCAGTCTCCTTCCTTGATGATAACAAGATGTGGAGGATGTAGCTATTTCCTTGCTTTTCCCTTTTGCACCCAAGCTCAGTCCTCTTCTCACAGGGCATGGTGTGAGCTGTGGGATGTGGCCCTGTGTCCCAACTGCACCGAGTTAACTCAGGCTTTTTCAGCCCTCACTGGTTTAGAGGGAAACCTGTGCTGCCTGGTGGTGGCAGCCAACACCAAGTGGTCACCTTCCTAGTGTGTCCCCTTTGTGCTGCAGGGTACCTGGGGCAGATGGAGAAAGTTCTGGAGAAGGCAGGAACTGGAGGAGCACCTCTGCCAGGGAAAGTCCCAGCAGGGTCCCCCTTGCCCTCCACCCACCCCCTGTCTGCCTGTTTCAGTTTCAGCCTGCACTCGTACATGAGCACAGGGCTGTAAAGTGTTCTCTGGGTCCCACCACCACCTCTCCTCTAGGGTAGTGTCTCACCCATCTCTGCCCCATCAGCCCTTGCAGGCATCTCTGGACCTACTTGTGCCTCTTTATTAGGGAGCATTTGTACATTTATAAAACAGTGACACACATCTCTCACGTTCACCAGCACAAGGGCGGTTTGTGCCGGCCGTCCCACCGTGGTGCCCATGCCCACCCCGCTCAGGGTCTGCTGCTCCAGCTGGCAGGAAGGGGACACATCCTGTGCCCCCCACTTGCTGCAGGAGACCTTGGTGTAAGGCTGGCTGGCATAGCCGTGGCACGTTCCTGGGAAAACATGTGGCACCCCTCTGGGGACCCTCCTGCTTGCAGGTTGGCGTATGGGAACCCCATGGGGAGCCAGCACGGCTTCTTCTTAAGGAGGCTGTGGGAGCTCTTTGCCTTATGGACAGGCTGGCAGATGTTGTGCCAAGCAGACACTTGGAAATACCTGCTCCCTGGGGAGCACCAGTGTGGCTGGCCTGCTGGGAGGCTCACTATGTATCCCCCCATGCAGGGGAACATGGAACACCACGCAGCTGGGTGCTTGCACCCACAGGAAACATGCTTACACATGGGTGCATACTTTAGGGGAGCTGTTGGACCATGCATACCCAGAACCAAGGCTGCTGGTGTCCTGGTCCCTGCCCTGTGCCTCCCATGTGTGGGGCCTTGAGGGCTGTAAAGGATGATGGCTCCTCCTGCATCTATGGCTTTGGGCACGGCACAGCATGGCCATGTTCCATCTGTGGGCACCAGATGGATGGGGACCAAACCAGCAGGGCCAGAGGCTGCCTGGCTCAACTCCAGCCCTCCCCAGAGGTCCCAAATTCCTGCCCTGGGGTCCCCCTCTGCCACGTGTGTGTGTTGAGGGGCGCTTTGCCAGTTCGCCCCCCCTCCTGAGATATTTTGGGGCAGATTGCCCTGCGCTGGTGTCTGCTGCTACAGTGGAGGGGGTGGAGGCAATGTACAACAGGACAGGGGGAGTGCTGTGGGTCCTGCCTTGCGTCCTGCCGTGGGTCCCGCCATCTCAGGGCAGGCAGGAGGACTGTGGGCGCCGGTTTTGGCCAAGGGTCCGGCCAGCAGGTTGGACTGTCGCTGTCTGGGCAGTGCTGGGTACGGAGCACCCTCCTAACCATGTACAGTCTGGGGGAGGCACAGCGGGTGCTCAGCACCTGGGGCTGGGAGCATGGCAAGGGGTTCGTGCACAGTGCGAAAGAGCAGCGACAGGCAGGGGAGTAAGGGCAGGACCCACCATGCTGCTTGGGCTGTGCCGGGCAGCTACGCCAAGGGATGAGCTACTCTGGGCAATACCTGGGCAAGGAGAAGATGGGTTCACAACAGATTGGGGCAGGATACAGGGGAGGCAGTAGGTTTGCAGTGCTGAAATGACTGGGGATTATTTGGGGCCAACACTGGAGTGGCAGGGGGAGTCACAGTGCAGGGGTCTGGTTGGGAACAGTGATGTAGGGGCTGCAGCCCTGAGAGACTGCGTGAGGTTGGGCAAGGGTGGGCAGATGTTTAGGGCCATGTCACAGTGGTGGTGGTGGTGCCAGGGGTCAGGGTTTGCCATGCAGGTGTGGCTGCAGTTGGGGTGTCCCTGGGCTGGCCACGGGGGCCATGCTGCTCAGAGTGGTGCCCTGCAACGCTGCCCTGCCCTGCAGCAGGAAGGGGGGGAGGTGGTTCCTGAACAGAGGGAAGCTGTTCCAGGCATGTCTCTCTCCTGGGGAAAACCATGCAGGACAGAGACCACCACCCAGAAGGAGTCAGCAGGGGCTCACAGGAACCTTAGCTTACCCCCTTCATGCTCTGCAGCACCATGGCCTCTCTGGGCCACACCTGCTGCTCCTCCAAACCCCCCTGGCACGCCCATCCCCCTCCACGCTGTGTGCTTGAAACTGGGCTGAGCCCACGTGCTAGGGGCAAGCAGAGGGGACAGGCAAAAGGGCCGGGGGGCTGCTCCAGTGCCGGTGCTGAGGCAGCTCCAGTGGCATCACTGGGGGTGAACGGTGTGGCTAGTCCTGGCAGTGGGGTGGGGGAGGCAGGGGGCCGTGCCCACCGCACCCAGTGCTGCGGTTTCTCTCCATGAGAACGCTGGGGAGGGGGGTGACAGGGCTGCCCCCCAGTCCCAGTCTTGCCTAGCAGGCGAAGTCCTCGAAGACTCCCTGGTGAGGGTAGTGGTGGCGGTGGTGGTGGTTTGGCAGGATGCCCGCATTGTAGGCGCCCTCCACGTGCCGACCCAGTGTCTCACAGGGGCTCTGTGGGGATGGCAGTCAATAGGGTGGGCACAGACTCCATGCACCCTACCACCTCCCTAGTCCTCCCACCCATCACAGCCTGTCCACAGGAGCTCCCTGGAGGACACCCAGCTCCCTGCCTCCCTGCGAGTGCCCTGACTCTGCGGCCTGCAGGAAACAAATGCAGAGCCACACAGATCCTCTTGGGATGATGTCTCCCCCCTGGGGTGGGGGCAGACACATGGCCAGGCCCTGTCCTCGTAGCCTCCAGGCAGCCCAGCCCTGCAGGTGTACCTGGTCCTTCATCTCCTCCAATCCCAGTGTGGCGATGCTGCCTGAGGGTTTCTTCAGAGGTGGCTTGGAGCGGCGCAGGACCCGGCTCACCTTATCTCGGATCACCTGGGTGCAGAAGGGGGGTCAGACCCAGACCTGCACACAGGTAGGTGTCCCCTGTGTCCCCTGTGTGTGGATACCCCAGTCTACACAGAACTGCTGCCTGCTCCCCTTCTCACCCAGGGAGAGTGGGACACTACCTTGGCCCACCACCCTCCCTGTTGTCAGGTCACTGAGGAATGCTGGGGGACCCATTCTCCTCCCATTGACTTCCTCTGGATATTTCCTAATCTGGGGGCTGTTATAACCCTTTGGGGTGGCCACACACTTTATGCCCTCCCCAGGAAGCCTGTCTCTGCCCCCACTGCTGAGACACATCCCTGAAGGCTAAGCACACCTCATAGATGTAGTCGAGGATCTCCAAGATGGTGAGGATGCTGGCACCGATGAACAGGCCCATCTGCCCCCCGATGTCCCCTGAGGAGGAGGAAGAGAAGATGGTCACCATGAGATTCTGTGCAGCCCACTGGAAGCCTGCCCAGCAGGGCAGCAGGCAGTGCCAAGGCTGCCGGATGGTGGGGGACAGAGCAGTCATGGGGCACGGACAGCAGGATGGGGGGAGTGGGGGACATGCAGGATAGGGGATGGTCAGCAGCATTCCACCCTTCAGCCAACCCGTGGCTGGCTGCTGCTCTGTGTGATCCCTCCCCCACCAGACCCCCATCTTCCCAGGACTGGGACTCCGAGCTCCACGCCTTAGGGCCCCACAGGAAGGCAAGGGGAGTCACCGAGAAGCCCAGCAAGGTCATAGGCTTTCTTCTGCTCAATGGCTTCATAGTTGAGTGCCTCAAAGAAGATGTCCAGCACCAGGAAGTTCTCCCTGTGGGGAGACCACTGAGCTCAGCAAAGAGGGCTGGTCATCGACCCTCCTGCACCACTTCCCACAAACCTCCTGTGTCCCCCAGCCCTCCAGCTTCCAGGTGCTCCCAGGTGCTCCCACAGCCCTTGTGAATTATTCAGGCTGGTGCAGTGGGGACATGGATGGGGCATGTCCCAGGCCAGGAGAGACAGTGGGGTGGACAGGTGCTGGCAGGAAGGCTAGGAAGATTGGACAAGTCGGGAAGAAGCTCTAGTGAAAACATCCCTGCACAGAGGATACTGCAGAGACCAAGTATGCCTCTCTCTGCATGCTGCTGGGAGTGGAGTGGAAGTTCCCCAGGTCCCCAGCCCCCTGCCCACCCCCTGGAATACCCCAGTGCTGGCAACTTACCGAATGTAGGTCTCATTCTTGTTGTACTTGCGGGCGAGGTAGCGCGCTGAGCCCTTGTTGGGGATGCGGACCATGGAGATCTCCTTGCCATAGCGTGTCAGGTTGCATGGTGTGGGGCAGCTGCAGCGCTCCTGGCTGTCCTCTACTGCTGCATCTGGGGGCAGACACCCATTGACACAGCCACAATCTCCAGCCCCCTCCCTGGGGCACTTGTCCAGCCCCTTGATGCCCACCCATTGTTGCACCTACCCAGCGTGTGGTCAGCACACTCGATGTACACATTAGGGGAGCAGATGGACTCATTGCCTGTGGAGAAGCAGATGCTTGGGACTAGGGGAGTCTGACCAGATTCTGCCCCCAACTCTTGACTCACTCCCTTGCAGGCAGTGGGACAGGGTGCAGAGGAAATGCGGATGAATGACCCTTGGGTGCAGGTTGGTTGGGGCAGATGTGGCCCAGATACAAGGCAAACAGGGAAGGGGCTGACCTGTGGTGTAAGGAGGGTAGGACAGGGGCTGACACAGCATGTGGAGAGGGTGGAGTGGTCCCTGGGTGGAGTGGGATGGGGCCAGGGGAATCCTTGCGTGCAGAGTGTTGAGGCAGAGGTGATCTTTGGGTGCAGACTACAAGGAGTTGGGACAAGCCCAGCAGGACTGTTGGGGCAGTGGGGCACCCCTCACACCATCATGCACACCCCTCACCTGGCATATGGACCATGCGGCAGTGGCAGCTCTGCACCACGGCCTCCTTCTCACACTGGAGGCGGCAGGCAGCGATGCTGTAGGTGTCATAGCCGGGCAGCAGCTGCTCCCCCTGCATGCTGGCCCGGCAGTTCCCCCACGGCTGTGGCAGGTAGGTGAGCTGTTGGAGTGCGAAGGGCATTGCCGCAGGGCTGTGCTGGGCTGAGTGCCCGCAGGCACCTCCCTGGGGCTGTGGGACATCCTGCCTTACCCGCTGCTCCTGGCAGGACACAAAGGTCTGGAAGCCAGGCGAGACACCAAAGCCCAGCTGATGGATATAGGGTGGCTCATCCTGGCTGTGGATCTGGACCCGGATGCCAGCTTCAAATGATGTCTCATCTGTGGGAGAAGGACAGAGCTGCTGCATGCCTGCACCGACCCAGCACCTGCACCCCCCTGATGCCCTACTTTATTCCAAGTCCCCCCCACGGGGTGCTCCACTTGCCCAGCAACCCTGTATCCTAGCACCCCTCACCTCTGCCCTGCCTGAGCCACAGCCTCACTTACTGGTCTCTCTCCAGATGGGCAAGTACTCTTCCTGCTGAATGTCCAGCATGATCTCCAGCCCGTTGCCCATGCCACCTTGGCGAGTCACACGCGGATTCCTCCGATCCCCATTGAAGGTGTAGCACTTACCATAGCGTGTGTAGACCTGGGGATGGAGAGAGCAGCAGTAAGGGAGCAGGCAGGGATCTGACTGAGTATTCTGCAAGCAGGATGAGATCCAGAAACTCCTTTCCAATTCCATGGAGGTGATGGAAGGAAGGTACAGTCTTGCATGACCTTTGGAAAGGCTAATCTCAGCCTGGCTCCCCACTCTGCCACCCCTCCACCCTTGCTGGAGTGGGGGCGAAGCATCATTCCCAGTAGCCATGGGGCAGCCCAGCTGTCCTGCACCTTCCAGGAGGGGACTCACGGGAGTAAAGTGCTGGGGGCCACAGCGCTCTCCCTGAAAGCGACACTCCACCAGCATGTCCTCAATCTGGTGGCCCAGGCGGTGAAAGAAGCTCTGCATGGTGCGCTCAGAGCGGCGGGGCGGCAAGAAGCGTGAGTAGTTGGCCAGACGTGTCAGCCAGGCACGCTGGTCCTCCCCCAGCACGGCCAGCATCTCGGGCACCAGCGAGTGGTTCTCCCGGGCCAGCCCCAGCCACTCTCCCACCGAGTAGAGGTCGGGCTTGGTGAGGTGCAGGAAGCGTGCCCGGTTGGGGTTGCAGAGGGTGACAGCCGGGAAGCGGAGCTGGGGTGCCCAGGCAAGGCGTGCACGGGTGTGCACGGGGCGTGAGAGCAGGTGGTGCAGGCGGTCGGCGGTGCTGGTGGCCAGCAGCCCGGCGGAGGCCAGGAAGGCCAGGCTCCAGAGCAGGCGGCGCAGGCGGGACTGTGGCCGGGTACACATGTAGTGCAGCCCAGGGATCCGGGTGGCTCGCAGGATGCCAACAACAAGCTGAGGCGCGCTGCTGTCCTGGGGTGGTGTCAGAACTTCCCCGTCCTGGCAGCAGGTAAGGGGCAGCGGCATAGCTGCATTCAGGGTGGCTCCTCTGGAAAGTGGGCTGCAGGCTGCCCCTGAGGCTGCCCAGGGTCCCTGATCCCCTTCAGGAAACTCTCCCTCCTGGGAGGCTTTTGCTCTGCACCTTCCTGGTGACGAACACGGCAGACGCCTTTCTGAGCTGCTTTGCTGATGGGTGAGGGGAGGGAGAGAAGGGGGTTGCTACAAACACGCCTTTCCCTAACCTGCATTCAGGAATGGAAAATTCCTTTTCGAGCTGGGTTGGGACAGGGGTGTGTGTTGTCTTACCCCAGGCAAGCTGAACTGGCAGCCCCCAGTGTCCCAGCATGGTGGGCATCTGTGTCTGGGTAGTGATGACCTGTCTCAGGCACACTGTGTGAACCCTTGTGCTTAGGAATGTTGCACCTCAGCTCTTCCTCCTTGTTCCTTGCCACGCATTTCACTGGAGTCACCACAAAACACTGCCTGGACCTCTAGGGTCCCTAACTGTGTCTGCTCTGTAGCTGGAGACTGCCTCACAACGCAGGACAGCGACAGCACTGAGGGGTCATCACCTACTGCCAGTGCTGCTTGAGACCTTGTCTACCTTGGTATCCCTGTCCCTCAAGCTGAGGACCACAGTGCATCTGGGCCATGTGGGGTGGGAGAGGCAAGACTGTGGGTCAGGAGGAGTGGAACCATGGGGTGGGAGGCTGCATGGGAACCCGCCTGCTCCTGGCGGGCACTTTGAAGTGACGGCAAGGCTGTGATCAGAGCGCAGCAGTGGCAGGGTGGTGTCTGTACTTGGCTGTCAGCGTGGCTGGCAGTGCCCCGACAGCCTGTCAGGTGCCTTCAAAGCTCAGCACTGCGCTCTCCTCAGCCTCTCATCTCCTGCTGCTGCTGCTGCTTCCAGGCACCCATCTTCAGCACTCACCCAGCGTGGGCTGGCCTGGGGAGGGGGGTGTTCCTCATCCTCCACAGCCCCAGGACAAGTCAGGAGTACTGTGGGCCCTGTGAAGAGCAGCATCCTTGAGCACTATTGCAACAGGGCAGGAAAAGGCCAGTGATGGCAGGAGGGACTGAAACAAAGGAAGCTCCTGATCACCTCGGCAGTGACTCCCCACCCAGCACCATCCCTGCTGCAGGCCTTGATGCCTGAGCAACACGTAACCATAGCCACGATGGGGACACGGCCAGGATCCCATATGGAAGCTTGGTTACAGGTGCGGGAGGGCTTCAGGCGTGTCAGAAACAGGACAGGGACCGAGGGGGGCGAGCGGAGGCAGCGGGCAGCACCCAAAGGTGGCAGGGCCGCACACCCGGTCCCTCGCAGGCCCTGCCCGCGGCTCCGGGCGGCGGGTGCTCTGCGGGGGCTGCCCGGCAGGGGGCAGCAGGGCCCCGCTCTCGGCGGCCCCGCGCGCGGCCCGCCCCCGCCCGGCCGGGCCCTCAGCCCCAGGGCAGCCCCTGAGCCGGGCCGGGCGGTCGCTGAGCTCTCCGGCTCCTGCCGTGGCCCGGCCACCGCGTACAGCGCTGGCACATGGCAGCCCCGCCTCGGGCTGCCCGCTCCCTGCAGCCTCGGGACCCTGTGGGTCACCTCCCCGTACCCGCCCTGAGCTCTCCACTCCGGCCGCTGCATCCCCGCAGCACCGCCAGGACATGGCTCAGCCTCTCTCTGTGGGGCGGCTGGAGCCGGCTCGGCTCCTTTCTGAGATTTATCGCGGCTGTGAGCGCCGGCGGCTGCCAGCCTGATACCATCAGCTCCGGCACACCAGGGCAGCTTCTATATTAGTTTTCTTTAAACGGAGGATAAGCTCCCCAGGCTGGAGAAAATGTCATTTCTGTGAACGCTTCCATCTCGTGTCAGTTCAGACATCTCCCAGCAGCATGGCAATCACCCTGGAGCAGGATTGGAGGAGAAGGTCCGGCTGTGGTGGTGGCCGTGTTCCAGGCAGGTGGGCACGGCTGTGGGAGAGCGTGGGGAGCAGGGGTGCCCATGGCATCCAGCTGAGTTACTCACTTGTCCGTTACTGGGGTGCCCAGGCCAGCTGTGAAATCACACTGGCGAGAGCACAGCACAGTCCTGCAGGGTTTTGCCTTTCCAGCATGACAAATCCAATTAGATAACAGGAAGCGCACGAGGAGGAGCAGGAGCAAGAGGAGGATGAGGAGGANAGGAGGATGAGGAGGAGGAGGAAAAAGAAAAGCAGAGGAGAGCCTGTCTGCACCAGGAACATGATTTTCTCCCCGCAGCTGACCCAGAAAAATATCTTGCAGGACTGTAGCACACATGTCCAGCCAAGGATAGCAACTGGGGCATGGGCCCTTGGGCACCTGGCTCTGCCTGCTGGGCACCCACGAGTTTGCAGTCTTAGGGCCAGAGAGGCATCATTCCCATGTCACATCCTGGTCTCCTTGCTCAGCCAGTGCATGCCGGCATTCCCACACCATGCTCACATGCAGGGGAGACCCCATTAGGGAGGTAATTTCTTGACATGATTCCTCATTTTCCTCTCTCTCCCATGGAGACACGCTGACCTTGACAGAAATAGCTGCCTGTGCCTGGGCAGGCAGATCCCAGTCAGATATTGCTGGGGACCCTGGCATCTTCTTCTGCACCCCACACAGTTCTGGGGCCCTCCAAATGCCCTCCACGCCCCCGAGACTTACTTCCCAGCCCCCCTGCCGTGGGAAGCCTTTTGGGAGCAAGATGCTGACCCCCAGCATCCTCATCCTGGCTCACACCAGCCCACCCGTGAGCACTGGGGGCATGAGGACCAACATGACGCATTCCCAGTCCCCCATCCCCAGTGCCGCCAGCCCATTGTGCCAGCCTCGGGCTGATCCCAGCTCATGCAGGTATTTTCCACGGCTTACACGGCTCCCCATGGTATTTAGCCTCTGGAAGACGACGTTAAACATTGCAGGCAGTGACAAATCCTGATTGCTCTGAGGAGACAAGAGGCCGCACTAAGCTTCCAGCCAAATGTTTTCATGCGAGGGGAATGAGCTACAACATGTGTGGTGCCAACGGGTCCTGCTGCAGCATGCCTGAGCCACCCAGACCTGTTCCCACATCCCCACTGGGACAGCCAACTCTGTTCCCACATACCTGCTGGGACATCCTGCCCTGCTTCCACATTCCCACTGGGACATGCAGCTGACAGGCAGGCCCTGGGCATGGGCACACCACACAGGAGTGATCACCCCAGCATAGAAGCACCCCTGAGAACAGGCATCATTGGGGCGTAATGGGGATGGGGACAGGAATGGGAGGACACCAGAGTGCTGCTCACCTGGACTTGGTGGGGATGCCAGCCCAGGGGCATCCTTGAGGGTTATGTCCAGGTACCTGAGCCCAGAGAGGAAATTAGCATGGGCAAGACCGTGGTGTAAAGGAAAGCAGCCTCCAAAACTGGAAATGCTGCTTCCTGAGTGAGTGCAGGCAGCAGGAGCACAGGGATGTTCCTGGACAGGAGACACGGCACAGGAGCTGGGGCCAAACTGGGATGACACTGGTAGAGCTGGGGCAATGGCACACCCACGCACCCTGCCTCCTGCTCTGCTCCTGCCCCCAGATCCCAGCCCCAGATCCCAGCTCCACTGGATCCTCTCACCATACCAGAGGGCCCCCCCCAAGGCAGCCCCGCCACCCCCAGCAGCCTGCTCCCCCCGCACAGGACAGCCAGCCCTGCCTGGGTGCCCCAGGAGGGAAGCCGCAGCGCTGACGCCAGCATTACAACTGCCCGGGATATGAGATCCGCTTGGATTCAGCAATTTCAACTCATTTCAAGCCCGATTCTGCAGCAATTTTCTGAGCCAGTGGGATGTTTTTGCCACTGCAAACGTCCCTTCTCATGCATGGTCGCACCATTTCCTTTTCCCGCTCTCAGGAGGATTTGGGGAACGTTGCCAGTTTGGCTCGACCCCAGCTCTGGCAGTGGCACAACTATCTCCCACACTAGCAGCTCCTCAGTGCAGCCCCCTGCCCCACACAGAGCTGCTGGGATGCCTCCTGCAGGACACAGCCCTGCATATGGGGGCTGGGGCTGCTGCCTCCATGGGGCAATAGGCTCTGCATCCTCAGCCCAAACAGAGCAGGGCACGTTTGGCACAGTACACACAAGTGATGGTTTAGGCTTTTTGTTTCCCCCATCCTGTGAAGGGCTAAGCTCTGGAATATCTCCTGTGGCACCCTGATTTTCCTCCAAAGGAGGAGTGAAAACAGTGTGGGGCAAGGGGACCAGAGGCTGCTGCAGGCATATCCCAGAGAGGCCAGGACCTCTCCTTCCACTGCAGCTGTGCCTCTCTCTATGCTACAGGACAATCCTTGCCAGCTGAGTCCCCTTGGCTAGGCCTGAGCCAGCAGTGGAGATGTGGGCGTGTGGGGCTGGCAGAGCCCCTTTCATGCCAAGCAGGATCGCTGCTGGAATACCAATTGCTCAGCTGTGCTGCAGGCTCTGCTGCTGGCCAGGAAGAGCAATGGGAGACACCCGAGCCCCAGCACTGGGCAGGACAATCAGGTCACAACCAGGCTGCTGCATTAGGGACAGCATGTAACCCATGTCCCCAGGAACAGGTAGGATCTAGACCAGGGCTTCCTGCTCCTGGTGGGTCTGGAGCATAGGGATACAATGCAAGGCAGAGGGATGCACCGTGCACATGGGCAAGGACTCCCAGCATATCTGCCCCAGCACTGCCAGCGACTGTTAAAGCAGGGGGACATTGGCACCATGCTGCTTTCAGGATCAGCATCTGTGACAGCATGCCCAAACTCGTGTGCCAGAGAAGGACCTTTCCCTGCAAATCATTGCCCCAGGAGTCCTGCACTGGCCAAGACAGAAGCTGGAGAGGACTGTGCTGCCCATGCCACATGGAGCCAGGGTGGCTGTGACACAGGGGGGAGTAGCTGGGGACCCCAGCTCCTCGCCTCTCGACTACACTGCACAGGCATGGCAGCACACTGCACACACATGACAGCCTGTGGTAGCAGAGAAAGTGCCATCACATAGCTGTGCTTTCTACTCCTGCTGCTCCTGGGGGGAATTTGTCCCAGAATCTCACTCATTTCCAACCTAAATTTATTCATGGCCAGTTTTTACCATTTGTTCTCATGCCAGCATTGTCCCTTAGCTTAAATAGCTCTCTTTCCTCCCTTGTGTTTACTCCCTTGATGTATTTATAAACAGCAATCCTATCCCCTCACAGCCTCCAGCCTGCCAGCCTTCACGTGCCAATCGCTTCTGGTTTCCTCTCCCGATTCAGCCTCTGCCTGCCTGCACAGCCCGGCTGCCCGGCACAGCATCAGCTCCAGCTCCTCAGCCCTGGCTGCCCAGCGCTCGCACACAGCTCTCCCCCTCATTCCACAGCAGCCGGGGGACAGCATACCAAGCCGGTAGGGACCGCTGCCCCAGCCGGGGATAACCTGCTCTCTGCAGATCTCCCGGCAGCTTCTGCTTTCATACAGTTTGTTTCCATTTTCAAGCATCCACCAAAAGCTACACCTGGGCAGGTGAAGGAGCCAACACCAAGGAAACTGCAGAAGATGAAGCGCCAGTGGCAAAGGCATGCTGCAGTGCAGGGCAGGGATGCGAGCGGGAGGGTGGGCAGGAGCAGTGAGATGAGGGGGCAGGAGCTGGGGAAGTCCATTTCATCCTGTTGGCAGCCGGAAAATCCCTCTGTATTGCTAAGCATGCTACCTACCTACCCTCATCTCTCCCTTAGTACGAGTGGGGTGCTGGAGCTGCAGAAGGTTTCTGCCTCAGGTTTTTGCCCCAGGTTTCTGCCTCCTGCTTCAGGAGGTGCTCAGGGTTCCCACGGGAAAAATTGCACCAAACCTGCACCCCCAAAAACGCCAGAAGGAGTTTGTCCAGCTGCTAACACACTCTCTAGCTTGGGTTTGGACTGTGCCGAGCAGCAATCCTGTTGTCACTCTGTGCACCCTCGGGCGCTCTCCAGCCGGCTTCCCACCCTCAGACACCCCCGCGCCGGGCACGCTGCTCCCGGGCACACAGCACAGCACGCTACGGATAAGCACTGGGATGGGCTGCAGCTCAGCCTCGCTGCTGCAAACCCAACAAAACACTCACATACACAGAGAGCAATAATGATGGGTTTGGGTAGCGGGCTCCCCTTGGCAGTTGGAGCAGATCCAGCACCATGCGCGGTACTGTGCAGACACAGCTGGCCCATGCCACTTGTCCTCAGGACCAGAGAAGGATCCCCAGCCCTGTGGTTTCACAGAGATGTAGCATTGAGCCCACCCATCTTGCAAGCTGGAGAAAGCAGGGAAAATCAAGGATACCCGAAAGCGGGGTATGCAATGTCCCCGGGGCTCCTTTGTGGGGCGTAGGCAGCCTGTTCTTCGACTGTTGTCACCCCGCAGGAACCCCAGTACATCAGCGCCTCTGCATGGTATTGGTTGGGCGATGGTGGCTTCTGGCTGCATATCCTGGGTACCCCCGGCCCTTTCTTGCTCTTCTTTGCATGCGGGGCCCTGCGGGGATGTGTCCCCGCATCCTCCCTTGGCTCCGCGGGAAGAGCATCCCTCGGGGACCTTCTCTTTGAAACCAGCCGTACAGGGAGCTCTGCCGCTCGTCCCCAAAGGGTTAACAAGCAATTTCCTTTGCTGACAGCTCGGAGACCGTTCTCTATCGACTGCGGGAGAATAAGAGGGGAGAAGCAGGGAGATAAAAAGGCAGCAGAGCTGGCACCGCCTGCTTAATCCCAGCGTTTAATCTGCTGGGGCAGCGCAGGCAGCCTTATCTCGCCGTCCTTCTGCTGCTCCATCTCATTACTGCTCCCACGGCTGCCGGGAGATGGGGGAGCTGAGCCGAGGAGCGGGGCCCGGGGCAGGGATGCCGCCTGCCGCCCCGCTCCTCAGCCCCCGCTCCTGGCACCACCGCACCCCTCGCTGTTCGGCCGAAGCGGGGGNGGGGGGGGGGGGGGGGGGGTGGCACACGCGGGGATGGGCACACAGGCTGCACCCAGGAAGCATGCTGGCTCCTGCTAGGCGCTGTCACACGGCCTCAGGGACACACTGCCAGTGTCACACACGATCAGTCACACGTTTCCCGATCACTGAGCTCCGGTGGTCCCGCTTGTGCGATGCCCAAGCTCCGACGGGCTTGTGAAGGATGCAGGGCTCCATGGGACAGGGCATGTAGAACAGAATAGGGTCAGGACAGCAGGCTATGCCACCGTGTTCTGCATGTGCCCTTCCCTCCATCCTCACCTATCCAGGCATCCCCCTGCCGAGTCCCAGACCAGGCCTGCTCTTCCCACCAGGCACATCATGGCCATTGTCCCTGGGACACACTGGACCTGGCAGCTCCTGCAGCCTCAGGGCAGGGTTAGGCAGGAGGGGAGGGGGTCCCTCCACCCGTGGCATTTATCTGTAAATCCACAGCACTGACACGGTGAAGATGAAGCCTCTGCTCTTGCCGGGTTGTCACGGGGGTTATCCTCCTGCCTACGGATGGGTTTGCACTGATAAGATTTATTGTCATCCTGGCTGAGGTACCAGCACCTCACTGCCTGCTGCTCTTGCAAGGCTGTGCTGTCTGCAGGGGGTGTTGTGAGGGGCATGAGCAGCACCTCAATGAGCAGTTGCCAGTAGAGTGGGTCCCTAGACAAAAGGACAGCCAGGCATGACTCTCTGCTCCCTGCTGCTGTGGCTGATGGTTTCCCTGCCCACCTGTTGCAGGGTGCCTCACACACTCTCTAACCATTTCAGCCGGGTGAGGAGGGATTCTGATTCCTGAGCTGGACCATGCTGAGCAGAGTACACATCTCTGCTGCCACAGATTTGCTGACAGTGCTGGCATTGCAGCTCCTGTCACAGCTCAGCAGCTTCGCAGCCCTCCTGCATAGTGTGGGGAGACTGGGACTCGTGGGGCTGCTGGGGCAGCCGTGTGTGGAGCCAGCACAGGCAGTATGGCCTGGGTGGGGAGCGGGGGGGCAGACTGCATCCTGCAGCCTGAACTCAGCACCATGCAGAAGCTGGCAGGGGGGCTATGGGAAGCAGGGCATCGTGCACCCCTGTGCTCCAGGGTGACATGGGATGAGCAGGGATACCCTCAAAAGGGGGACTTGGCTCCTAAACCCTCTGCTGTGCCATGATCCCTCATCTGCTCCCTGCTGCCTGCCCCCACGCCATGCTCCCCACCACTGATTTCCCTGGGGCCAGCAAGGATTGCCCTGAGCCACCTGGTGCAACCAGGCGGGGGCTGAACCAGGTTAAATCCCTGAGCAGCGGGAGGGATAGCCACCTGCCAGCATCCTCCCAGTCTTGGAAGTCCCCACATAAGCCCCGCACAGCTCTCCCACCACCCTGCCTCATCCAAACTCCCACCTCTTCCCTTTCTCCTCCTTTCCAGTCACTGATCCCCGACACTGCTGTGGGCTCTGCTCTCTGCGACAACACGAATTTGACGAATTTGACTCCAGTGTGTCAGAACTGAAGGAAACAACATGCAAGCAAACAGCCTGAGCCCTGGATGCACCCTCCTCCCCAGGGCTGGCTCAGGGGTCCTGGGGGCCAGGAGGCGAGTTGGGATGACGGTGTAACCCAACAGCACACAGGGAGTCCTAGTGAAGTGGGGTGATCACAGCTCAGTGGGAAAGGGCTCGTTAATAGCTGAGCCCTTTTAGCAGAGATTAGGGAGCTGCACGGCTTTGATCTTTGATTGCCAATTTGCATCTTGAAGGCGCTGGGACCTCGTCCAGCCTCAGCGCAACCCTTTGTGGTTATCTCGTGGCTAATGGATTTGTTCTTAATGCTGGAGCGTGCAGGCTAAAGGCTGATTAAACCCTCTCTGCGGCGCTAAATCAATGGAACAAACATGATAGGGGTTGGCTTTCCCCAGCCTGGGTGCTCCCGGGTAGAGGGGCTGATCAAGAGAGCCCTCCCGCCCTGGCACTGACAGGCACCCCCTCCTTGGGGCTGCTGGGAAGGGGAAGAGATATGGGCACTGGCAGGTAGGGCCAGCCCTGCAGCCCATATCCTTCTATCCCTATATTCCCATTATCTGCTCTCCATGTAGCTGATGGGCTGGGTGTCTCAGGACTCCCAAGGCATCTGCTTCTTCTGCGTGTTTGGGCCACATTGCCCATGTGATGGTCCTTGGCACCTGCAGGAGCTCCTCAGTCGTCCTCTTCAGCTCCTCCCAGTTCCCAGGGCTTGCTGTGGGAGCAGGGACATGTCCTGGCAGGAATGGGGTAAGGCAACCTGCCCCTGCAGCTGGGGGCCTCCTTCTCCCCTCCTCATACTCCTTTGCCTCCCATACAAAGGGGAGCAGCACTGGCAGCTCCCACCTCTCTGTTCAGACCATTTCCCCTTGCCCCTGCTTGGATCCAGTGCCTCATTCCCAGAACTGTACACTGCTCCCAGCATTCCATACATCACATGCTGCAAGCAGGTGTATCTGTAAACACTTTTCATAATGCCTGAGGTGTCCATTGCATGGCCAGCTTCAGGAAAATACAATTCCCATTGTGTTTGCAGGCAGCATGAACAGAGGGGTCAATATGCACCCTGCACACTCATGCCCCAGGAACAGCTGGTCCTTCATCTTAACTGCTGTCTGGGCTGTGGGCCTGGGGATGGGAGCTGAGCACCTGAGACAGGCAGGACTAAAGTTTTGGGAAGTAGAAGCTGTGGGGAATAGGAGTGAAGATGAGGGTTGTGTGGCTGCAAGCTGGGAGGAGACTGTCTGAGAGCATTTTGCAACTTTTGCTTTTTGCAGGGCTCGTGGCATTGGCCCAGCTGCTGCCAGGTCAGAGCTACCAGGTGCAGGGTGACTGAGGACATGGTGCCAGAAGCCCTACTCCTGTGCTGGAGGGTGACACCTGCAACACAGTTAAGCTCAAAACAGCACCCTGCTGGGAACTAGTCTGTGGGGAGAAGGTGCTGGAAGCAGGCCCATGGGCCCCAGACTGTGCCCATGCCAGGCTCAGTCCTGGTGAGCAGCTGCCTCAGAAGCAGCTGGGCTGCTGCACGGCATGGAGCTAGTGGGATCACACACTGAGATTCCCATCGGCAAACGTCACTATTGAAACATCTCCTCTTTGCCAATATTTGCCAAGCACGAAAGATAAAGTGGCTACAAGTCATGACTGCTGGCATTTCAATCCACTAGGGCTAGCAGTGGAGGGGCAGCCAGGCAGCCAGACAGCTCCCAGGGGTGGAGGGTCCTGCCAGCTCAGCACCCAAAGCCCCCCCTGCAGCGGTGCAAGGAGAGCCAGGATCCCTCTATGCTGGTTCGCAGCACCTCTGGAGCCTGGGATGGATGCTGCTGCCATGGGCACTACTGCCTCTGCCACCCTGCTCTGGGCATCAGCACAGCCCCCTCTCCTGCCAGAACCCCCACCTCTACACCATGACAGCCATCTCCACCAGGTCAGCATCTCCCTGAAACCCTCAATGTAGTACCAATCCCCTAGCTCAGCATTGTGCCATCCACTCCATATCATCTCAGTGACCTCAGTATCACAGCCCTGCTCTGTCTGCACCACACATCCCTTTCTCCCCCTTGCTCCAGGCTGCCTGTGCAGTCTCTGCAGTGGTCCATAAGAGGATGAGGCAGGACACAATTCTGAGATACAGCTCCTGGAGGAGAAGCCTAGAGCATTATCAGCACAGGGAGTTAATTAAGGTCATGTCAGGCGATAAGGAAACAGGATGTCAGAGCAGCAGCAGCAGCACAGGGGGGTCAGAGCACGAAAAACTCCCTCTGAAAAGCAGCTCCACTGAGATGTGATCAGCCAGGTGCTCGGGGACAGAGCAGCTGTCATGGCCACACAGGCAGGGCTCCATGTATGGCACTGTACATGCTGTACCATGTCCAGTACAGGATAGAATGGGATGGGGTGAAATGAGATGGGGTGAAATGGGATGGGGATGAGGATGGGGTGGTGTGGGATGGGATAGGATGGGAAGCAGCTGGACAGAAGGCCTGGTGATATACCATTTCCTGGGCTGGGAGAGCCTGCTGAACAGTCCTGTCCTCATGTCCTTATTTACTCCTGTCCTCATGAAGAAGCAATGCACCTTGGTGTGACCAGTGTCATGCCAGGAGGGCAGGAATTACTGTAAACCCCTGCCCATAATTAGCACATGTAATTGCAGACACTCTCTGATTAGCAGGATCTCAGACTGTGTATGCCAGACTGCTTGACAGTGCTTGCATTGCTCCTGCCTCAGACTGTTCACCTCCTGCTCAGTGATGACTTCACCCCTGAGCCAGGCAGTGCCATAGGACTGGGAGAGCCAGGCTGACCTGGGATGGCACACCACAGTCACAGCAGGGTGGTGGGAGCAGGCTGTGGACAGGGGCACAGGCATAGGCAACACACATCCAGTGCAAATCCATCTTTCCTGCACAAACTGCAGCATGACCTGGTGCTCTGCTTTGCTGGGCAAGAGCTGAGCTGATGGGACATAATTAATACTTACATCAATCTCAGCTGGATTTGCATAGTGCCCTCAGTCCCATGCTGCTTGGGAAGGCGGCCTGCTCCAAACCTTTCTCAGGAGCAGCAGCACCAGATGCTGGGCTGGCCCTGCCTCCTCTGTAGGAGTCACAGCTCCAGCATGGCCCCTGACTTGCCCCCACATGCACCCTAGCCCTCCTTGCTCCACTGCAGTGGGGACACCTGCAGGCCCCTTCCCTGCCCTGCTCCAGCCACTGGAGCATTGAAGACAGATGGATATGCCTCTCTCTGCTATGGTCTCTCCCTCACTCCTTGTACTGTGAAGAAATTGTGAAGACAGCAGCTTGGGAGTAAAGGACACAGCAAGTTTTGGAGGGCAAAGGGGTAAGTCTGAGCTGCAAACATCCCCAGGAACCTGGGAGGCACTGCAATGCCCACCTCTGCATGCCCAGATGGAGTTTAAGGTCCATGAAATTAAGGCAGAATCCACAGACAGTGCCTCTTTCCTGCAACACTCAGTTCCCTCCTGCCCCTGTCCTGGTCCCATGGCCCAGGTGAATTCCCCCATCCCATTAGTGAAGGGGTCTGGGAGGAAGAAGACCCAGGGGAGAAAAGAACCTGGGGTGGTGGCAGGAACACTAGGATGCAGACAGGAACCACAGCCCTCACCTTGCTGCCCTGTGGGTGCACATGCAGGTGGTAGAGGGAAGGGGCAGTACAGGGACGTGCAGGGTGTCACTGGCCCCAAAGATGACAGGCTGGTGACATATCCTCGTGCAGCGAAGCGCAGTGCTTCTCCACAGCTGCTGACACCACTGACAGCTGCTCCCAGCCCCATGACAGCGCAGGGACCACCCTACTCCAGGCACAGCCAGACTATCAATGGATACAGGGGGAGACATGGGCACATCTCCAGCCCCTGGCCCTGCTCACAAGCTCTCTGTAGCCACTGCCACTGATGTGTTTCACCCCTGCCTGACCAGAGGACTCACAGCATCTGCAGCACCTGCATTACCTGTAGTAGCTGCGGCACCTGCCCCGTGGCCACTGATTGTGACTGTGACCAGAGTGGGGGGGCCACCATCTGATTGCGGCTGCCCAGATGAGTGCATCCAGCTCAATCAGAGCTGCACAGTCCTCCTGCACGCCGGGCACCAGGAATTAAACTGCTAATGAGCTGCTGGCTGGAGGGCCGGCAGTTAGTGATTAATCAGAGGCTCTACTCTGACAAGGCTGTGCCTCCTCTCCCTTCCTGCCCTGCACATCCCAGAGCTGGCGGCCAGCAGTGGCCAGTGTGTTCCCCAGCCCCTGCTCCCTGCCTGCCCAGCTGTTGTGGGCAGGGGACAGCCTGGCTCAGCTCTCCAACCCCCATCCCACTGGGACACGATGCCCACAGGTCCTTCCAGCCACTGGCTTTCCTATCCCCCAGCTCCTCCTGCACTCACCTTCCCCAAGCTGCCATCAGGTGATGAGAACCTTTTGTCCTGCTGGAAGAAAACCTGTTGAGCTCAGCTGAGGTCAGCTGCTGCTCATCATGTGCAGAGAGTGCTCAGGCTTCTGTCTGAGAGCCCAGAGATGGGCCAAGTGATCTAGAGGGCGTCCTTCACAAGGGAGGCAGGGGAGGAGCAGCCATGCAGCCAGTGACATCTCCTGCGGACAGAGCAGGCACATGCAGGAACCCTGAGTCCCAGTGCATCAGGATGCAGGTCCAGTCCCCTCATCCCAAGCCCAGAAGCACAGTGCCATTTGCTACCCTCCTGCCTGCTGCTGGCACAATGGTGGCATGGTGGGTGATGGGGCTGGCAGAGGGCACTCGGGCATGAGGGAAGACTTTGCAGTATGAGCAGGGGACAGCCATCCACAGAACAGTGCAGGGAGCTGCAGGGAAGCTCCTTGACCTTGAGCCTGGCTGCTCCCTGCTGGGACCCTTCGTGGTCATGGCTGAGTCAGGACAGGGCAGGATGTGGCAGAGGTGTCAGCACCCTCCTGTCCTCGCACCCTCCCTTGTCTGCATGTCGGGGCAATGGCTAGGAGAAAAGGCCAGCGACCGGCGAGGAGCAGGTTAGAGATGCATGTTTTCCCCTACTGCACAATTAATCATGAGAAGTTTTTCCTCCTTTTGTGCATGAAACAGAATTTGGCAGGGCACTCTGACCACAGGGACTGGCTGCATGCTCTCCAGTAAAAACCCAGCCACATCTGGCTAAGAAATAACCTCAGAGCATTCCTGTGTGTGCAGGTGGAGAGAGACAATGCTGGGCCAGGCAGGAAAATCCAGCGGGGTTTGCTCCACAGCCCCTCATGTAGTGAGCATCTTCAGCTCCTGGTGTTTGTCCCCTCTCCTCATCCCCCAGCACATACATGGCCATGTTGAGCTGTTGGTGCCTTCATCCCTGCTTGCAGGCCCTGTTATTTCAGTCGTGGACATAAAAATGCCTAGGCAGGGACATCCACCCTGTGGCAGCATCCCCTGTCTGGGCTCTCATCCCACCCTGTCTGCCTCCCCCTGCCCACTCCATCCGCTAGCCTGGCTGGAGCCTCAGCCCATCCTTTCCCAGAGGGAAAGCAAGCTGAAGCCTCCCCAACAGCGTTCCAGTTATTTGTTATTGGAAAAAGGGGGAAATACGTTTTTCGACAATTATTGTTTTTTCCACCTGACTGGCTGCAAACTTGTTAATTTTTTTCTTTAATGTGTGAACAGTGTCGACGGCAGCTGCATGTCAAATGACTCTACGCCCTATCTGCGGGTCCCTGGCTGGCTTTCAGCACTTGCACCACAAACATTGCCTTCTATAAATAAAGGCCTATATCTCATCAATGGCAGAACAGCAGAGCTTTATATAGTCATCTTACATAAAACCGTCTCTCTTTATGGGCTTCAAACCATTTGCGTCACTTAGTGCAGCTCCGTAAACCTCCTTCTCCAGACACTCCCTCATGGAGGGAGACCCGGCACAGCTGCCCCGTGCCCCAGTGGGGAGCTGGGATCCCCGCTCTGCCTGGGGCTGTCCCCCAGTGCCTCCGCAGGGCCAGGTGGCAGCTGCGTCCTTGTTCCTCTGCCCCACAACCTTAGCACGCGCCCCCCTCCAGCCCGCCCAGCCTTGGCACCAAGTGCCATGATGGCAGACGGCACTGCCAGGCACTCCGGAGCTTGGGGATGGCTGGTCAAGAGCCAACATCACTCATCCTGCCCTTGTGACCCTGTCCCTCACACCTGTCCTGCAGCAGCACGGTCACAGATGCTGGGAGGTGCTGCTCTGTCCTCCGTCACTTGGGAATCAGGGACCCGAAGGCACAGGGTGACTGAGGACATGGTGCCAGGCTGGGGGGACAGACCAACTCACAGCAGCTCTAACTCTGACGTGTTCTCTACACCAGGCTGGCCAGTAGCTCTCCACCCCACTGACCAATGAGCTGGAATGGAGGATGGCCACAGGTCCCAGCCCCGGGCTCCTGCAGTCCCCAGGGCCCCCGGCTCCATATGGCAGAGCCTTCCTTCCGGCTTGCCGCAGGCGCCGGCCTGCACACAGCCATGGGTGGTGGGGGGGCCGGGGGGGCTGGGTGACAAGGGGAGGCGGGGGCCCTGAGACTTCTACCTGGGCTGCGGCAATGCCGGCCTGCAGGAGGCAGCCCACACCCCTTCTGGGACTCCAGGAGATGGGGGGTGCAGCAGGGAGGGACAGAGCTGCAGAGGTGGTGACAAGCCTTCATTTACCTCCATGACATTCCAGCTGACTACCCCAGAGGTGGCTGGAGCCAGAAGGAGACAGAGATCTGACAGCATCATGGCACTGGAACCTGTGGTGCACTCTGACCCATGACTGTCCCCAGTGCTGTCCATGGGACCCCTGCCACAACTGGCACTGGCATAAATGAGAGGGCCACAGCAACGCCCTTCAGCAATGGGGCCACGTGGCGTCCAACCATGTCGCTGGCACAGGGCACCTGCACCCCAGCCAGCCCTGCGCCGTGCCCAGGCAGCCATGCAGCAGCCCATAACCCCCCTGCCCCATCTGTCCCCCTGCAGCCTGTCAGCCCCACTGCCCTGTCTTCCCATCGCCCCATGGTCTCACAGCCCTGTGGCCCCGGGCACCAGCAATCCTGGACCCCTCCCCTCTGCGTATCTTGTCCCGATTCCTCTGGCGGCCACTGGAGGTGCCCAGCCCCCTCTGCAGTCAGCAGTGCTGGAGGGGTGCTGCCCCACAGTCACCCCACGGGTTCCCTGGCCCCAGGGGGCAGCAGCGTCCCCCTCCCCTCAGCCTGGTATGTGCGCCCAGCCTCATGGCACGTCCCACATCCCTGGGGAGACACACCAGGCGCGGGCGTCCTGGCCGCTGGCTCCCCCCGTATCGGAGACAGGCTTATTAAGTGTGTGATATTAAATTACCCAGATAAGAGCATAAGAGCTTTTAAAGTCAATTCATTAAATATAATTATGAAGAGAGCTTTTTTATGCTCACGGTGATCCGATCTCAATCAGGGAGACGGTGGGAAAGCCGTCGGCTCCTCCAGCATCTCTGCTCCCCCGCTGCGTCGCCTCCGCACCCCTCTGCTCCCCCGCCTCACCCCCCTCCTGCAGGGAGCTGGCACCCACTACCATGGCCCTTGGTGCTCGCCCCACTGCCCTGGCACCCTCTCCACAGTGTTGCTGCTGGTGTCACTGCCACCCCACTTGGATGGAGTTGGCATGGGGGTCTGATCAGCAAAGGGGTTGGGGAAGGGGACCAATGGGTGCGAGATGGTAGGGGCAGTGGCATTGGGGTGGAGGGCAGCAGGGTATGGAGATGCTCAAGGGCAAGAGGCAGGGGTCTGGGAGCTTAGCATAGGTTCTTCCCAGCCATGGACCCTCTTGTCCCCATGATCCAGCCCCCTTGCTGTCCCCTGCAGACCAGCCTCCTCAGAGACCAAATCATACATCCCCACTCCCCAGGCAGGAGGGGTGCATGCTTCCCTCCCATCCTACATTCATTAAAGGCACTTTGTGACCAATTAAAACCTGCCAACCAGGTGGCACCTGCCCTGACCTATGGCTGAACCCCTCATGTGCAGCCCAGCTGGCTACATTCCAGGCCTATGCACCCGGCACCCCTCTTGCTCTATGCACCCCCCGCCACATCCCAGGGTGCAGCTGCACAGAAGGCTGCGCCCAAATTTATTGGGGGAATCCATGAGGAAGCAGTGGTCCCAAATACACGTCATGACCCCCACATCAAGAACGTCTCCCCAACCATCTGAAAGAGTCAGATTGCCATGCCACCTGCTTGTCCCCTTGTCACCCTACCTCACTGTCATGAGGGACTTTGCAGTGACATCCCTAGGTGCAGCCAACCCCATGTTCTCCCACCACAGTTTCCCAAAATCCCATTATCCCCAAATACACATACTTGCTGCCAGAGCCTGAGCACCTAGGTCAAGGAGCAGCAGCATGGCTGGCAGGGAGCAAGGTGGGCTCCAGACTGGGGTCCCTGCACAAGGCTTTGGTGGGGGCTGGTGGGAGCAGCTACCCGCTGCTGGGAGCTGCTGGACTGACATTTATTTTTAGACGTGAATTGTATAAATTAGCATTTCTCAGCGGATTAAGCAGCAGGAATTGTGTAAAATTAAATGGCAACGAATTGCATTAAAGTCCCTCGTTTTCTGGCACAAACAGCGCCTCGAGCCGTGCCCAGGCGGCTCATGTGTAACAGCGCCGGAGATGCCGCTGCCGCTGCTCCGGACGGGAGCATGGCCAGCCTGTGACATGCCTGCCCTACCCGGGACATAGGCCTGGAAATGCACGAGCACAGTGGCCAGACTGTGAGGATGGAGGGTTCCAGATGGGCTGTGGACCCCTGGGTAGCTGGCTCAAGTGCTGGACTGGGACTGCAGGATGTGGATGTAGCGAGTGGAGTGATGTGACCCAGATGGGCACAGATGGGCTCAGCTGAGCAGCTCACAGGCATGGGATCAGTGAGGGATGCTCCAGCCTCTCCTGGGCACTGACACCACCAGTCCCAGCCCAGCCACTCCCTGCCAGGCAGGACACCCATCACAGTCACAGCCATGCCACCCTCCAAAGGAGATGATGCTGTGCTGGGACCTGTATAGCACTGCCTGGCCCAAGAGCCACTCTGTGCCGGTGCCAGAGTGGGTTCTGCAGTAGCTGGAGCCCACTGAGCACCTAGGGGAGTCCCAGCCCTGCAAAGGAGTACAGGGAAAATGGAGTGGTTGAATGCCAGGGGCTGAACAGGCACCAGGCAGGGTAGGGCAGGTGAAAAACGATCACTCCATCTCTTTTACCCAGTAGAAATAGGCTGAAAATGTGACATTTATTAAGTATGATTCTGGTGGAAAGGTCAGAGAGTCCCCATGTCAGGAACAGAGGGAGAGCCTTGCTGGGAGGAGGCAGAGGCGACAGCCTGCTGCCCCCGCCTACCCCCTGAACCAGGATCTCTTGTGTGCATGTGGAATGCGGCAGAGGATGTTGTCCATCTCAGCATAGGGCTGCCCCTCCGGGGACTGCATGGAGTGCAGGGGACACCCCTCACACTGCCCACATACCGGGCAGGCAGGAGGCCTAGCATGGAGAGCCGGGGCCGGTGCCAGCTCCGAGGGGCACTGCCAGCTCTCAGCAACCTCCCTGCTCCCCCCCAGCTTCCAGCCTCGGCACAACTGGCTTCAGCAGCCACACATCACAAACAAAAGGCTTTTGACAACGAATGAGGTTTTGAGAAAGGCACTGGGCTCCTGCCCGGCCGCGAGCGGAGGCTCCTGCTGCAGCCACTGCCGGCGAACAGGCGGGATGCTGCTGCCAACTGAGGAGGCCCCCTCCATGCACTTCCTCCCACAGCCCCCAAACTCCTGCACACCCCATCTGTCTGTATCCCCATCTCCAAAGCACTGTCGGGAAGGCTCCCTCTTCCCTCAGTGCCACCTGACACGGCCAGACTTGGCCTCAGGTAGTGGCTGTACCAGAGTGCTGGGCAGGGAGGTGAGGGTGAGTGCAAACCACCCGCAGCAGCTCAGCCCCAGCCCCGTGGGGACACTTCCCAACCTCCTGCATAATGGCATGTAAAGAGTGCCACTGATTTCCTGCACCGGTACCCTCAGTTCTGCAGCTGCACTCACCCAGCCAGGACTGCTCCGTGCCCAGGACCCTCACCAAGACATCCATCGGACAGAGTGCCCAGGGGGCACTGGGCAGTGCCCCTGAGCACGGCAGGCACTGGGGGGCTGCAGAGCACGGCACAGCTCAATGGGGTCAGAAGAGGCTCTGCCGGGGCTCCAGCACGGCCCTCTAGCCGCCGGCACAGGGGGCACATTTGTCAGCGGGGCTGCAGGGAGCCTCGCTGCGGCTCAGGGTTGTCCCTGCCGCTGGGGAGATTTACAGCCCAGCCGGGCTTTATTACATGGAAGATGCTTACGCTGGGGATTTTTTTTTCCCCGATAGTTTCTTAATTTGCTGTCCCATAAAGAATGTGGATTTGTGACGTTGAATAGGGGAAGATCATTTACCACTCACGGCTCTTACTTAAAGGACCCGCACGAGTTATTTATTGCGTGAGCACGGGCTGCAAGCAGCAGTGCGAGGGGACATGCTCCAGCCCTGGCACTGCTCCTGGTCCTGGACAGGCAGTCGGCAGCAGCCCCACAGCTTGGCCACTCTCATGCTGAAAATCTTCCAGCCTCTGGACAAAATCTACTTCATGCCCAGAGGGAAGGAACGACTCCAGAACTCTTGCAAGCATGGCTGCAGGGAAAGCTCCTTCCCTTCTCCTGTATCACTGAGGGACAGCCTCTGCTACAGAGGCTGCTCGCTGTGGGCTGGCTGCCCTGGGACCCCAAGCCATTTGCCCTACTGGGATATGCTGCAGTCTGGAAGCCCTCCATCACTGCTAGGACATGCTGTGACTCACACACTCGCCCACAACAGAGCAGGTACAAAAGCTTTCTGAACATGAAGGCTCACATGGGGACCCAGAAATGGGACCAACAAAGCGTGGATCTCCCCGCCACATGAGCAGCCTGGGTGCCCCTTCACTGAGGGGGCCACAGCTATGAGGCACAGGAGTGTCCAAGCCCATACAGCACAGCTGGGACTCAACCTTCTTGCCAAGAAGCCTGTGCTGTGTTTCAGTCATTCCCAGGAGGCACAAGGGACCAATTTGGCTCAGGGAACGGGAGTAGAAGGCTCCAGCTGCAAATGGTGTGATGCCTTGACAGGTCCCACTTCTGTCTGGCAAGGCTTTGGGACATGTTATGTTGCAGAGAGGTATATCACATCTTCACCCATCCCTCCCCACACCCATGTCTGCAGCCTCTCCTGCCCCAGGTTCATCCCTTTGCTCCAGGCAAGTAAAAGGTGACAGTTACACCCCCTTCTGCTGACGACCCCTGACACCTTAAAGGCCAGAAATGTTGAGCTGTGGACAGGGTGGCTGCAGGCTTTAGGAATCCTGTAGTCCCCTTCTTCAGCATGAGGCCACAGGTCAGCTGTGCCCATTTTCATGCCTGAAACCTGCTCCAGTGCAGGGTGGCAGCACACCAGAGCCCGGCTGCCTGGGCATCCCCAGGGCATACTCATAAGCAGATGAGGTAGGCAGGCCAGCTGGTCCTGCCTGGCCACACTGAGAAATCGGGTCCCAGTGATGTCCTGATGGTCACCCTTCACTGCCACACAGCACAGTGCATGCCACACACTCTGCCCATGCTGTGGGAAGCCTGTACTGCCCCATCCACCAGAGCTCTGCCCTGCCAACATCACAGTGTGGCTCAAATCCCATTGCCACGCTGTGCCACTGCCCCAGGACAAGGCTGGGCTCACTGCCTCCCCTGCAAACCAAAGCTGTGCAGGATCCTCCAGGAGGATCCCAGGGCTGGAGTCAGCATGGCCAAGCCACGTGCAGGACTGTCCAGCACCAGAGCTTCCTGCTCCAAACCCTGCTGAACCACACTGCTCCCCGGCAAACTCAAGCAGCTGGCATAGAGCAGGCAGAGAGCCCAGCAAATCCCCGGGAGGAGTGGGGCTGCCCGCCCCTGTCCCCCACTCCTTCCCACTCCACTGCAGTGCCCCATGCCACCACCACCCCCCTCCACAGGGATTGCCCCCCCAAAACGTCTCTTTCCCAGGGACAGCATCACTCTGCACATTGAGCAGGCGTTGTACCGATGGGCACGAAGTGAAACGGAACATGCTGCATCAGCCATTTCCAGCCCCACGGAGCCTCCTCTCCTCCCCAGTATCCTGCACAGCCCATGGCATCACATCCCAGTCCCCGGCACGGAGCGGGGTCCGGCTGGCAGCACAGCTCCCGAGAACGCGGGAGCCAGCTGAGCAGTAGCCGCTGGCAGCCGTAGGAGAGAGGCGGCTCATTTCCAGAGTCATTAAGGTCTGAAAAGGGTCCCATCAGGTATTCCGCCCGTTCAGCACATTTATTTTCCCAAACCACAGTGGGGATTTGTGATTCCAGGCTCAATATTGGTGAGAGCTGCACACTGGCGGCGGTTGGCCAGGGGCTCTCTGCCTGGGCAGACTGGGCGCTGTTGGAAGAGGCCCTGCTGCCAGTCCTGGGCAGTGAATGGGCAGCCCCGGGAAGCCCCCTGCTCGCCTGGCTGTAGACATCCCTCCAGAGCAGAGAGGCTCGGCATTTATGCTCGGCATGTGCACACGTGCGTGTGCAATGCCGGCACTCTCCACATTTACACACATCCCAGCGCTAATCTCGCAAATACAGGAAGGTTCCCCTATGTGCAAAGGGGTCTCTGCCTGCCCCCCTGCTCCAGCCCCTCTCGCTGAGTAAAGCACCCTGCATCAGGGCACTTTGATCCGGGGCAAGAGCAGGATGGAACAGGACTCTGTGCCATAGCTTTCCCCCTGGCCTCTACACACCCACCCTGGGGACTGCTGAACCCTGCTGCTCACCCACCATGGCTCCTGCCCATGAACCCTTCAGGCACAGACCTGCCGAAAGTCCTGTGGTGGTGCAGAGCCCTGCTGAGAGCTCCCACGGAGGATCCTCTCCCTCTCTCCATGTGAAACTTGGAGGGAAACTCAAACAGAGAGAGATGCAAACTTCAGCAGCCGGAGTGAGCCAGGGAGCCCTGCTCCAGTGCGACACGGACGGGTGGGTGCTCCCGTGCCGATAGGGGCCCCTAGGGAAGATGAGCCAGGTGTGCACTCACCACAGTGAAATCACGGGACGAGCAGTTCTCGCCGCTGAAGTTGCAGCTCTTGAGCATGTCGTCGAGCTGGTGGCCGGTGCGGTTGACAATGTCAGCCATGTCGGGGTCAGGGTAGAGCAGGTCCGTGGCCTTGTGACCGTCCCGGTCCTTGGGGGGCAACCCGGTCATGTTGGCTAGGTGGAAGATGTCAGCGTCGGTGAGTGCCGAGTGGCGGTAGCGGTTAATGTTGCAGATGGTGATGGCAGGGAAGACCATCTCGCGGATGGCCTCCTCGTCCAGGGCCATGACGTGGGGGTGCTCCAGGTAGAGCAGCGCCGACTTGGCTGCCTGGTAGAGGAAAAAGGCGAGCGAGGCCAGGAAGGCAAACGCCCAGAGGGTCTGGCGCACACCCAGCCGTCCCGACCGGCAGATGTGTCCCAAGCCGTGCAGCGTGCTGGTGCTGGCAAAGGTGGCCAGATCCCGGGAGTGGGGCCGGGCAGGCTCCTCGATCAGGCTCTCCTTGTCCCCTTCTTCTTTCTCCTTCTGCTTCTCATCCTCTTCAGCAAATTTGATTTTACACACGATCTCAATCGGCATCTGCCCAGTGCAGCTGGTGTGCCCAGCCAGCGAGCTGCCCCCTGGCACAGGCACCGGCCGAGAGCCCCGCCAGGCGCTGGGAGGGGGTTCGGGACCCCTCCAAGCCCCAGCACGGCACCGGGAGGGCCGAGCCGTCTCGGGAGGGAAGCGCAGCCCCTCTCAGCAGCTCCGAGCCGCCGCTTCCCTCTTGTCTCACTAGTCGATCGTCTCCTTGTGCCTTCGCTTATCAGCACAAATACAGCTGTCAAAAACCCCTCTCTCTCCTCTCCCTCGCTCTGTCTCTCTGCCTCTCTCCTTCGCTCCTCTCTGGTTAAGACCCCAGCAGATACAGGCAGCATTTAGGCATCATGTGCTAATAAAATCCAGGGAATACTTAATAATTCAAGACATGTCAACATTATTTCATCGTCAAATAAAGAGCAAGCGTCAGAGAAAAGAGGCAGTGTGAAGGGCCCGGCGCCTCCGGGGCAGGGAGCCACGCTGCGCCCGCTCCCCAGCTCCGGCCCCGAAGTGCTGCCGGAGCCACTTGTTTGAATGGCTCGGGGGCTGCCGGAGCCGAGCCGTGCCGAGCGGAACCGAGCCGTGCCGCGCCGTGCGATGCCGAGTCGTCCGTGCCGCGCCGCGCCGTGCGATGCCGAGCCGTGCCGAGCCGTGCCGTGGCGGGCGGGGCACGGAGCCTGTCCCCCGCCGTCGCCGCTGCCGCCGCGCTCTCCGCCTGGCCCCGCCGTGCCCCGCCGGCCCGTGCGCCCCGGGGCAGAGCGCGGCGCGGCTCGGCGGGGGCGAGCAGCCTGCGGGCAGCTCGCCCGGCGGCCCCCTCCTGCTCGCCCGCCTGCGGACTCCTCCTGCCTCGGCGGCTCCCTGGCCGTTAACCGCCTCCCTGCCGCGGCCCGCCGCGACCCACGGCGGCCAGCGCCGAGTCACGGCCGTCCCGGTCCCGGCCCCGGCTGTCCCGGCGGGATCCGGCCGGCGAGACGCCGCCGGAGCGGGGCGGAACACGGGGTGCCAGGGGTGCACTTTCCCGAGCCTCCCCCCGTCCCTGCCGTGCTCCTCGGTGCCCCGGAGCCAGGAGGGCGGCAGTATCGCCTCCTGCGCCCCGTGTCCGCCGCCCCCCTCTCCACTGCGCTCTCTGCGCACCCGGGACGGGCTCCTCCGGCTTCGTGTCTGCCCCCCTTCCCTCCCTCCCTCCCTCCCTCCCTCCCTCCCTCGCTGCTCCTCTTTGTTCCACGGCAGCGCACAAGAAGTGGGGGGCACCACAGGCAGTGACCAACTCTGCTAGAAAGGGTGAGCCGGGGTAGCCCTCACCCTGTCCTGCCCTGCCGAGCCCTTGCTCATCTCGGGGTCTGCTCCCTCCAGGGCACGCTGCCGTCGATCCTGAGCACAACCCCAGGCAGCACCCAGTCCCCGTGGCAGCACTGCCCTGCAAGCAGCGTGACATGCAGGGTGTCCTCCTGCCCCGTCCTGCCCGCGGCAGTGGGGCTCTGCTTGTGTGGCTCAGTCATGAGGTGATGGGTTCAACCTTGAGGCACCAACCACACCGCACCTGGGTCTGTCTGTTCCCAATGCACAACACCTCTGCTAGCAAGTTTTGATCTTTCCCAGCTTCCTGCCTTGGTGTCACCAGCTGGTGATGGAGGGTTTGCACAGCTAAAAAGGCTGAACCAACCCACTCACAAGTCAAGCAACGCTCTGTGACACTGCCTTGTGGCACAGTGGCAGGGGAAACACCAGCTCCCTGTCCCCAGAACAAGCCCAGCACAGGGTAGCCCCCCCCAGCAGACATGGCTGTGCTGAGAAAGTGCGTGCCTGGCAGGGAATCCAGGGTCTCCGGAGGACAAACGATGAGACAGCCGCCCATGAGCGCGACAAGAGGCCTCGCCTCTCCTTGGGGACTGCGCCGCAGGTCAGCATGACCTTCACTGTGCTGCCAATGCCAACGGCAAAGCTTTCCCCAGTCGTCCGGCAAGCGCACATGCATCTTCAATCTTCCCATCGATCTGTGCATGGCACACATGTTTCTGCCTCTGTGTGGGTCAATACAGCATGATAGGCTGCCTCCGGCAAGGAGCACGCACAGCCCCAGCAGCCTGTTTCTCCCTGCCCAGGGGATGCAGCATTCACGTGCCAGCCCTGCACCTCCAGCTCAGAAGGACATGGTAGGAGCAGGCTGGGCAGGTGACCCAGTGCTGCTGCCACCACTGGTGCCCCAGCCACATAGCCACCAAATCCCAGCTGCTTCCACAGGGACTCTTGGCCCTCTGGGGGTGCTTGGCCCAGCAAGGACCATGGGCAGAAAGGGCCTGATCCTGTGGCAAGGAGTTTCCATGGAACCAGGCAATGACCAGCCCTGGGTTTTTGGTCTGCAGAGTTGGATGTGTAGTCCCTGCCTGTACCTCTCAGGTGCTGTGGTGGCAAGGGACATGAGGGCATGGAGAGTCTGCCAGGCAGGTCACCCCATAAGTGCAGACCCTGAGGTACAGGGCAAACAGAGCTCTGTGAGTGTAGGACCAGCTGGAGCCCAGTGTCCTGTGTGCTGGACAGTCATGGCATGGGAGCAGGACTGTCCCTTGGCTCCTCGCAGGACCCTGTCCCCCATACCAAGGGGATCACATACCCTTGCTTTCTCTGGGTGTCTTCATCTCCATTATCAACTGCCACCTGGATTGGGGACAGCATGATCCCCTCCTCTGTGGGAGGACGGGGAGCAGGGAAGCAGCATGGCTTGGGAAGATGGGCAGCAGGGCTTAGGGGCTGCTTTCTACTCAGACCAGACAAGGCAGAGAACAAAGCATGAGCTAGGAATGGCTGGTGCTGCCCCTTTGACAATATGTCTGCAGGTCCCCAAGGTTCCACACTGGAGCATCTCACCTGCCACTGAGTGCCTGCACATGGGGGGCATGAGGCCACACAGGGGGGACTCTGTGGTGTGTGGTGGGGCTTATCTGCCCCTTCACCTGGCCACATGCAGCTACAGAGTCTGTTTGCCGCCTGATGGTCTCTCATCTAGTCCCTGGATATGATGCTAACAGTCAGGAGAAGCACAATGCCCTGGGCTCCTGTGCTGACTTCACTAGCCAGCGTGCAAGCAAGCCACAGGAAGGGAGAGCCAGCCAAGGGCTTGCCAGCAGATTGGGAAAGTGGAGTCTCTCCTGCTTACCCCTGTGCCCCCCAGCCAGGGGAATGCTGATCATCAGGGACTTGGCACAGGGCCCATGTACTACACTCAGATGATGGGGGGAGGCTGCGGGTGCCAGGGAAGACAGGACTGGAATTTGAAATGATGTTGACAAATCGGAGAAATGGCCTGAAAACAATCAGATAGAATTCAAAAGGACAAGAGCTGGGCTGGGGCGGGAAGCGAATCTGCCCAGCACACAGAGGGCGAGCAGCTGGAGGGCAGGGCTGCCAAGTGGGCAGGAGGGCAGGACAGAGCCTGGCTCAGCAGTGGGCAGCAGCATCAGCTTGTCTGAGTTTAACACCAAACCCCAGGACAATCCCAGGTGGATAAACAAGGTATGCAGAGGGGCATAACCCTCGGGCAGGACATGTTCTGTAGGTGCAGTTATCTGTGTGAGCAGGAGCTGTGTTTCCAGATGCCCAGCAGCTAGGCAGATGCTTGGAAAAGCGGCTGGGAGTTAGGAGAAAATAGGAGAAACCTCTTTCATTTGGGATATAGAATCTATCAGTTTAATATGGGATGTCTGGCAGCCCTGCAACTGCACTGAACTCAGTGAAAAGGACAACGTTGCTCAGGGCTGCGTGAGAAGGAGAATCATTCGTGAGGCATCTGAAGTGTTTGCTGGCGGCAAGGCCTTACTGGGAGCCCTGTGTCTGGTTCGGGACACATATCAAGAAAAATCCAAACTAAGTGTAAAGAGGATGGCAATAACAGAGAGCAGTGATGGAGACCAGCTGGAGACACTGGAGGTTTGGGTGAGAGCAGAGGAGGTTAAGGGACTGCATCCATGAACAAAATAACTGAGCACAGAAGGAGGGGGCTTTCTACAACATCAGGGCTCTGACACACCCACAGAACACAACAGGAGATAGGTGGAGTCTACACATGGAAGAAGCCTCACAGTCTGGAGGGATGTTTGGTGAACCTGACCCTGCTGTGGTGTCCTCCAGCACCCACATGGTGATTCATCCACTCCAAGACACAGCACTGGCTGTTTCTATCCTTAGCCCAGTCCAGATGAGGGTTTGGTTGTGATTTCCCTTTCTCTTCACCCAGCCAATGGATTGACTCTTTTCCATACCAAAACCCAAACTCCCACTGTACTCCAGCACTGGTGCTGTACCACTGCAATGAGCTCGCTCTCCCTGCGAGGCTGCAGCTCCTCAGGAGGGATGCAGGGGATTAGCCCAGGGGACCAAGAGTGATGTGGCAGGAGCAGCCCAGAAGGGTGGGAGACATTGGTGACTGGACAATTACAGACCTGGGTGGTCAGCAGACAGCTGTCCAATGGGAGACCCCCATCAAGGAGTTCCCACCTGACACTCTGCTAGGCCAAACTGGATCCAGTTTGCTGAGTGCTTCTACTGCCAGCCCAAGGCCATGAGCTGGCTGCTCTGTCTTCCTCGCCAGCTCCTCACACTCCAGAGCTGGAGCTGGCCACGGCCCCAAGCCCAGAGGGAAGTGGATCTGGGGCAATCATTACTTTTGATCTAATTGAAGGGAACGTGACTGCAGAGCCCAGCTGGCCGCAGCACTCAGCTCTGCCTCATGCAAGTTGTATCCTCTGAGACCCTTGCAAACACGTTGGCTTAACAAGAACAGCCTCCTCCCGTGGCTCCCCGGCATGCTGCCGGCGCCTGCCCGGCAGGTCAGGCTCTGCAGCAAGGACGGCAAGTGCCTCAGTTGTGGGGAGATGTGGGATGACAAGATGTCCACTCCAATTACAGGAGAGCAGGGCTGGCGACAGTGTGATGAGTGTGCCAGGCATCACTGCCTGCTGTGGAGCTGGCTGTGGGGGGGCCACAGGAGCAGTAATGCTGCCTGCACCCCACTTGCTGAAACCTCTGCACCATCCTTGTGCACCCACTGGGAGTGGTGGGGCTGGAAATGGTGGGAGGGAGCTGTATGCACTGGGATGGGAGCGGAGCCAGTGTTTTGAGCACTGTTACCAGCAGCATCATGCTGGGATGGGGAAGATGGCAGGTCTAGTGCTGCAGACCGGCCTCACTGGTCCCCAGTTCGGCCCACTGTGACAGATGAAAAGTCTGCCAGGGCCAGCAGACATGTGGGAGATGCAGCACCCCATTAATGCACTGACCCTATTTACGTAAACTACCCCAATTAAACACAATACCTTATTAAATGCTTTACCCCAATTAAGTGCAATACCTTAATTAATGCAACACCCCAATTAAAGACAACACTCCCATTCAATTTATTCCTTCATTAAGCGCAAAACCTCAATTACAAAGTCTCTTTTGTAAGCTGTGTGCATGAGCTCACACAAGGTGCCCCGGACACCTTTTCCTGCTGCCAAGAAAACAACACTGAATTTATGTGGGTTTTGAGGTCCTGCCTCAAGGAATTTAAGGAGTGGGTTTCAGTAGGATCTGGGTGTAGGAGCATCTGTTTGATGGCTGAGAGGACAATGTCTGCATCAGAGCTGGTTTAGATCTCATGGACATTCAATGAGATGATGGGTCCAATCCCTGCCTGATCATGGGAGAAAAGGGTTTGTGCTGAGCCCAGACTGATTCCATGGTATTTAACCCTAGTACGCAGTGAGATCTCCCTTGTCACCCTCCTGAATTCCTCTTCCCAGAAATGCTCGCTCAGCCAGCTCTTCCTGTGCCCAGCAAGAGGCAGCAGGCAGTGGACACTGTGAAGTTCCCACCTGTGTGCAGCAGCCCCTGCTTCTGGTCTCCATCTGAGACACCCCACATGCCATGGACCTGCACTGCCCTGGCTCTGCCAGGCTGAAAGCCAGCACCTCCTGTCCATGTTCTACTCTGACCCTGTCAGTGCAAACCACCCCCAAACTGAGCCAGCCACTTCATTGAACTGCACAAGCAAAAGAGAAAACAAACCTAAAAGCCTCCCAAATCCCAGCATCCCCAGGAGGATGTTCATCCCAGCACCCATCTCCTGACTCCGGATCTGGCAATGCTTGCTGGCCCGTGACCAGCAGGAGGTCGGCTCGGCTGACGCTGCCCTCCAATCCTGCGTGGGAGGAGTGGAGGAAATGGCCTCACCACCCTCAGAGCATCCCCCACGGCTGGAAAGGCTGTCGCAGACGTGACCAGGGAGCGGCTCTGTGCATGGGCAATGGGATGTGCACAATCCCTCCTGCCCTCAGTGCTGTTAGGAAGCGGAAAACACCCTGGGAGCCATTGCTGCAGCGTGTAGAGACAGTAATTTGGTTTTATAGCCTTTTACTGCTGCAGCTGGTTGGTCCTCTCTTCTCCCTGCCATCTTGAGGAGGGCAGCCAGGCAGGCTGGCACATGGCCACACTGTGCTGAGCAAGCTGGCAGTGGTGCACCCTCCTGGGGTGCCACTGGGCTTGCACTGCTAGCAAAACACCGGCATGGCAGGGAAACAGGCTCAGCACCTTGCTGGGACAGTCCCCAGCACTATTTCCCTCACAGCCCCTCTGACCACAGCCTGAAAACCCCCGCCTCCACCACTTGTCACCTGCCTGGTGGTTTATAAAATTTTAAAGTTAATAGTGTAATAAACTCCAATAATTATATTGCAGCTGCACCAGGGCATGCTGGGATGAATACATTATGGGACCTGAAGCAATTGTGCAGAGAGGGCAGCACTGGGAGTTGCTCCAGCCAGTGCAGCCAGAGATGGACAAACTTCACCCAGTGCTGCTGTGAGCCGGGCAACTCCTTGCTTAAGTCCCTCCCAAGCCACAACTTAGCGAAGATGACTGGAGGGTGGGTAGCTCACCATAGCCACAGTCCTCCCTGATCACAGGGCAGGCCAGGAGACCCTCAGCTTCTCCCTCAGATTTGGGAGAAGCTTGAGCTCCTAAGGTAGCCTACTATCAGTTTCTGATTTATGGGCAGGGGATGCTTGGATGGATGAACTGGACTGGACCTGGAGGACCACCCTGCAGCCAGCTGTGGGTGGCCTCAAGAGCAGTGGGGTCCATGCTTGGGTGAGCCAAAGCCACAATGTGCAGCCCCCAAGCAGCAGCAGTGTGTCCCTGTCCTGCCTTGACATCTCCAGCCCTGCCACACCCCTGTCAGGGCTGGCATGAACAGCTGCAGGCATGGCTAGTGCTGCTGCTGAACAGAGCTGGCACAGCTGGAATGTCATCTCACAGCCAAGGGGACATGCCAAGGGCTGTGCCACACTGGATAGGCAGTGTGCAGAATGATGTAGCCTTGTGGTGTGCAGGGAGGATGAGAACCCCATCCCACTCCAAACAGCCATGACCCTGCACCAGGGAAGTCTCTTGTGCACTGGCATGAGAGTGGAAGGGTGATGAATGCTGCAGGGCTGAGGGCCAGCCCAGCAGTGTCAGGAAGCCCATCTCTGGAGAAATGCAGCCTGCAAGTAGTCCCAGTGCCAGGCACAGGAAATGCTGACACTCCAGGTGTACCCACACTGGGCAGCAGGGCTGGTACCCATGCATCCCACTCCTCCATCCCATCTCTGGCCCTGAGGGATGGGACTTTGCCCAGCCAGCAGACCATGTGGGTCTGCCCTGAGAGACATCATTCAGCTGCTCCCTCACACTCAGCTGTGCCCACAGGTTCCATCCTACCCTGACCCCTGCAGTCACTGGCACCCGGTGCTGGTCAAGCACCCTGTAGCTCCTCCTGGCCCTGGACAGTTCCTCCTGTCCCATCCGCAGTACTTCACCAAGGCAGCTCCTGCTTCCCATTTGGCTTTCCTAAAAACAACAGAGTCGTAAACTGCCAGCAGAGCTGCCTCAGCACAGCAATAGGGCTGAGGTTTTAAATGCACCCAAGTCAGGAGGCTGGGAGTTATGGTTCCCCAGATAGCCATAGCTCAGCTGCATGGTGCCCATGATGGTCCTGTGCGTGCACAGCCATGTGCCACGGGCAAGGGGCAGAGTTAGTGTTACCATGGGAACCATCGCTCCCCATTTTCCAATATTTGTGTGATTAAAACCTCAGCCTTAATGCCATAGCTCCCCTGATGGCATATACGGTGGGGGCACCCTGCCTGCCCTCCCCAGGCTGCTGGGTAAAGGGGCTGGGAGCCTGAGACTGCCCCTGCCCCTTGATGGCTGGTGGAGGTGTGGTGGACAGACTGGGTCTGCAAGGTGAGTAGGAAGCTGGAGACGGTCACTGGGAAGGGGACCCTGGACTGAGCACACCCGAGGCACACATCTCGCCACCGAGCACACTGCCTGGGCCCCTACATTGGCCATGTGTGCTGACAGCAAGGCAAGCACTCACCTGGCTGTAGAGTACATGGCAAACATGGCACACGCACTGTGCCAGGGATTGAGGAACTGGGGCCTTCAGCACCCTGTCTGCTCCAAACCCCCGACATGCTACTGGCACCAAGCGACATCTCATTGGTCTTCATCTGCAGCATACTCCAAATAGGGAAAAATCTGACTGCCGAGCATCATGGAAACTTCGACCCCAAAGGTGAGCTGGGGCATTGCAAACATGTCACCATTAGGCACCAAGCACTAGCTCCCTGAAAACTGGCAGCTGATGCTGAGCACAGAGGGCACCCTGGTGCCACATGTGCCACAGACACTGAAAACTGAGTTGTGAACATGGGATGCATGACAAACTGTGAGTTCTGAGTGCCCCGGAGTGAGCCTCCACAGGGACAGCACAAGCTGGTGGTGCTGCTAATGCAAGAGCTGGTGCTAGCAATGCACACAGACTGTGCAGCTGCTCCAAAGCGGGCCAGTACCCAGCATCAAGCACAGGTGGGGTAGCAGGAACACCACTAACACTGTACAGCAAGGTCTGTAAATGGCAAAAGCATCAGGTATCTTGTGCTGACCACATCATGGGCTGCACTTACAGAGCACACTGCGAGTGAGCAGTACATTGGGGACTAGGGCAGGATGCAGGGCAAGTGTTCACACCTACAGGAGCAAGCCAGAATGCGTGGGCAGTGGGAGCATGCTGTGGGCACCAAGGCTGAGCCCACTGTGGGCACCAAGGCTGAGGCCACTGTGAGCACAGCACATGCATGGGCACTGGGCACCAACCACAGTGCTAGCAGTCTGCTGTGAACACTCATCATACCACAGGAATCAAAATACTGAGCACACCGTGGAGAGCTGGCTGGTGTGGGCACAGGCTACACCGCAAATGCCAAGTGGAACAGACGCAGGGCACACCTTGAATGGAGAGATTGCTGAGCGCTTGGCAAACACGAAACCACAGCTGACACCAGATACTGAAGGTGCTGCAAACATCATCAGCGGCGGGGTGCACACATTGAGCACGCTGTGTATGCCGAGCTGCTGACACCGAGTGTAAGGGCTGTGTAAATAACAATGATGCCACAGGTATTAAGTGCTGAGCACTCTGCAATTATCAAGCGAACTGTGGGCATCAAGCACTGCACACGCCATGACTGCAAACACACTGCAGGCACCAATTTGACAAATACACTCCTGATAACAAGCCTGTGGCTGGTGCTGAGTGCACCGAAAAGAGCGCGTGAGTGTGGGTACAGAGTGCCATGGGCTATTGCAAACACCAAATCTGGCACAGGCACTGGGAATACTGCACACATCAGCTAGGGCATTGTGTGCATTGCAAATACCCAATATAGCATTGGCACTGAATGCCAACCAAATCCTTCACTGGTTCCTAGCTATGTGCTGTGCTGTAAGAAATGTGCCAAGTCACCATCCTCTAAATGCATTGTAAACACCAAGCAGATGCAGACACCACTCAGTCTCATGCTGACCATTGAGAACTGGTCATGCTGTAGCCAGCCCTCTTCCTGTGCCAGCGTCAAAGCCCACTGAAAGAAGCAGCTTCTCCAGGTGCTGCAAACACCAGAGTTGGTGGCACCTACTGCAGACACGCTGCATGTCACAAACCCACCCCGGGTGGGGACCAGCAACTATGGTGAAGGCAGCTCAGCCTGGAGACTGCCAGCCCTGTGGTTCTCCCACACCAGGGTGCGTGGGGTCCTGCCTGTCTCTTGGGAAGTGACAGCCATGCAGTAGTGCCAACAGTGCAGCGTGTGCCGGTGTGCTCAGGGCCTGTTATTTCATTTTCACTTGTCCCATCCCATTAGCACAGCTGTCTGCCACCAGAGAAGGGAAAATTGATGCTAAACGGGATATCAATTTATCATGGAGTGTGTCACCCGCCGCACGGCTCTGCCAGCCGAGCAGCAGAGACACGCTGCACCAGCCAAGCAGCACCTGTAATTAACAGCTCGTCAGCCTCCCCCGCACGCTGCAGCCTGGGCACCAGCTGTCGGGTGTGGTACGGGGAATCCCAGCTGCGGTGCCACCCTCCACCCCGGGCCGGGACCCCAGCATCACTCCTCAGGGCCACGTGTGCCCACCTCCCAGCCAGGGACAGAGGCAGTTAGCAGGTTGCATGTGGGTGTGCCGGGGATGCCAGCCTGAGGGATGGCTCAGAGAGACAGCTTAGAGAGAGAGGTTTGTCCCCTGCCCCAGCCCTGCCCCAGCTGTTTTCACCCCTGTCCTGATCCCTCACTACTGAGGTGTCCCAGCACAAGGCAGAGCTGTAACTCATGTGGTGACGGTGCCCAGTGAGTAACGAGCCGGGAGCCCGGCTCCCGGGCATGAGTTACAGCCGCTGCCTACGCTCAGTGAGACATCAATCCCGTCGGGTGGCGGGGACAGAAATGTAGAGTTCAGTGTGCCAGGAAGGGGCCGCAGGACGGGCCATCAATCCTGGGCAGGAGGGTGTGATGCCAGCACAGGAAAGGCTGGAGAGCACCCACTGAGATAACCCCTGACCACAGCCACATGTTTACCCCTGGTCCCCCTGGGTGCCCCCAGCCCCAGAAGAATGCAGGCTGTTGTGCCCAGTCCATGCTGCCCAGCTCAAGGGCCACAGCAGGAGGGATGGGCCAGATGTCCCTTCCCCCAGCACTGGGGATGCCAGTAGCCATACTGTGGAAACAGAAAGGAGGGAAAGGCCCACTGGGACAGCCTAGTACAGAGCCAGGAATGGGGTCCCAACCTGGTGCCAGAAAAATCTCTGGGTATTTTTGCATGAGCAAGCTCTCCACCCCTGCTACTACAGACTGCTCAGCTGTGCTCCCACCTCCCTTCAGTGCCCCTGCCGGGGGGACGATGCAATCAATCTCACAGCCCCTTCCCCACTGGAGATGGCAGGAGCAGGACTGAATCCCACCCAGCCTCAGCCAGACACTACCACCCTGCCCTGCACCCTGCATGCCCGAGTGGTGCAGCAGTGGCAGTGGCAGTGGCAGTGGCAGTGGCAGTGGCAGTGGCAGTGGCAGTGGCACGGCGGGAGGGAGCAGGCGAGCAAGGTGGCCAGCTGAGCTGAGGCTGTTTGCAGCTTTGATGTTAAACACCCAGAGATGAAATGCGTGGCCCGGGGCTTGGTCCCTTGCAGCCAGCCGCCGGCCAGCCTCTGGCTGCGGAGCCGTGCCAGCGCTGGGGCCGATAATTGGATGCATGTTTCTTCCAATGAGTTTGTATCATTTTTATGTAAATTTGACATTTTCCTGATGTTCTGTAATGTGCACAAAGCAAGTGCCGCTCCTGCCGTCGGCAAAGCCTATTTCCTTCCTGTCTGAAGTGCTGTGTTGATTTAAGGGCCTGCTAATACGCACAGTC
>VZDJ01000594.1:13769291-14015452 GCA_008694505.1 Cyanoderma ruficeps | reverse complement strand
GGGGGGGGGGTGGTGGCGTGTGCAGGCAGAGGTGCCTGGGGCATTTGGCCCAAGAGCAGAGGGGCTATGCAGGGGGCAGAGGTGGGATCAGGAGGGAAAGGATGTATCCCCTGTGCCCTGTCACTGCATCGGGCATCCAGAGCCAGGCAGGGAAATGCACCTCTGCAGGCAGGGCAGCGTAGGGGTTGAAGGGGCTAGAGAGACAGCTGCAGAGGATCACAGGTCTGGAAGTTCTGTGCAGAGCCCTCAGCCCCTTCCCTACCTCCTTCAGGGTGGTGAGCCACCAGACCCTCGAGGGGACGCCTCAGGGCAGGCCAGGAGATCCAGCATGAGGCTAACTGGCCACCTGGCACAGTGAGCTGGGCCATGCAGCTGAGCAGGCAGCACGATGCCAGGAGCATTTCCTCCCTCCCACTGGGAGGGGATTAAACTCAGCCAAGATCTGGCTGGCAGTGGCCATGTCCACACAGCTGCATGTGTGGCTGCAGCTGCCTTCTCCACTCCCAGTGCAGCTGGGTACTGCATCCTGCTGCACCCACTGCCTGCTCCTGGGGCACAGCCCCCTGCTCCCAGGGCACAGCTCAGTGCCAGATCCCATTGCGCCTTGCACCGACTCCCACAGGCACACAGTGAGGCCCACAAGGGTGGTGGCACCTGTTCCCCCTGTTATGCATGCACCCTGACCATGGGTCTCTCCCCACAAACACCGGGCACCTTGGTGTGCAGGGCCACGATTTTGTGAAATATGGCCCCTATAAATCCCGTCGTGTGCGTGNCGTGCCATAATTCTCAATATATATTCAAATATAGTTCAATTATTTTTCCCATATATCATGGGGAAATTGCATTGGCGAGTGGCGGCACTAAGCAGGGAGCGCGTGGCGGGGCGGCATTAATAGGATTGTGCATGGTATTATGCATGAGGTCGTTCAGGACACAGTGGGGAACCTCCCGTGCTCCAGAGAGACGGGAAGGAATAAATCAGGCTATTAGCCCAGCACCTTGCTCAGGTCTGCAGGGGATTAATCTCTACAGCGTGTAGAGATCCCAGCTGGGCTGTCTCCCTGGGAAGTCTCCCTGGGCTGTTCTCAGAAGCTCTGTCCAACTCTCTGCCCATGTCTGCCCAAATCACCAGGGAGCAGAGGCAGTGCTGAACATACCAGGGTCACCAAAGTGGATGTGACATGTCTCTGGGGAGCAGTTTACCATGCCTGCATGCAGGGCAGTCCCTGGGCCATATGTAGAGACTGGTGTGACACTCTGGGAAAACCCTGGGTATCTTGGGGCATCTCTGGAAAAGCCTTATCCTTGGCTTGAGCTTGCAGCCTTTGTTCCAGCTCTGTGTGAGGCCCTAGCAGCCTCGTGGCTCACACTGCAGGTGGGCAGCATGGGGTACCCTGGCTGTATCTGACCCTAAAACATCAGCTTGGCCAGCAGTACCTGGAGAGCAGCCGCAGCCTTCAGGACAGGCGCGTATAATCAGCCGGGACAGTCACATTTCCTTCAGCTCTCCATGAATATTTATGCAATTTGTGCATAGCTGCCGGAGCCGATCTACTGAGCTAGAGGGGAGATAGCAGCCTGGGCCCCCAGCTTCCCCTGGGTCCCATGGGAGCTCCCTAGGGCTGGCCCCTCTTGGCTGTGCTGCTGCACACACCTCCAGGACACCACTGCAAGCAGTGAGATGGGAAGTGGGAGCAGTGACCTTGGGAATGGATGTTGCCTTGATTCTTTAGCTTTCTGATCTTGTTCACATATTTCTACTGGAGTTTCTCACGCATGTAACATAAACAAAAGTAGATTGCTTTCATTTCTTTCCGTGATGGACTGCTGGTTTGACCACTGGGGTCAGAGGGGTGTTCCTCTCGTCCCCCAATCCTTGATCAAATTCCAATCCTATTTAAACCCCAAATCATAATAAACTGCCCTTTCGCTCCTCACTTCAACCTGATGTGAGTGTTGTTCTTTCGTGTCGTGAACAGCGACAAATGGATGTAAGGGATGTCAGTGTCCAAGGTGGGGCTGGACACTGCTGTGCTGACTTTGCAGAGAGAACATCTGAGTTAGCCACTAGCCCCATGAACAGCATCAAAAGCAGGTCCTGGTAGCTGAGCTTGTGAACTACTCACCTCCTGCCTGTCCACATGGGAGAGCCTGGAAGCATTAGCACCACATCAGCTGCTGCCAGCTGAGAGGGAGCCCAGCATGTAAGCAGCAGAACTTGGTTATGTCTCAGCAGGATGTCTCTGTGTGAGGGCAACTGAAATTACTACAGAGGTTGGACATCCAGGGCTGCCTCTACTCTGGTAGCACGCAGGATATTCATTCATTCCTGTGCACAGGGATTGGCCTACTAAGAGCAATGAAGAGGCTCCTGGTGCCTGGGTGGGTCCTTCGGAGTGCCTGGCCTTGTGGTGGGTGCCCCACAGCAGGCAGGGAGGTGAAGGACCTGCAGGGCCAGGACATGGGTGCTCCCCAGCAGTGACGGAGCTGGCAGTGCCAGAGCAAGCAGCGAGTGCAGGTGAGGTTTACAGTAAAGGGAAAAACAAATTATTAATCATGAGAGCAGCCCCAGCCGGGCTGTCAGGGCCGCATGGGCTCATGAATATTCAGCACCGGGCTGAGCACTAAATCTCATTTAAATGTCAGGGACCATTAGGCAGACAGTGAGGGGGCTGGGATGGCAGCTCCCCATTCTGTGCCAAGCCCAGCATAAGACGGCGGGGCTGGGTATGGGGTGCTGGCACCCCACTGGCATGGCTGGGCAGGGGACATGCTAGTGCTCTGTGTGCCCTTAGTCCGGCACCTGGCTGCTCCTCGGGAGTGTCTGAGACTCCCTGACACCTCTGCCAACCCTGAATATCTGATTTCTGACGTGGGCTGAAAACCCACACCAAGCACCTTACAGATGCAAACACTGTGAACTGCATGCTCTACTCCCTCCTGGCAGATGAACAAACCCTAAAGGATCACCAACCCAGCCAGGTTCAGCCTTCCAGGACAGTTTCCTGCCCCCTGGCATCCCAGCCAATCCTCCTTACTCCTCAAAGTATACACAGGATCAGCTCCATGTTCTTCCCTGGACACAGAGCTGGTGGGTGCTGGAGGGATGCCAGAGGGGCATACAGAGGCACATCTGGCAGGACTAAGGCCATGCCAGGGAGGTGCAGGCAGTACACTCAGGGCTCTGCAGGCTTGAAATTCTCCTTTGGAGCCCATTCTTTGTCAGGGCAGGGGCACCATCCTTCTTGAGCCATCTGCCATCCATACTTAGGGTGGTTGGTGGCTCCCAGTGGTGCCTGCAGCAGTGGCAATGGCAGGAGGCAGCAGCAGGCAGCAGGAAGGAGCAAGCACGCCTGGGCACTGCCTGCCTGTGCTGGCACTCACACTCTCTCCAGCTCAGCAGGGGCCTGGCAATTACACGGATACATTTAAGCTCTTAATCCTACTGAAGATTATTCCAAGGTCAGGGCACTAGACAAGTCCCCATGCACTGCCAGGCTGTGATGCATCCCTGCTGCCATCTGCCGGGATGCCCAGCTGAGGGGATGCTGGCACCCTGGCACACAGTGGCTCTTCCCATGCTTGTGCCACCAGCATCCTTCCATCCATGGAATTGGTCAAAGTCTTGAGCCTGCTGGCATCTCCCGAAGGCTGGAGGCTGGTGTGGGTGACCCTGCTTGCAGGTGCCAGTCACTGGTACCTGGGAGATTTTGTCTCATGGTGCTCCATGGGAAGCATGGGTGTCCTGAAGAAGAGATATCTGCAGCAGGGCATAGGAAACATCTTGGACTTGTCATGGATATGGCTGGGGATCCAGAGCTGCTCTGTGCCCATCCAGGGTAGTACTGAAGCTCAGAGCTGCAGAACGGTGCCTTACCTGGGTCTGAAGAACCTTGGTAACCAAAGAGATGGCTCACAATTTCTAAAACTTTTATAGTTGCTGGCACTGGCAGGTGATGATTTAAGAGCAACAAGTGGCTCAAAGATGACGCAAAACCAAACTGGGAGCAGATCTGAAGCCCACTGCAGAGCAGGACCATTAACTGCAGCAGCTCATCCCCTGGGCCATGCTGGGGTCTCCCCCAGACCCCCCCAGATGAGAGGGTATGCTTTATGGGGCCATTGCCCCAGCCTGAGGTGGGTAGTGTGATTATAACTAAGTCGGGGGAAAGGTGCCCAAGACAGGGAATAGGTACTTGGCCTGGGCAGTGGCTCACAGGATTCCTCCTCCTGCTCTTTGCTTGCTCATTGGAAATCAGCACCCACTTCTCAGCGTGGCCTCATCCTGCCCTGCCTGCTGCTGACAGCTGATGGAGCCCTGCAGGACCTGACATTTCCTCCCTGGGAAGATGTGTAAATGCTGCAATCCATCACTGTCCCATCTCCTGCGGCAGGCCAGCTGGCTGAGGACGGGCTCTGGGACGGGGTGTGGTGTCTGGAGACAGTGGGACTCCTTGGGACCAGTCCCAGGAGACAGGGAGAAGATGATGCACTCTGCATGTTTGGGTGCTGTGTGTGACCACACTGCACCATTTGGATCCACAACTGACATCAGGCTCACCCTACTGGGTGGAGGCAGAGCCCAGAGCATCATTTTCTCCGATCATCACCTCCAGAATCCCAGAATCCCCTCAGCAAGATGCTTCTCCAGCTCGGCACCCAGTCCCTCCTGCTGCGGGAGGTGTTGGTGACCAGTGGTGGGTTGCCCTGCTTTCCCCTCCTGGCAGTGCAGCCATCCCACACACTGCACACAGACACAGCATGGCACCACACACTGCACCCCCTTCTCTCACACCCCCAGCCCCGTGGAGCTGCCTGCGCCCCAAATCCCTGCATCTCCTCCTACTACTGGTTGGGAAGGTAAAAGAAAATATTAATGATTATTAGGAAGAGCTAAAGCAGAATTGCAAATGTTATTTCTGTGGTAGATGGATGATAGCAGGATGGATGATAGATAGCTGGATGGATGGATCTCTTTCCCTCCAAGCTGTAACCCCCTTCCAATCGCTCCCTCCGGAGTGCTGCTGTCACCTTGTCTCTGCTCAGAAGGGCTTTTACTGGCTCACTGGGGGATGCACGAGAACAGGTTATTAATACATGGAGAGGGGGATGGAATCCATTTGACTTGAAAATAGCTGAGAAACTGAACGGCACTTCTAAAATCTGCTTTTAATCAGAAGGAAAAGAAGAGAAGTTTTAACAATTAGGGAGTAATGAAGAGCTTTGGAAAAAAAAAAGCTCTCTGAAGATTAGCTAAGATTTTTACAGCACTTCAAGCATTTAAAGAGCTATGCTGGTATTGAGCAAAATGATGCAAATATTCCCTGTGAAAATCAGAGGTGGTGAGAGATTGATAGTGAGTGCCAGAGCCCGGATGTCCACGGGCAGGCACAGCACTAGGTTGCTGTAAGCAGTGATGCTGTGCTGTCTGCAGGGCAGGGCAGGGCAGGGCAGGGCAGGGCAGGCCAGCAGGCGACAGCAGCAGGGCTCACCTGTCCCACTGCCCATGAGAGGTAATGGGAGTGTGGCCAGGAGGGAGCCCCAGCTTGGCCGTGGGTGGAGAGCCATGGTGGAGTCTCCAGTAGAAGTGCAGCCACCACGGCAAGGCTGGAGCCATCCTTTCCACGCCAAGCCCTTGGCAAAATAAGGAGGAGTGATCCCCTATGGGTTTGGCTTTTGTGGGTCCAAGGATGCCCAGCAGATAGTCATGGGCAGGGACTGCTGACGGCACATCCCTGAAGGAGAGCACATGGAAAAGCTTCCTCAGGTACTCCCTGAGGCTCAGAGAGAGGATGGCCAGCCGTGGCACCGGCATCCCCTGCCCTGAGGCAAGCCCTGGTCTCCACCAAGTGGGGAAGCCGCCAGCCAGCCCGTCCATCTCAGCCGAGCTGGCGGCTGCTCCTTCCCAGTACCTGCCAAGGGCCCGTCACCAGGAGGTGAGCGCGGGGGCTGCACAGCCGTGCACAGCAGCAGCTGGGTAATTTTCATGCTAAGTGAAAAGTAAAGTGCACAGACTCTTTATTAGAGCGAGCACGGTGCGGGGAACAATGAAGGCAGTGATGATCGTTAACTTTCTAATCGGAGGAGAAAAGTCCTCAATGCAATTTTTATGGTAATAACATCGACACTAAAGATAATTGCTCCCCGCGTCGCGCTTAGCGCCAGGAAACTGTTTGGGAAAAAAACATTAATTTGCAGGAACTGAGCCAAAGTTTCCTTAAGGCAGCTGTTCCCTGTGCCACCCTGTCACCAGCCCGTGCCAACACTGGCCGCTGGCCGAGCCCTTGCCCTTTCCCTTCCACCTCTGCCTGCAGTGACCCCCCTCATCCCTTGTGCCAGCCAGGCTGGGTTTGCACTATGCTGGTGATGACTTTCACAGCATCGGCTCCTGGGGCTCGGCTCAGCAGGAAATGCTGGAGATGGTGCAGCCCACCTCTGCGGTGGTGGAAGAGGGCCAGAAACATTTTTGGGTGATGTGAGGGAGTAGCGCTCCTGCTGCAGTAAAGAGGACGGGCAGGACTGCCCCATGTGCCGGGACCACCGTGAGCAGGGAGGAATGGGAGATCACTGTCCCTGGGGAATAATAAGCACAGGAGAAATTACAGCCAGGTGACATTTTAACGAGCTGGCGTCCTGTGTGGCATTAATATTCCAGGGGCTGCAATTCCCTTGTGGGTGTTTGAGAGATGAAAAAAAATCTCAGCCCAGTAAAATCAAATAAATAAATCTCTGCCTAAGCGTGGCGTCTCCCCCGCCCCCGGCACGGAGCGGGTGGCACGCGGTGTGATTTCCCCTGTGATCCCCTGCCGCCGAGCAAGCAATCGTCTCATCTTTGAGCGTGGCGGCAGGATGATTTATCCTGGCTCCCGGCGCCCCGGATGGGGCCAGAGCATGGGGCCGGGGATGATGCATTGGGCAGGAGCAGGGGTGGCAGCGGGGGGAAGGCAGGGGAGCAGGGTGCACGTGCAGGCCACCACTCAATTCTAAATTAATTTTAATATTTGACAAATCAAATCTACTTAGGTGAGCCATGGGCCATGCAAAGGAGATTTATGAGGGTTTGGGGTTGTCGGCTGCACGTGCAGCCCTTATTCGCCACTGCCTGATGGGGTTCCAGCACTCACAGCATCGCTAACTCCCCCCTCCTCGGGAGCAGGGATGCAGACAGTGAAACAGCATAACAGTGGCAAGAAAAATGTCCCAGAATCTAAGTCCTGGCTTATTAGGCTGGCGAGAGGGGCAGATCCTTTGCTTGCCCCAGCTCTAAGCCCACTGGCAGAGCTGGCAGCCAGGGCACAGCCCTGGCTACAGCTGGATGTGCTACCTGATGCCCAGGATCTCCCTGAGAACTCCAGCTAGCCTAGAGAAGAGCAGCCAGTTCCAGCCTGCTTGGGATGATGCTGGAGCAGTCTTCCATGGGTTGGGGGAATTATAGGCCTGTGGAGAGAAGAGCCATACGGGGAGCAGGTGGTGGTGTGCAGGGTGTGCAGAGCCATTTGCCTGCAGGACCATTTCAGTCCCAGCTCCATCAGGCCCACAGATTCATGGGCCCTGGGAGGTGACAGGAAACCTGATAGGTTTTAAGACAGCAACATGCCCTGAATCTGCAAGGTGCCTGAGCAGGCGAGGCAGGGAATCCAAAATGTTTACAGCCTCAAGGGACTGCAGAGCAGTGAAGGCAGGCTGGGCTGCCTGGGATGAGATTTCCATGCTGGGGACAGACTGCTGCCATCCCTAATGTGCTGTTGGAAATCCCTCCCTCAGCATGGGCATCGCCCCAGCAGCTCTGCAGAACTGTTAGGGAAGACTCAGGGAAGCCCACTGCCCCTGAGTGGACCTGAACCACTCCTGTGGCAAAGCCCCAGCATGGGGGCTCCCCTGGATTGCAGACATCTTTCGCAGTGATGCTAGAGAGGGGTCTTCAGTGTTTTCTGCCCCAATGGCCCTCAGACCCCTCTGTGGGTGAGGACCGGCCTGTACTTGCTTCCTCTTGCTGATCACTTTACTTGGCACAGCCAGGCAGCCATGTCCCAGTGCTCAGGCAGGGAGACCAGGGCTGCCCTCCACCAGCCCTTTCCTGCAAGATGCTATTACAGTGGTGCAGCACTGGGCTCTGTGCTGGAGACCAAACCCATGTCTGGCTGCAGCCTCAAGCTGGAATGTCTCAAGGGAGCTACAGCATATCCTTGTATTGAGGGGCATACAGTGGCCCATCGCCCATGGCAGGGCAGGCAGCCTTTCCAGCTCCTCCAGCAGCAGAGGCAAGTGGTGCACAAAGCTCAGGCCAGCCCGGAACCCCGGACAGCTCCATTTCCTGTTCTGCCTGTGCCTCCCCCAACTCTCACCCTAACAATGGCAGAGCCCTCCAACTGTCCCAGTGTGCCAGAGAACAGCCAAGGGCCAGGGGAGAGATATGAGGTAGAGGAGAGGCAGCCTATGTGCAGGGATGGCATGTACACCTACACCTTTCAAGTCTTGCAGTATAAAGCAGAGACCACAAAGGTCTCAGAGGACTTTAAGAAATCTCTACAAGTTGCCTGGGCCAGTAGGGACCAGCTTTAAGAGGTGATGGATGTAAGGAGAAGGCAGTTTCCCTGCCTGGCCCTGTGCTTGGTGAGGTTCCCATGTGGGCATGGGTAGCAGCTGCTGCATCCCAGCGTGTCCTTGCACATTGGGATGAAGTAGGATGAATGGAGGACAATACTTCTGGACCCATGATCTTGTAGTGAGCTTCATCCCCACAATGGCACACAGTTCCTGATGGCCTTCTCCAGCCCAACTCCAGCCCGACAGCTGCCCCACCCACAGCAGAGGCAGACAGTGCCAGCCCTGGTGATGCAGTTTGTGGGAAGGTGGGCACTGCGTTACAGCTCCAGCTCTCAGCAGAAGCGTATGTTCCCATAAAATATCTACATTTGGATGCAGAGATTTTCAGGGATCCGAGAACGCTGTGCTGATAATTAAACATCTGCTCTGCATTTGTCTGTCTTCTTGCCACGATGTTGCTCCAGCCCTCATTCTCCCCTCCCTGTCCTCTGGCACTCAGTCTGGACAGCATTCCCTGCTCAGTGCTCTGTCCTGGCCCTGAGCCACAGCATCCTGGGCCATGGGTGCTGGAAGGGAGATGGCAGCTCTGGGTACCCTCGGAGCAAACAGCAACTTCACTGCCAGTACCCACAGTTTTTGAGAGGCTACAAAGCCAACAGCTTTCTCTGTGGCTTGCACCAGCCCAAACAGTTTCTCTGAGCCCCACCAAGCATTGCCAGCCAGTGCTCATCCATGCTCAGTCCCCTGGGCTGAGCAGGCAGCTGCCACCGCCATGCTGCAACAGGAAAGCAGCAAAACAACCTCCAAATTGATCTCAGAGACTCTACTGCAAGCCCCAGCCATGTCCTGCTAGGAGCAATCGTCTGCTCTAGTTACTGTCTCCTAGGAGAGCACCGAGGGCTTCAGGCTGTCACAGGAGGAGCAGACCTAAACATGACATCTCCATGGAGCCCGGGCTGTGGCAGGCAGGGCCACAGCACCGCTGAGCAGATGGCACCACGACCTGGATCGATGGGAGCCGGCTGGGTCCAATGGGGGCTCTACCAGCTCATACAAGGCAGGGCTGGTGGTGGGATGAGCTTGGGAAAGGGCTGGTCCCTTCCCTAGCTGTGGCACCCTGACCCCGGCTGTGCCCCTGCCTCCAGCCAAACACCCAGCAGGGCTGAGCTAAGGCAGCTGTCCCGGCCCACACTGCTGGCCCTGAAGAGCTGCGTCCTGCCCAAACTGACTGCACTCCCTGCCTGGCCACTGGTGGCAAGCCAGGGCACTGCCAGCAAGATGGGCACTGCCAACAGCCACACCACCACCTCTGCCCTGGGGCCCAGAGCCCAGCAGGGTTCCAGCACCCGTGGGGACAGCACCCTGCTCAGAGTGGGTTTCCAGGAGCCAAGGTGGGCACAAGGATGGGGGAGGCCATCTGGTGTGCACTGCAGAGCACCTGGTGCAGCACCCCAGCACATACCCCCCTTCACCAGGGCTGCCCTTCCTGCCATCCCTTGTCCTCTGCCTGCTCCTTGCCCTGCCTCCTGGCCCACGCACTGTTTGTCACACTTGTCACCATGGCAAGGGAGAGATTAGCGGCAGACCCTCCGCTCCTGCCCCAAGCCACTGATTCATATTCATGAAACTTCAAAGCATCTCTCTGGCTCTCCTGCACCAAACCTAATCCTCTGCTGCAGCACCGTGCCAGCAGCCCCAGCCCTCGCTCTCAGCTCCAGGCTGGGAGCTGCCGGCCCCACAGACCTCCTGCCCTGGCTGGCCATGGCCATGCAGCCACACTCGCACCAGCCCACAGTCACGGGGGAATGCTCTGCACCATGGGGTTGCTGCCATGGGAGCCACAAAAATCAGGGGCTAGGAGCACAGAGGCAATGGCTTTTGTGTCCTCACCTGCACCTGCCCATCCCTCCACCCCTCAGGGCTGTACCAGCAGTACCCTGCCTGGACTGCCAGCCCAGCAGCATCCCTGCATGGATTGCAGCCATACCAACAGTCCTCTGTGGGGATGATTGATGCAGGTGCCCCACAACTCCATATACACCTGCCACAATCAGCAACCAGCAGGCCTTGGATGGGCACTACTGCAGGGCAGCTGGGTATTCAGAGCATGACCTTGCTGGGCAGTCTTCCTGCACCCACCAGCAACAAATCCTGCAGCACAGTACCAGCAGAGAAGTGGCAGGGAGTGTGCTGGAAGCATTTGGAGGTGCAGACAGGACCACAGTGAGTAATTGCTCCCAGCCTGCCCCTGCAGAGCTGTGGGGCAGACGGGAGGAAAAGACACCCAGGAATGCTCTCCCCTCACCCTGCTGCAGTGTGGGTGCAAGCAGGGCTGCAGGCCACCAAAAACCCTAAATGGGCCACCTCCAGGTACAGCTCATCTGCTCCACAGCAGGATCAACTCAGGTTGGAACACAGGCAGCCCCACACAGAGAGGCAGTGGTATCATGCCACCTGCAGGTGCTGGCAGCCCCGTGCCGGCGCCGGTGCCGGGAAGGTTCTGGTCCTGCACGCCGGTCCTGGCTGTGGGCGGGGGGCGGGCGGTAGGTCCCCCACGGAGCCATCTCCTCCAGATGGTGAAGGCCATTAGAGCCGCTCTCATGCGCATGGAGCCATAAAGTTTATGGAGCTCATCATTTAGCTGTAATGGAAATAGTTAAATCTGTCTCTGTTTAAGCAAACTCTGCCCTCGTGGGAGCGCTTGGCGCAGGCAGGCAGAGGCCTCCGGTGGCCGGCGGGTGCCTCCGCTCGCCATCCGTCACCCAGGCATCTGGGACAGCCAACCCTGGCACTCCCACCTGGCAGCTGGGACATCCCTGCCATGACAGGGCGGTGACAGACAGTGATCCCTGCACTACCAGCCCTGGTGCCTCAGTTTCTCCTCAGTCCAGGCAATGCTAGAACCAAATTTGGGGCAACCAGGCAAGATATGGGACTACGCAAATTCCCTGACAGCAGGGGCTGAGGGGTAGTGTGCAGACAGACAGGCAGAGAGGGCAGGGAGCTGCAAGAAGGATGATGCCTGTCTGCTTCAGGCAGGGCACCTGCAGCTATGTAGGGGTGAGGTGGATTTGGCCAATGCAGACCTGCCCTGCAGGGCTTTGGCCCAGCAGCCCCCAGCAGGACTCAGCCCAGAGCCTGCCAGAGTGCACTGCGTGGGGCAGAAGAGCAAATGATGCACCAAAAGCCGTTTTTCATCCCTCACAGGCACCCACAGTGCTGTGCAAGGAGATATGATCCCAGCGCAGTCCAGGTTGCCCCCAGCTCTTGAAGCAAGGTCTGGTCAGGGAGAACATTGAGAGCAGCCCCTCACTGTGCCTCAGAGCACCCCTTAGCCCCAGCCTGGGGATGTGAGGCAGAATCCCCAAATGGTAAGCTGCCAGTGTGTTTATGGAGGGCCAGTTTCTCCCATGGGGTGTGTGGGGGTGCTGACCTGGGGTATGGTGAAACCCTGGGGCTGCTGCCACTGCTGGAGCCACCAATACTTAGCCAAGGTGGTGCTAGGAGCTGCCCCCCCAGCATGCAAAGCATGATTAATTACAGAGTAAGTCATTAATATTCACAGCTAATTAAAGATCCTTATCATGAATAATGGAAATCACTCTCCAAATTATGGGACAAAGATGGAGGAGGGGGGAAAAAGCCTTATGGAGAGAAGAGTCTACAGAGGGGCAAAGCACTCAGGCAGGGGCATATGGGGCGGTGGTCGTACCCTCCTTGTGGGATGCCTGGGTCTGGCAGTGCCCTAGTTGGGATACAGTGATGGACAGAAGCCAAGGCAGTGGGCATTGGAGCTGGCAGAGGATTCAGGCACACTGGAACAGGGCCCAGGAGGCCCCAGGGGCACCAGGCAACCCTGCCTGTGAGTCTCTAACCTGCCACCCCTTCATGTGCAGGATCCAGTCTTGCACACTGTGTGCTGGCCCAGTATTGCACACCTCCTCCTGGAGCAGGGATTGTCCTAATCCTGTGTCATACCATCTCCAGCCAGCTGGCCCAGCAGCCTCCCAGAGTGAAGCTGGGATGGGGCTGCCTGGTCCTTGAGGAGCAGGTGGGAAGGGAGGGCACCAGCACTTTGGCTGAGCTCCTGTTATACAAATGAAAGGTTTTTAGTGGGAAAGTCTCTGGGAGAGTAATACATCTCCCATATTGATCGCAGGCCAGGGACCAAGGCACGGCTTAAACAGTAATTGATTTCTAGCCGCCGAGATGTGTTGGGGAGCATTGATTTAACAGCACTGCAGACACACTGCTACTAATCTGATTAAAGTATTTAGCAGAAATGTTATTCTTTAAAAAAAAAACAGAGGGAGGTGACGGTGCTGCCTGGGGCTGAGGCAGGCCTGTAGAGCAGGGACAGCCCAGCACCCTGGCAGCGGGGACCTGGGGACAGGGGTACACACATCGCCAGCCAGTTGTGCTTGCAGCCATTCCTGACGGAGCTGCCAAGGACGTGTGTGAGCATGGCAGGATGTAGGCAAGGCAGAGCCAAGGATGTGTGCTGGGAGTGTGAACAACACATGGACACTCTCCAAGCCAGTGACCCTGCCAGTGCAGCCACCAGCTACGCTGGGGACAGGGCAAGAGTGGGAGAAGTAGAGGCAGCCTGCAGAGGTAGCCCTGGTTGGAGGCATGCTGGGCTGGTGGAGCAAGCACATGGGCCACAGCAGAGCTGCAGTATCCAGGGAGATGCAGGAGCCAAGGTCTAGCAGTGCCTGGGCATGGAGGAAATGCATGGAGCAAGGGAGACCATGCAGGGACCATGTGCACTGCTGGCCTACTGGCCATACACCATCCCCATGTTCAGCCTTTCCCCCCATTGTACCCTGCCACTGCTGGTCGGGCCATCATCAAGAGCTCTTGCATGTTGTCCCCTCCTGTCTCTGTCCCACCCCACCACCAAGGGCAGGGGTGGATGCTGAGCTACTGAGAATGGGACTCCCCCATGCCATTCCCAGCCCCTGTGGAAAGGTACCAAATGAGCAGGTGGAAGGGTTCCTGCCACTTCCCATCACACTCATCAGCCCAGTTAATTAACAGGCGATGTCAAACAAATAAATTATTCCTGCTTCCTATTGATTCTAATTTACTGGCCCCTAGAGAACCCAGGATCGTTTATCCCACCTGTCACCCCTGCATAGCAGCTGTACTAACATCTGCCCTGCCCCCTTCACCTCTCCTGCCCATCTACCTCTGGGGCAGAGCCAGGCACAGCCATGGGGCCCATAGTGCCCTACATCACTGCCCGTTGTACCCCGGAATGCAGTTGCAGCTGGGTCTGCTGCTTCTGCTGGGAATGGCAGATACACTACTGCCAGCAGCACAGGGAACAAACTGTCTGCCCATTGTTGTGGCACCCCTGCTTGCCTGGCATTCAGCATCATCTAGGGTGCCAGCCCTTTCCCCTCCCCAGCCCCACCAGAAAGGGAGTGGGTGCCAGTTCTGACTACCTGGACATCCCGGCCCCCAGCCCACGCCACGCCCACCAAGACAACAGCCGGATTTCCCTGTTGTCCCAGAGAGAGGCCGCTGCTGCCCACACATCAGCCTTTGATACCTGTCTCCTCTGCAGGAGGCTGATCAAAGCCTGAGCTCCTCCCAGCTCGCAGCCCTATGGATGCTGGATCAATAAATCAATGCCAGCTCAGCTGCTGACTGCACAGTAAGCTTGGTTGGGAGATCCTGGAGAGGAACAGGGTCCTGGCATCCACCCCTGCCTGCTTTGGGGTCTCAGCTCGTGGCTGATGTCACACTGGGCTAGTGATGCACCACACCAATCCAAGCTCTCAGGCAGGATGGGGATTGCTGCCAGCCCTTGGCAGCCAAGACTGTCTCCTGCGGGGGTCTGGGCAGCACCCAGTGACATGTCCTGGTCTTCCCCTGGCCAAGGCACCACTGCCCAGTGCTGCTTGCAGCCAGGAAGATGCAGGAGCCTCTGGGCTCGCATGCAGTGGTGCAAGTGACAGCATACATGCCCTCCTCTGGGTATAGGGGCATCGGCTGGCTCAGCTGAGGGATGCTCTGGGCAGTAGCCTGCCAGCATAGAGCAGCCCTGGCCTCACCACACTTCCCATAAGTGACAGGCCACGCTGTACTGGGGCAGCCGGACCCTGGCCAGGGTCATGGAATGGGGTTGTGGGTACAGCCTGCCTGCCTGCTTGCTGCTCCAGGCACTGGTGATTTCCAGATCTGGATGAGCTGGATTTCCTTGGATTGGATAGATTAAATTTCTCCCGGCCAGACGCCAGTAGCTGGCTGCTTGCCTTGTGCCTATAGTCCGAGCCTGCCTGGAGCATTTGCTCCTTGGATGGGGGTCACCTGGCGTCTGGCTTGGGAAGGGACACACAGAGCACTGGACTCACTGCTGGCAACCCTGCCATGTGTCTTGCGCTGCCTGTTCTTCCACAAGCCCTTGGACATCTCCTCACAGCCCTTCCCTTGCAGGAAGTAGAGCAGCGACAGCCCTGCTGCTGTGCCAAGGGGAGTGTGAAGAAGTGTAGTGGATGCTGCTGCCAGGCCCTGCTGCCAACCTGGCCAAGGCCAGGGGGGCCAGCAGGTGACTCACTCGCCCTGGGTGATTCATCTCAGGTGGCTGGCAGGACAGCCAGAGAGCCAGGGTGGCTTCAGCTGTTTCAGGATGTCATGCCCAGAGGCAGTCTATCATCTTGGCCTCCAGCACTTCTCTGAATCCACATGCCTGCTCCCACAGAAGTGGTCCTCATGGATGTAACTGGGCTATACTGGGCCTGGGAGTTGCCAGCCTTCCCAGCACTGACCCACCACTCACCCTGCGAGGACTATGGGGTGCCTGGCGGAGCGGGAGGCCGCAGCTCCCATGGGATTGGCGTGGTCCCCCGGCGGTGCGCGGCGGGGCGCTGCAGGAGGAGCGGCTGGCAGCACCGCAGCCGGGAGATAAGCTCCCTGCTCATCCTCATCGCATGTGACGGGAGGGAGATTTATGGCTCCGAGCTGCAATTTGTGCACGCGGTTCCAACACGCCGTATTGATCACTCCAGGTTGCTCCTGCTGCTCCCTCACCTCCCAGCCCCTGCCTGTTAACTCTTCCAGACCTGGGGACCCCCAGGGCCAGGCACTCTTCTGTGCTGCAGCAGCTTGTGCAGCAAGGAGCACCCCAGGCTGGCTGGGATACCAGGGACCATCTCCTGGGGGAAAAGCAGAGTTTTTCCTGGCTGGGGCTCAAAGCCGAGCAGGCAGGGGGAGTCTGGCTGGGTTGGCAGTTAGGAGCACCCCTTGGAAAGGAGAAGGACCGAGGGGGCAAAGAGGCGCTGGAGAAGCCAAGGGGACAAGGATGGCAGTCAGTGATAAGGGAACAGTAGAGAGGGGATGAGGCATCGTGCCAAGGATTAGTGCTGAGTGTACCAGGTGGTGACAAAGGAACGGTTCCCAGGGGACAGCGTGTGATGGCCATGGCCAGTGCCAAGGGCACATGGACAGCAGTGTGCACCAAGCAGTCCCAGGGCCAGCTGGGGGGCTGATGCCAAGAGGATGAGGATGGGGGCAGCCGAGGGGGGACAGGGATGGGGCTGCAGGTGGCTCTGCAGCAGCAGCAGGAAATGATGTGTGAAATGAAGAGTTCCTGCCCAGTGCCCAGAGGGAGCGTGCAGCATACTGAGCAGCACTGGGGCTGGGGAGGGTGCTGCAGGGGGGCACACGGCTGAGGGGGTCCCCAGCCTTGTGTGGGGACCCTGACAGTGAGGGCTGCTCTGAAGCATGGGGCTGTGTCCTTCCTACAGGAGAAGCAGGAAGGGGGCCCTTGGCATGGGACTGCTGAGTAGCTGCTGTGGGGCTGGAGGCTGTGTGGGGCACAGCCTCACTAGATCAAGCCATCACTGCCCCCCTGCTGCGACGCCCCAGCACCATGTACCCACCACCCCCTCCCTGCTCGCTGGTTTCCCGCTGCTCCACCGAGATAATTAAATCCGCTATTTCGGCAGGTTCCGCATCCCCTGCCAGGCGGATCTGCAATCAGCCTCGAGAGGGCTGGGGGCCACCCACCTGCGCTCCTCCACCCTCACCGCCCCCACACTGGGGCACCTTGGCTGGCCCTGACACCTCTGCTGGCCTCGGATCTCTGTCTGCACCCTTGGGGGCAATCCTAGGTGTTGTGGGCGGGGTAACACATTCCTCTCCTGTCTTGGTCATATCTCCTCTCCAGCTCCAGGGTCACAGTCCCATGCCAGGTGCCCTTGAGGGGTGAGTCCTGTCCCCAAAGCCAGTCTGGCTGCAGGGGGATGCTTCCAGGGGCGCCACAGACCCCAAACACAGACAGAAGCTTCTCCCCACCAGCCATCCAATGGCCCCAGCTTCCCATTCTTCCCCAGTTCTGATGTTATCATCTTCCTGCAGTACCCGGAGAAGCTTTAAATAATTCACGGAGGTGAGCTGGGGCACAGATGCTCCCAGAGGCAGCTGGTGCGAGCGGGCAGGCAGCGGCTGGGTGGCTGAGATAGTGGTGCTGTGCCCGCCGGCTGCCCAGGGCCTGCTGGCACCTGCCAGCTGGGAAGGAAGGGCTTGGGCTGCTCATGGAGGAGAAGCACTGAGAACATCATCCTGAGACAGTTCAGCAGAGTCAGGAGGTGAGCAGGGCTCCCAGGCAGCCCCACACTGTGCTGCCCCCACGCCATGGCCCATGCCTGGCTGGCTGACCCTTCCGCCTCCCCTCTGCCCCCAATCCACTATGCAGGATGCCAGATTGATTCCTGAAGCTGGCAGCACTGGCTGTAAATTTTGATCAATAATTTAGGGGGTAAAACTATTAATAGAATACTAAACAATCTGCTCTTGTGTGATGCATGAAGGTAGGAGTGAAGTTGAGAGTACCTGGATGACCTGCACAGCTACCTTGTGGTCCAGCCAAAACCCCCAACACTGCCTTGCCAGTGCAGTGGGGAGAGTGGCAAGCACTGCTGTAACTAATTGTCGGCTGTGCCAGGAGAGGGGAGGGCAGCATCCATCAGGAAGTGGAGTTATTGATGGACTCAAAGGCTGCTATTACCTGCCAGCCCTGCTATTACACACACCATCACTCAGTGCATGGCTGTGGCCGCCACGCCAGCCCCTTGGTGGTGCCTTGCACTGTGCTGGCCGGGAAAACCACTGGAAACAGGTATAATTACACAGACAGGGCCCACCAGGTGTGTTTCGGCTGCAGCTCCACTCCCTGTGCTGCTGGCTCCACATTGCCCTGATGCTGTTCAGTGCTGCCTGAATTTTCCTCCAGGTCTTGTGTCCCCAGCCCCACAATAAAACAGCACTGTGCAAACCTATGGCACATATCTGCCACACCCCGGTGCTTTTTGCAGCCAGGTTGGCACCGCACAGCCTGGCTGAGCCACGGAAAGGAGGCAGTCCCTGCCATCCTGGAGTGGGGAGCTGGCGTTCACCACCAGCAGGTGATGCCTTGGGAGCCACCGTGCTGTGAGGCTGAGAGCCCACCGCAGCCTGACTCATTCTGGGAGGATTAGTCCCTGATCCCCCACTGCCCAGACCCAGGGAGGGCAGCTCTAGGACGCAAGGAAGTGAAATCAGGGAGATTAACCCTGGTCCCCAGTGGGATGAAAAATGGAGGCACATCTGCTCATCCGAATGGAAGGAACAGCCGCCCTATAGGGGAGCAGATAAAAATAGGCTGACATTTACCTGCCAGCCCCAAGCAGGGCAGGTGGAGGGCACCATGACCAGCCTGTGCCCACAGAGGGATGCAGTGTCAGGCACTCGTCACCTCTCTGCTCAGGCTGCAGAGACAGCATGAGGCAGGCAGCAGTGTGGCACTGTGACAGCAGGATGGTGTCCCAGGGCAGCACCAGTGATGGGGAGTCCTGCCAAGGCAGGAGTGCCTTCTGGGCACACACAAGCATGGATGCTGGGGCAATAGCACAGTAGGTGTGTGTGAAAGGGGTTTGGCATGTTCAGGGCTGCCTGTGCATGGAGGTGGGCAGCAGGGTGGCTGGCAGTGAGGTGGGAAGCTGTGGCATAGGAAGGGCGGTGAGCTCGGAATGGGCTGATGCCCGAGCCTGGAGCCAGTTGGGTAACTATTGCTCCTAGAGGGGTGGTAGTGAGAAGAGCAGGCAGAGCTGAGATCTGCAGAAGAGGTGCTCAGGCAGATGCTTGAGGACATCGAAAGATACCTTTTACCTGGGCATTCTTCCCTGCAACCAGCAGAAAGGAACCTTTTCACCTGTCCAAAGCCCTGCAGTCTGGGCTGCCAAGAAGGCTCTGCTAAGGAGCCAAGGGATGCTACAGCAGCTGTTAGCACCTCTCCACTTGCCTGTAGCAGCCCTGTCTTCCTATGCAGAGACCAGAGCTGGCCATCCTTCTACAATGGCTCAATTTCCCAGCAGTGCTGGAAGCATTTCCTTGGGATGACACTTGCCTCTTCACAGCAATCTCCAAGCAGCAGGGGCCAGCCACCCTACAGTCAGAGAGGTCAGGATGCCTCCTCCAGTATTGCCGGCTTGGCATCACACCTCTGACAGGAGTTTACCTTTCTGTGTGCCCAGAGGCTCAAAGTGCCTGCCCAAGGCAAGGCACAGCGTCATCCAGCCCAGCCACAGCGAGTCCAAGCTGAGGCACCAAGAAGCCAACACATGGGTGGGAAGGGTTAACTGCTGTGAGAGCAGAGCCTCCCCTTCCTCCCCCCCGCACTATGTTTTACAGGCCTGAGCTATTACCAGGAAATGTTCCCATCAGCACCATTGATCCCCTTGTTTACAGCCCAGTAATCCTCCGCGGTTGACTCAGGAGCAAAAAGGAAAGAAGGGAGGGGATGGCTCCCAATTGGGATTGCCTCTGCCCTGCGTCCATCCCACCCAAGCTCGCCTGACACACTGGGGTGACCCTGCCACACCTGGCTGGGCACTGGAGTCTCTGCAGCCAGTGGGATTGTTATGGATGGTGGCACAACGGCTGGAGCCCGGCTGTGAGAGCAGCCATGGCCCTGCAAGAGCTGGCTCACACAGGCGTGGCTGCAGGTCCCCCGTCGCCAGCGTTGCCCTCCTGTCACACGGCTGCGCCCTCCGCTAGCTGCCTGACACCCGGTGGAAGGGCCCAGCGTGACAGCCCCACTTTGTTCTCATTAGGATGATGAGCAGAGGCGTCATGCTAGATTAGAGACCAACTCACAGCTCTGTAAATGCCAAGCTGGAGCAGCTGCCATCTGGGAGAGCCAGTGGCAGTGGGCACTCATGCACTGCCTGGGGAGTCTGCAGCCCCCAAGGCTGCCCACTGGGCAGTAGGATGGCAGGGCTGGCAGGACTCTTGATGTGGGGTGCTGATCTTGCACAGTCCTGCCTGCTACTCCCCTGGTGTGTCAGCTGTCCCCAGCCCAGGAGGGCTTGGAGCCCTGGGCCAGGGCTGTAGCTCTCCCTCACCCTTGGCCCAACTAAGATCCCACAAACCTGTGCCAAGCATCCATGCCAAGAGCACTTGTGTGGTGTCCATCAATGGGACTTCCACGAGCTTTTTACTTCTTCTGGCTCTGATAACACCAGGGGCTCAGCCACCTCCCTGTGCCCGTGTCCCAGGCATGTCCCCATGCTGACTAGAAGGGCAGGATTATGCCTTCCTCTGCTCACTTACGTCACTGCCTGGATTCAACCCATCTCCTGGTACCTGCTCTGCTAGGTTTTTCTTCTAGGTTTGCTTCCTTTTAAAACCCTCCAGGCCTAGATTTACCTTCCCTCCCTCTGCAAGCCCTCAGGAGGCTGGCTCTTCCCCAGACCCCATGGCAGAGATAAGGAGCCAGGCTTCCCAGGCAGGCTGGTGCAAGGCTGTGGGTCACACCCTGCCTCTGCTGAGGCCTTTCTTTGTGCCTCTCAGCCCAGCCCAGCTTAACAGCACAAGCACTGCCAGAGCTGCCCCAGCTCAGCCTAGTGCACCCAGCTCTGTATGGGGCTCTGCCCCAGCCCCAACAAACAGGCCTTACAGCCCACCAAAACTGGTGCCTGACATCTTTCCCCTTCCCTGATCTCCGGCCACTGGGGGCTGAGATCTCCTTATCAGCACCGCAGCAGTGCACTAGGCTGTGGGTGCCAGCCCAGTGGCCATGCCTAGCCCTCCCTGCCCCCTGGAATGCCCCACCACTGGCCACTCACTGTCCGGAAGTCGCTGCTGTTGCAGTCCTCCTTGGCGAACGTGCAGCGGACAAGCATCTCACCCAGGTCCAGCTGGTGGCCCGCACGCTCATAAAACTCCTCCAGGTGGAAGGGACGGCTCTTCTCCTCCTCGGCCATGGGCAGTGTCCCTAGCAGAGCCTCCAGCCTGCTCCTCTCAGGGCTTTCTGGCACCAGGGGCTGGCCAGCACTATCCAGGAGCCCCAGCATTTCCCCTGCCCAGTACAGATCGTGGCTGGAGAGCTGTGAGAAGCGGGCAGCGTTGAGGTTGCAGATCGTAACGGCGGGGAAGATCTTGTTTTGCTGTGTCTCCTCCTCCAGCTGGGTGCTGTGGGGGTACTGGAAGTACAAGCCCACACACTTGGCATAGGCATGAATAAGGAGGGCCAGCGAGCCCAGGAAGGCCAGCAGCCACAGTAAATTGCGGACGGTGTAGCGCCGGTGCCGGAAGATGTGATGGATGCCGTGGAGGGTGGAACGGCTGGCAAACTCTTCCAGGCTGCACGGGGGCTGCCGTGGGGCTGGGACATTGCGTGCTGGGTGCCTGTCAGGACAGTCCCCCGCAGGAAGGGCTGCAGAGGGCCAGGGGGAACCCCAGGTGCGTGGGGGAGGCCCCTGAGCTTCCTCCAGCCACATGCTGCCGGCCGGCTCTGCTCTCCCCGGTGAGCCCAAGGTGCCAGACGAGGTTTGAGGGGTGGATGACCGTGACAGCACCGGCGGCCGGGCTGTGCGGCGAGCGATGTGCAGCAGTGCCGGGGCGGGACTGGTGCGGGGTGGTGCCGCCCGCACCCTGCCCCGAGCGGGAAGGTTGCTGAGTGCCGAGATCACAGATGTACTTAGCGATCACCACATCCTGCAGGAACTGGAGCCAGAGGCTGAAACATCCTGGAAAGCTCAAGGCACTCTCGCTGCCTGTCCCCCGGGGTTGTGGGCAATTACTTGGAGTCCTGCTCACTTCCACCCTCTCCGTGCACTTAGCATGGGTTCCCCAGGGAGGGGCAGACAGGCATATTCCTCATTTTTCCCTGCCAGGATGTGTAGATGGCACCTGGGCAGGGCTGCATGGCCCTGGGTTCAGGAGAGATGCCTGGTCAGACATGCATTGGGGGTCAACCTGTCTTTGGCCACGGAGATGTGGGGGAACCCCAAACTCTACACCAGTGTTGCAGAAGCACAGCACTGAAGCACAGCTCATCAGGCTGGCCAAGGAGTCAAGATGTCAAGGGTCAGTCTTGCACAGCTCCTGTGCCCTTGGACCTCCTCTGGGATCCCCAAAAGCTGCAAGGGCCCGGACTGTCATGAGCACAGGGAAGAGTGAGAGGTGGCAGAGGACACAGGGGCAGTGACACAGACCTCAGGGGAGTGCCAGGTGCTGGTACCACCTGCATGCCACCACAGGGATGATGCCAGGCTCTCTAGCATAATGCTACCTCCAAGCCAGGACACCTGACTCAGCATCCCTTGCTTTTGCAGTGCACAGGAAAATGCAAAATCTTTTATGAGGCCTGTGTTGAAACTGGAAAAAACAGCTGCTTGTGAGCAGTGAGAAGCACTTGTGTACCCAAAAGCTTGTGTCCCTTTCTGAACAATCTCAGTTGGCCTAGTAAAAGATGCTGTTTTTTCTTACTGGGCTTGCCATTCCTGGACCTGTCAGAAGAGATCCCAGAGCACTGGTTTGCTGACAGTGGAAGCAGAGCAGAGGCACAGAGCAGAGCTATGGCTGTGAGGCCAGGGAGGGCACACAAGCTGGGATAGCAGGCTGTGTTCTCCAGCCTCCCAGGAGAGATGATGGGCAAATCAGAGGTAAGGATGCTCAGGGAAGAGCTGTTTCCCAGGCCCAGTGGGACTCGGGGGAAGCAAGAGGACTGCAGATGTTCGGCCCTGGCTGGGCACCCCCAGGACCTCAGTGTACAGCAAAAGGCACTGCAAGACTCGGGCGGTGTCTGTAGCCACGGGCTGGAGACACTGGCCCTGCCCAGCTGTGCTCCCCTGGCCTGTGCTCCCCAGCACAGCTTTAAATCCATTAGCTTTGCATAATTAGATTTTTCTCAATTACCAGATTATGATAATTACCAGCTCATTTGTAGGAGGCAGTGCCTAATCCCGGCATCATGCCTGGCTCCATGCCAGCCTGGATCTTGGCTGCTGGTGCTGGCACAGTGGGCAGCAAAGCAGACACCAGGACAAAGGAGCCTCAGGAATGCCCTCAGGACAACCTCTCAACCACTGCTGACCTAGACCTCTCCTTCACTGTCTGGCCAATACAGCCTGCATGGAGGGGTTGGTCTGCAAACACAAGGGGAATGAAAGCCCAGGCAGGAACAGCATCCTCTGGCAAAGGGAGTCAGCAGGGTTTTACAAATGTCTCAGTCACCCACATGGCTCCGAAGATGCAAAAAACACCCTGCAATGCCTCCTCCTACAAGCAGCCACCAAGGCAAAACATGGGAGAGGTTAGCATTGTGGGCTGGGCTGGCACAGCTGAAGTCATTAGGAGTTTCATTAATGAACTTTCCTAGTCAATAGTGTTGAGATGAAGGACAGGAGAGCAGGGAGGCAGCTGCTGGTAAGGTACCAATCTTCATCATGGGAAGGCAGGGCAGTTCAGGCAATTACTGCCCATCAACAGAGCTTCATCCCTGGTAACATAATAGAGCAAATATTAAGAGAAAAATGCTTCTGAGGACCTCGAGGGCAAGGGAACAGGGAGCAATAAAGATATGCTTGGAGCTCACACAGAATAAATCTCCCCAGTCCAACTTCATAGCATTTTTTTTTGTAAAATTGCTAAATAAATTGATGGTGAAGAGACAAAAGGTATGAAATATCAGGCTTTTATTAAAGCATTTGATATAGCATCTCAGGGAACTAATTCCAGTTGGTGGGGAGAACCATCCCTCACCTGGGCTGGGTGCAGCTGATGAGGCGAGGGAGGTGGGGTGGCCCTGGGCACAAGGGCAGCATGGTGGCATCCTGTGACACCAGTGATTATAGTGCCATCAGGGCAGCCCCTCTTCTCCCACCCAGGTGAATATGCTGCAGTTTCTGCTCCATGATCTGCCTCCTGACGTGGCTGTGACAGGGGCACCAGTGTTGCATCTGGATCATCTGCATACATCCCTATGGGACAGTGCCCATAGCCAGCCCAGTGCCCCCATAGCACTTGTTTGGGGCCACCATCTCCACATGCCTGAGGCGACTTCAGGGCTCTTCTGCCCCTGCCATGGGCTCTGCTTCCAGAGCTCTGGCTGGGAGGAGGCACTGAGCGTGGGTAGCAGTCATGCCCAGCCAGGCATGACTGGATGGGATGTCTCAAGCTGTTCCCGTGCGTCTACTATGCGTGGCATTTCTGCTGTTCTGCCATGAGCATCTCTAGGCGGGGGATCTGGTCCTGCCTCTCCCCCCAGCATGGGCTGCAATTTCGACTCATGCAGGCAATAAATCAGCCTGCTTGCCCTGAGGTGGCTATGTGGCCCCTGCTGCTTCAGCTCACATTTCCCAGCCTCAAATTACCCCAGGCTGCCAGAGAGTCGGATGATTTTGTGCCGCTCCTTCAAACACCCTCTGCTCTGTTTTTGTTGCCAGATTTTGCCAAAGCCCCTCGAGTATCTGCATGTCCAGGCACAGCCTATTTCAGCACCTGGTCCCGACTGGCAGCCCTTCTGGGGAGCAGAGCTGCACCAGCTCCGAATGCTCAACACCACGGGGAGTGTGAGCCATGGAGATGTGGGGGAACTCATTAGATGAGCCTTGGCAAGGCAGCTCAACAACATGGCATTTGTTCATCGACTAGATCAGGGTCAGAGGTCCCCTGCCAAATTTTGACATGTTTTTCTCAGTGGGGGAGCAGCCCGTAGCCTGCTTTTTGCTGGAAACCACCTGGAGCTTTTCTTCTTTAAAACAGTTTTTCTCAATGGGGTTCCTTTGATGCTCACACTGGGAGCACCACATGCAGCAGTTACACTCCCAGCTGGAGTCTCCTTTCCCCTTACTGACGAGTCCCTCTTTCTGTCCCCTTCAGCCCCTTCCCCTGTCCCAGCAGGGCCAGACAGCCAGGGGCTTGAGGGGCTGGAGGCAATGGCAAACTCTCTGATGGAAACAGCCCTGCCATGGGGCAGCAAGGGAGGGAATCCTGTTGCTGGTAGCGCTCACAAAGTGTTGGGGATCTTGAGATGCTGGAGAAGCTCATGGATAAGGGGCTCACGATGGCACAGCTCACCCTGGTGTCAGGCCAGCCAAGCTGCCCCACAAGAAAAGCACTAAATCTCTGAGACTGCTCAGACATCTCAAGTGGGGGTGATGAACAAAGCACAGTGATTCAGGGGCCAAGCAGAGAGATCTGTGTTTGTGCAGCATCAGCAGATTTCCTCACAGCCCCCACTTTTGGGGCAACAGAGGAAGCTATTAAATGAGGCGCATCCACAGTGGTCCCCTCAGGATCCTCTCCCCTGCATGCTATCTCCTCTCTCCCTGCAGCCTGGCTTCTTCCCACACCAGCCTCTTTCCAGCTCCTTGCACTGGTGCTAATCCCCTAATCTGTGCAAAGCAATAATTTTCTGCATGGCACAGTGGCTGCTTTTAGATCTGCCTCCCTCCTTCTCCAACAGTCAGTTCTCTATCAGCAGCAGGTATCAGGTGAGCCAGGCACCATCTACTCCTGATAAACCCGTGTTTTATTTTGCCCTATTTCCATTTATCTCCAAGCTTGTAATTATCCCTCATCTTGCAATGCATTGTGCTGCCTTTCGTGCTGAGGCGGGGAGGCGACGAGTGCTTTGCCGGGCAGCCCTGAACCGGAGCCTCCTGCCAGCAGGGTGCGAGGACCCGGTGGGACGATACAGGGGGATGGGACCTGCCCACCACGCTGGCTTCAGAGCCGTGCTTCCCTTTCTCCACACCCGAGCTGCGTTCCCTTTAATCTCGCACAGCGGTGGAGATGGATTTTCTCCCTGTGAGCCAGATGTGTTGCACGGAGCATAAACACCCGCGACAGTTGTTGTGCTCCTCGGTGCGAAGGCATCAGATGTCTGCATTAAAACAAAGCTCTCCACTTAATTACTCAGGCTGATAATTCAGCGCGTGGAGGCGGCTCTGGTTGAGAGCAGAGGGCTGGATCACAGCTGGGACTGGAGAGCCTTGGAGTGCACATTAATCCTGGCTCTTGCAACCCTGATTAACGGTGCTGGAAACCTGCCCACACCACTCATTCCCAGGGGAAGGGTCTTTTACTGCCCCACCAGAGGGGGCCCAGAGTGGTGCCCAAGAGGCCCCGCTGACCCTCGCTGGGCTGAGACACCACCTTCACAGGGTCTTCAGGGTGGGGTGGTTGAGGATATGAGGCACCATTGCTCTGAGGGGAGTGTGCTGCCCTGGGAACACCCACCCACTGCATCTGAAGGCCACAGGAACTGGGTCCAGGACAGTGAAGTTCTGGCAGGACCCAAGGAGCACCTCATGCAGGTACCTGCTGCCCACAACTGGAGAGAGCTGGCGCCCACGGCTGGGCTTAGAACAAGACCAGGCAAGACCAGGCAGACCACCCAAGATTTTGGGGCCAAAGCTGCTTGCTCCTGATAACCTGAATTTCTCCTTTCAGGACCAATAAACACCTTCTGCAAGTTATCTTTGCTCCCTTCAAGGATCACCAGGACATAGGGGGACTCCTGGGGGAGTCCCTCACCCAGCCATGTGCCCTTGGCCCATGAGCACCTGCCTGGCTCTGCCAGTCTGTCTGGATGTGATGCTCCCTTGGACCTCTCTCCCCTGCTCTCTCCCTCCTGCCTGTTCCCCAACCCAGCCCCTCCCTTCTTCCCCTCTCATCATCCCTCTCTCTCTGGGCATCCCTGGATCTGGGGCATCCCTCTCCCAGCAGAGCCCCAATCTCAGAGCGACCCGCAGATCTGCCTGTGGGGTCCTGTCTGTCCAGGGAAACTGATTTCTTCCAGCTCAGCTCCAGCCCTTTTATCTCTCCTTCCCAGTCTGCACAGTTTGCTCTGTGGCTGGGGTGAGTGGGAGCGACAGATCACATCCTGCCTGGGCTGAGCACCCACGCTGGAGCTGGGCAGGCAGGGCAGAGGGGCCCAAAGGAAGCAGCAGGCAGCTGCAGGCAGCAAATCCCAGCGGGGCCCCAAGAGTTAAATTGTCATGTATTCAGGGCCACGCGCTGGCCAGGAATTACACTTTTATCGGCATGCGGTGCTGCCGCCACTTGAATTGGGACTGGGAACTCTATTTCCGAGCTCACCCAAATTATTCTCGAAGAGATAAAGCGCGGTGCAGAGCAGCACCGGCGCTTCATTAACATTCCCCAGCCCATTCAGCTTTAAACGAAGATTGCCTGCCTCGGAAAATGATAAAATTGAACATGTGAAGCAGGGCATTATGTTCCATCAGCCGATATTATTTCCCACACAGGGGCCGAGTGGAGACACAAACAGCTATTTATGCAGTACCTGGCCAAGCCAGGGTGGCTTGGGAGGGGGGAGCAGATGGTGGCGGGGACACAGAATGGGTGGCAAGTGCCCCCCACCCAAGGGGGTTCCCAGGCTTGTGCCCAGGGTGCAAGGTGGGTTCAGCACCACAGACCTGCTCCACGCATTAGGTGTGGAAAGGGGCTCAGGGATGTGTGTGTTCCCATGGTCAAGGCTGGGGCATCTCCATCTGCTGCCCTGCTCTAGGGATGCATGTCCCCTGCTAGGGCTGAGCGAGTGTGGTGCTGGTTCCATATGTAGGATGGGGTCTCACCCCCTGTGCTGGGCCAGTAGGATTGAGGAGCATCCACAGAGAGGGAGCATGTACCTCCCCAGAGGCAGGCAGGGAGGGATGAGTGGGCAGGGAGGGCTGAGCAGGCAGGCCCCCGGGGCTGCAATTGGATTTTGCTTGGCCATGCTGAGCCTATTGATCCAGTAGTAATTAAAGTCGCTCCAAAACCTGACTCATATTCAACCTTGGGAGGAAGGAGCTTTGCTGAGAAACACCCTCTGTTCCCCATGGTCTGGCACAGGACGGAGCAGCACCTTGCCAGGGTGCTTCCAGACCCCTGATGGTCTCTGTCCCAAAGGGGGACCATGCCTTGGCACTGTCTGGCGCCCAGGCAGCAGCACCCATCAGGCAGGATCCTGGCCAGTGTCCCACACAACCTCAGTCACAAATCCTGATCAGGTTCAGCCCTTGGAGTGACATGAACCCTATAGCTATTTTACAGATCCTGGCTATTTTCTCACCAAGTGCCTGAGACACATCCCTGGCATGTAGTAGTACTCTCCCATTTCCCTTTCTTGTCACTGTCTAAGCTCTGACTGAGGGACTATCGCAGGGAGAGGAGCCCTTTGAGCCCACAGCTACTCCCTAGAGTCACCGAGGTGCTGGGATGGACCAGGTGCTGTGTGTCCACAGGGTGCAAAACAAAACCTCTTCTCAAGGTCAGTGTCAGCAGGGGAGATGTGAAGGCCCGTGAGCATGCTGCGAGCTGTTTGTGTGTACTTGTATGTGTGTGAATGTCTGTGTGCGCAGGGACTTGCACGCCCAACCCTGCTGCCAGCACCGCTGCTATTCCCGGTATTCGCAGCAGGTCGGGACAGGCACCGGGGAGGGGGAGCTGCCTTTCACCGGCGTCCCCTCGCACCCTGCCCAGACCCTCCCGCCAGAGAGCAGGGCCGTCAGAGCCCGGGGGCTGCGGCAGGGAGGGAGCACGGGGCCGGGGGCAGCCCTGGGAACACCCCGGGCAAGGGACCTGGGGGCAGAGTACGGGCAACGCGGGCAGCGACGGGGCTTTGCGGCAGGGAGGTGGCTCCATCTGGAGGACACGGACCAGGCCGGGAGGGAGACCGGGTGCGAGGGATCCCCGCCGCCCCCGCCTGCCGCTCGGTGTGCGGGACACAGCGCTGGGGGACACCGGACAAGGACATCGGGCCCTCCGGCCCCACGTGCCGTTGCCGGGATGCAGGCGTGGGAAAGTGGTGCCCCTCCAGCACCTCTGCACCCCCAGCGCTCCCACGCCCGGTGGTCCCCCGATGCCCTTGCACGCCCCGAGCATCCCGCACCCACTGCCCCTGCACCCCTTAGGTGCTCTCATCAGGTACACCCAGTGCCTGGGCATCCCCCGCTCCCAAAGGCAACCCTCACCCTGTCCCGCAACCCTGCAGCCACTGCTGCCACCCGCACCCCGGGGCATCCCACGCCCTAAGATCTCGGGAATGCTCCACGGCGCCGGCAGCCGCCGGGGCGGCGGGTCGGACCCCGGTGGCGGCGGGAGGTGGAGGCGGGGCCGGGCCGGGCTCCACCCCAGCCCCCGGCCCACATAGGCCGGCCGGGAGGGCCCCTCGCCCTCGAGCCTGCGCCGTCCCGGGGCCCCACGGAGTATCCTGGCGGTCGGAGGAAAGCGTGGGGCAGGATCTGCCGCTGGATACGTGGGAAGGGGGTGCCTGGCTGCGGGGCCCTGGCCCCGTCCCGTCCCGGGCGGCGGGATGCTGCGGCAGCGCTGCGGACGGCTCCTGGCCCGGCTGGAGCAAGGGCTTCAGCTCCTGGAGCTCGGCAGCAGCGTGGAGGAAGGTGGGTGTGTGTAACCCTTCGGCCCGGGGCACACCGGCATCCTCATCTCTGCCGCCGGCGTGGTCTGGGGAAGCTGCGGGCTGGCCCCCCGTCCCGGCTGACCACCCACTGCTGTCGTCCCCAGACTACATCCGGATCGCTCGGTGCTTTGAGGCAACGCGCCAGAGATGCTGCCGGCTGGAGCAGGATGGGCAACGTGCCCGCGAGCAGCTAGCCCGTGTGGAGTCCGAGCGGGCAGCACTGGAGGTGAAGCTCAAGCACGCCCGAAACCAAGTGGAGGTGGAGATGAAGAAGCGGCACCGGGCAGAGGCTGAGCTGGAGAAGCAGGTCAGGGGGCTGGCCACAGGGGTACCCTGCAGGGCTGGCTGCGGGACCCTCAGCCTGCCTACCTCCACCCTGTTTCACTTGCAGGAGCGCAAACTTCAGCTGGTACTTGAGTTGCTGATGCGGGAACCGTGGAGCAACGAGGCACTGAGCAGGGAGCAGTGCTCTGTTCTCAGTGCCCTGGCTGGCCGGCGCCTTGGGGCAGCCTTGGCCCCCGTCAGGAGGTGAGCAGGGGTGGCAGTCCTCACCCCAACCCCTCGGGCAGCCCTGGGGTCGTCTGTGCCCCTCTCTCCCTTTTCACAGCTTGGGCTTGAGGGGCTGCCTGAGCAAGGAGGTGCTTGGGCTCTGCAGAAGCATCAGCTGTGGGCTCCCAGGAGTAGCTGCACAAGTAGGTGCTGGCTGAGGGGGGAATTGCTCCAGCTGAGCTCACTTTGCAGGTCATCTGTAGTGGATGAGTCGTGCCAGTCCCTCCTGTCCCACTCAGACATCAGCTATGACCGCACTGAGGATGATGTGGTAAGAAGTGTTCGGCTGTGAGTCTTAGGGTTAACCCCAATAGTGAGGGGGTCGTTTTGCCCCACTTTTGCAGTGGCACAGCCCCTTTGTATGTCTGTAGTTAGGGGTGGGCTGCTGTCAGAGCTGGAGATGAATGCCCCTGGCCTGATGCAGCCCCCAACTCCCTGCTGCCTTTCAGGATGTTGATATGACGGTGGTGCGGACCTTGAAGCGCAAAGTTCCAGACAGGCAGGTATGAGGAAATGCTGGGATGTGGCAGTTTTGGGGGCTCATGTTGAGGTGGTATTTGTATCCCTGTGTGGCTGAGGATCCCCCAACTCTGATCACACTCCTTCAATGTGCCCTTTGGGTCCCTTTGCCCACCAAGGTCCCAGTGTGCATCCTAGGCTGGGGTGCTGGCCCTGTGCCATGCAAGGTGAGGACACCCAGATACTTCTCCATCCCAGCACAGGAGGCTGCAAGGAGCCTGCCAGGGAATTTAATTTATTGATGCTGGGCTGGGAGCATCGTCTCTCGGCAAACCTCCCGCGATCAATAGAAACTCCATTACGTTCCACCGTGGCCCAGCTGGGCTCCTCAATAATTCATTGCCATATGCGGGCATCCCGCACCCCGCTCTGCTCACATCTCTGCATTGCAGGCCTGACCTGGCTTCCCCCAGCCCCAGGGCTGGCTCTGACCTGCTGGGGAAGCCTGGGTCCCCGTGATGGCTGGGGCAGGGGCAGGCAGTGCTGAGGGACTAGGGTGAGACTGGAACTTTTTGTTGGGCTGAGGCCACTTGGCTTGGGTACTCCGGGAAAAGTTGGGAGGGGAGGTCTCTGCCTGTTCTTCACGCTATCTTCTGTTTCCAGCGTGTGTCCCTGGCGCCTCAGGTTGGCCCTGTGGTGATGGCAAAGCGGCATCGTTCTTCTATGGTACCCCATAATGCTGTGAGTAGAGACCCCAGCATGTCCTGGGCAGGGATGGGGGGAGCAAGGGCATTCCCAGTGCCAGAAGACAATGTTGCAGCCCTCAGTCCTGTGGATGCTGTGGGGGCAGTGCTCAGCTGTCTCCTCTGTGTCCTTTAGCCTGTATCACCTTAGTCCTAGCGGGGACAGCATCCCTGGCTATGCTGGACCACTGCCCTGAAGTCTTCATCCCCCCTGTACCCATGGCGGCAGCATCCCTGGCTGTGCAGGACCACAGGGATGGGGATCAGGTGGACCAGAGATTATGTGGGAGATGCTGGAGAACTGTGGGGCTGCAGTCACATATCTCATTGGTCTCCCATTTTGACAGGTGAGTGTCCCCTCTATGCCCTCTCCTGCTGAGGTCCCAGGCCCTGCTGACAGCCTCCTGCCTGCTGTTCTGGTGCCTCAACGCCGCTCTCGCCAGGGACACCGTGTCTCCACACGTGCAGGTCACAGGAAGGGCTCAGAAGGGGCTTGATGGGTGGTATGGGGCCAGCCTCAAAGTGCTGCTGTCACAGGGGAGAGAGGGGATCTGTTGGGGGATGCTTGTCCCCACCGTGGAGGTACTGGGGCCCTCTGGACATGCCAAATGCTACTGTCCCATGCAGAGACTCCCTGGGAGGTGGGAAGTCTCACCACATTCTAGGTGGGAGATGGAGTGGTTTGCCTTTCAGGTCTCCCTCCACTGCCTCCTCCCTCTGCAGAGCTGACCACGGTGTGGGGCACCAGTGAAGATCTGGGCTGCCATGCTGCGGGGCAGGAGAGCCACACTGAGGGCAGCTCAGTGGGACAGCCAGCACCAGCCCCCTTCCCGTCACCTCCACAGAGTCTCCCACCAGTCCAGCACAAGTTCACCTCCAAAAAGGTGGGTTACCCAGCCTGTCTCCTCTGGGAAAGTGAGCAGGGGAGAGAGTTATGGGGTCAGGGGCAAGGCTGTCCTTCATTCCCCTACCCCTTAGCTCTGCCTGCAAGGGGAATGGATGGAGACAGTGGGACCTGGCTGGGAGAAAAAAGATAAAGGAGTGGTACTGGGTATCCGCAAGAAGGGGGGCCCCTGATCCTGTTCCCCCTCCACAGGTGATCCGCCCTGAGCCATGTTGTGTCTGTGGTTCCCGCATCCGCTTTGGGAAGACTGCCATCAAGTGCTGCCAGTGCCAGCTGCTGCTGCACACCAAGTGTCGGGAGCAGTGCCCCAGCCTCTGCACACCCAGGCCTCACCACCACGCCTGGCCCCGTGAGGTGAGGGGGGCACAGCAATGCTTGGGGGACCTCTCCATGTCCCCATGAGGCTTCAGGGCTACTGGCCCTAGGCTGCTAGGCCTCTGCCCACCCTGGCTGCAGCACAGGTTGGCATTGTTCTCCTCAGGGTGTGCTGGCTGACTTCGCGCCCTCCACGCCACCCCTGGTGCCCACACTGGTGGTGCAGTGTGTAACCGAGGTGGAGACACGAGGCTTGACAGAGGTAGGGGCCAGGAGGTGAAGGTGGCAATGCTGTGGTTCCCACAGGGCTGAGCCCCTTTCCCTGTGCCCCAGACAGGGCTGTACCGGGTGTCAGGCACAGAGCAGCTGGTGCAGGAGTGGAAGCGGAAGCTGCTGCGGGCTGGGGGTGCGCTGCCCGCCCTCAGCAGCGTGACTGACATCCATGTGGTGTGTGGGGTGCTCAAGGACTTTCTGCGGGGGCTCAAGGAACCACTGGTCACCTTCAGCCTCCACCCTGCCTTCCTGAGGGCTGCTGGTAAGCAGGGAGTCCCAAGGTGAGGGAGGGGGAAGGGACTGTTTCTTCCCTAACACTGCTCCATGGCGCTGCCACAGACATCCCTGATGATGCTGCCAGGGACACAGCCCTGTGCCATGTGGTGAGCAAGCTGCCCCCAGCCAACAGGGATACCCTGGCCTTCCTCATGCTGCACCTGCTCAAGTGAGTGGCTCATCCTGGCACAGGTCTGTCCCCATCTCTTGGCTCTCTGCCCCTCACCCAGGCTTTGTGCCCTAAGGCAGGGAAGCTGCAGATGAGGAGCCCCTGGGCTGGGCAGCATTGTCACGCCCTCTGTCCCCCTTTGCAGGGTGTCACACAGCCCTGACTGCAAGATGGATGTGCTCAACCTGTCCCGTGTGTTTGGCCCTACGCTGGTGGGACACAGCTCAGCCAACCCCACACCGCTTGCCATCATGGAGGACACACCTCGGCAGTGCAAGGTGAGAGCTCCCTGAGGTGTGGGGTGTACCCTGGGCACTGCCAGCAATCCCATTCTACACCTCTCTCTGCCCAGGTGGTGGCTTGTCTCCTTTCACTGCCACCCAACTTCTGGAGAGGCTTTGTGGAGACAGAGCAGGAGAACCTGGTGCCAATGCCAGCCCTGAGACAGGGTGAGCACAGGAGCCCCAGCCCCCACCCACCCTGGCCTTCGGCTTCTTTGAAGGGTCCTGGATGTCCATGGCTGGGGTGAGATAGCTGTCCCTACTCTGTCCTACAGCAACGTTCTTCCAGCCCATTGCCTCTCCGGAGTCCAAGCCAGGCCAGCTGAGCCCAGCTGGTACCTGCTGCCTCCCCAGCACCCTGCGGAGCTGCGTGGGCACAACCTCCCGGCCCCCGTGAGTGTTGTTGGGTGTGGGTGGGAGCCCAGGGGAGCTCACTTTGTACCCCTGACTCATCTCTCCCCACGCAGGCAGGGGCCAGCCCCGAGGAAGGTGGGCCGGTTTTTCCCTTCTCCTGTGTAGCCTGCAGCAGTGGCTCCCTCGGGACACGGAGCTGGCACTGGAGGAGGAGCAAAGACTGCAGGACCAGGCAGCTGCCTGTGGGATGACAGTGCTCTGCTCTGCTTCCCTGGGGTGCTTCCTTGGGGACTGGGGAGCAGAGCTGGCTCTGTCCAGCTGTGGTGGCAGGGACACTACCTTAGTGCTGTACTTTGAATTAGGTTTGTATTAAATGTTTGCAGCAAAGCCCACCTGCCTGTGGCTGCTGTCTGTCCTGCCCTGCTGCTGCCAGGGGTTGGGGCTCACGGAGCCTGGCTGGGCAGCAGACAAGAGCTGAGCCATGCTCCACAGAACCTGCGCTTTGGGAGGGCAGGCAGAGCCCCCTCCCACCCGAGCTGAAGCCCCATTCTTGTGCTCGGGAGGCCCCTCTTTGAGCCCAGATATTGGCCTCAAGTAATTGGAGCTGTTCCTGCTCAGGGCAGGACGACCTTAAAGTGTTTCCAGACTTCCGGGCACCTCAGTGGAGGCCTATTTAACTCCTTCCTCCCCTCCAGCCCAGGCAGTGCTAAAGGTGCACAAAGCCTAAGCAGGGCTGTGATGTACGGCTCTTTCCCTCCAAGAGGGGGAAGCAGGATCATGCTGTAATGGAGCAATGTCCCAGGAAGGGTTTGTCCCCCAGATAACTTTGCAGAAGGGGCAACCAATGCAGAGGGAGTTTAGGGAAAAGAAGCATTACACAACAGGGATAAGAACTGTCCCTGTGCCACATCAAGCAGCCAATAAACCTTTGTCCCTACTAAAAGCCAGACCAGACAGGGCACATGAGAGAAAATTCATGTGCAATCCTGAAAGCAAGTACTTTGGCTCAGTTTTCCCCAGCGCAGGAGTGTGCACCAGAGGGCAAGGAAATTAACACATCCAAGGCAGAGGCAAAACTGAAGGAGTTTAATGTGCTTAAAGCTAGTGAACAGCTAATCCCTGCCCAGGACCACAGGAGAACTGGCACAGGAAGGCACAGGGCTGGGAGCAAGGATTTACTCCAAATCCATCAAACTGGGATGATACTGGATGGATGGAGAATACCTAAAACAGTGCCTTGCTGAAGAAGAGGTGTGATGGGCCCCTTGGTGGAGTGCAGGGCTTTAGCACAGAGTTCAAAACCAGGGAAACAAAAGGATAAAGGGCAGCACTGGTTACTGTAGACAATCTATGTCAGGCTGAGGAGGAAACTGCCTTCCATAAAATCAGGTTTTTGAGGCAAAGTGAGGTGCTAAATCTCTGCTACTTGCACACATGTAAGTTGATTGCTCTGCTGCCCAGTGGATGTGGCTGGTGACAGGGGAAGATATTCAGTAAGCCCCACCCCAAGCTCCAGCCATGCTGGTGTGAAGGAGACTGTTGGCCCACCAGGGTAGCAGGGGTTTGCTGCCCTCACTCTGAGCCCTGCCTAGGCAGCAGGCACAGGTCTCAACCTGACAGGAGCAGGCTTGGTAGGCCTGGCAGCTCTCCTGGCTCACACTGAGCCCAGGGGGCAGAGGTGGTACTGGGGGAAGGGGTGTTCTTGCAGCTTCCTCCAGAGCCAGCAGGCCACTAGTCTGACCCAGCCCTCATGTGTGTGCCAGTGCCCTTAGGACAGCCTGGCACTGCTGTTTTCCCAGCAGTAGGCAGGAGCCCAGCTCAGGCTGTTGCAATCATGCTGAAATCAAGAGCCTCAATCTACTGTGGGGTGAGCTGCCTACACATGACAGGCACATTCAAAGCTCCCAGGTCTTGGAGATGGGCCAAGATCTTCCAGGGAGTTGCAGACAGCAAATGGTGCAAGAAGAGCCTGATGAGGAGTGGCAAGGTGGTGCTGGTAGTGCCCTTTGGTGGAGAAACAAAGTTGAACCCAAGACACTGCAGGTAGCAAGTGCTCCCTGCATGTGTGCACGGGCTGGTACCAGGGCCACATACTGTCCCCAAAGCCTTCACCCTGGCCCAGGGCTGCTCCCTGGGCTGCAAGAGAAGCAGCATGCAAGGCTGATGCTCATCAGCTTTAATGTCTGTCTGGAGCAGTAGTCAGGCACTTGCAGGGCTCCTGGCCTGCACCTACCACTCTGAAGGTGCTGAGAACCTCCCAGGACATAAGGCCTCAGTGCAGGCTCTTGTTGTGGGGCACAGCAGGGCGCAGGTGGCTGGTGCTGCCTATGACTCACAGGATAATCTGGTTTTTGTAGCTTCGGCTCAGCTCCTTGTGAGGAAGGACAATGGAGTTGAGAATAACAACCTCAGCAGGAATGGTGACACTGCAGCCTGGGGGGAGAACACAAAGGGTTTAGCTGGAGGGGGAGAAGCTGCCCAGGTGAGCAGGGCTAGGGTGCTTCCATACAGCAGAGACATACCCAGGATTGTGATGGATGGTGTGAGGCGCCCATCCCGGAAAAGGGTCTCGCTGTCGATCTTGGCATAGGGATCGTTGGGGTTGGGGTCACTGGGTGTTCCTTCAACCCGGGCCCAGCGCCCAATCGTGCTGTCCCAGCCCACAATGGTATTGAGGACACAGGTGTGGTCCTGGAGTGAAGGAGAGGGGAATGCAGGGTGCTGATGCCTCTCTGCAAGGGGTGGGGGTTGACACCTACTCCCTCAGGCAAATCCCACTTACATGGAGCGAGGCGCCGTGCAGGACGATGGACTCTCGCACGCGCACACCAGCGCCCACCGTCACACCCTCCCCAATAGAGACGTTAGGGCCCAACTGTAAGGACAGAGGGAGGTGATGAGGACAAGGACAGTGCTGCCCTCAGCACCCCTGAGCATGTCCCTGCCCCAGGTCCCCCCAGCCTGCACTCACCACTGCAGTGCTGTCGATGGAGGCTGTTGGGTGGATGTACACATTCCCTGCAACACAAGGCAGTGGATTCAGGGGAGGCAACTCACAGGAGCACCTGCCTCTCAGATAAGGGGAGGTCCCACTGCCTACAGCCCCAAAAGCATTGGGGTGCCAGAAGGTACCTCGGATGACAGGGCCTCCAGGTTTGTTCTGGGCCAGTCTCTCTGGGTGGCTTTTGCTGTACTGGTTCAGGTAAAGGCGGCTGGCATAGATAGCAGAGCTGGAGGAGGAAAAGCAGAACATTTTTATTGTCACTCTGGCGCTACCAGGGCAGAGGAGGATCCAAAATCAGCACTGCCCACCCACCCCCAATGCTCTGCCTGAGCACCCTCCACTCCCAGCCGTCATACAGATCATTCCCATCCCTGGTACAGATCACCTGATGCTCCTCTAGCTCCAGCACTTACCCAGCTGACTTGATCTGGCTCCAGAAGCCATCAGTTTTGTAGACATAGAGTTTGCCACTTCCAGCCAGGGCCGTGAAAACGTCCTGCTCTAACCGGATCACTTCTGCACGCTGCCAGCCATTGGAGCTTTCCTCTCTGCAAGCAAGAGTCCTGTTAGACACCCACCCCAGTCATGGCCTCAGCTGAGGACCCCAGCAGACCTACCCTCCCCAAATTCAGGGATTCTGACAATCCCAGATTCCTACCTAGCCATGCACTTCTCCCCAAAAGTGGGGACAGTGCCAGCTGTCAAGCTAGGTTGGGACAGCCCCACTGAGCCCCAGAGCAGCACAGGGACAGCCAAAATAAGCTCTGAGACACAAGTTGATGGTGCAAGAGCCCCACCTAGTCCAGGTGGGCGTATGATCCTGTCCCCAGTCCAGAGCCTGCACAGCTGGATTTTAGCTAGGGTGGTGGCAGAGATGTGAAGTGAGAGGCTGGCTGGTGCAAAGAGCTGGAGAGGGAGGGGAGGAAAGCATTCCCAGGTGAGAAGCCTGCTCAGCCTCTTGCCCAGAGGTGAATGAAAATGGGGTGGGAAGAGAGGAAGGGAGAGGGAAAGTCTCAAGCTGACCAGGAGCAGAGCAGAGGAAACAGCAGCCTGGAGCAGGGAGGGGAAAGCATGCATTACCACTAGGATCAATCCAGCCCAGAGAGCAGCGAGTGCAGACACAGAGGGAGACTTACCCAAGGTAAGGACAGCTGGTGCAGGACCAGGAAACAAGTGAGTGATGGCAGAGGAAGAGAAAAGACAGAGAAAGAATGGAGGATGAGCGTGCTGCTGCAGCCCTGGGAAGCAGGGGGATGGGAGGGACGCAGAGCAGAGTGAGGCACTCACAGTGCTAGCTCCTGTTGGTTCCTCTGGAAGACCTCACCAATGTGCTGGAAGATGGCAGGTGTGAAGAGGTAGATGCCACAGTTAATAATCTCACTGACAAATGTGCTGGGCTTCTCCACGTAGTGCTGAACCTGGAGGCGAGGGAAGAGACATGAATCCCAGGGTGCAGCCCCTCCACCCAGCACCACACCCTCTGTGGCACACTGGGACAACAGAGCCACGCAGGCAACACAGCAGTGCTGCCCACACTGTGTTTGACACACCAGGGCCCTCCAGTACCTCTTGTGTGTCTGCATTTGCCACGATACAGCCATAATTCAGTGCCTGTGTCCTGTTGGCCTAAGAAACAAGGACAGTGTTAGCAACGGTGGAGCAATAGGCACAAGGAGGCAGAGCAGATGAAACCCGGACCTCACAGTCTGGGACCCACCCACCACAGGAGCTGGTGGATTCTAAGCCCATGGCAGAGCACTGCAGCTCGTCTGCTCCCCAGCACTGCCACTCACTGTGGTACCCAGAATGACAAAGCTGTGCATGTCCCCGTGCTGCTGCCGAAACTCCAGCATCTCCTGTAAAGGGAACTCTGAGCACACGTCTGCGTTGAGGACAAAGAAGGCCTCAGCACCACCTGACAGGATCTGGTCTCGGAAGTGATAGATGCCACCACCCGTGCCCAGGGCTGCGTACTCCTGAAGATACCTACAAGCCAAGCAGGAAAAAGGGTGGGCTTAGGGAAGCAGGTGTCTAATGGCACCAACCAGCAGCAGGGTTGGGAAGGACTGGAGAGACATAATTCCTGCCATTGATAGGTTTCATGCAGGCATTGCACAAAAGGAGGCTGTGGCAGCTTAGAGCTGTGCTAGAGAGGCATCTCTGGAGCAGGAACCATCCAGGGCAGGATGCAAGGCAAAGGAAAGGTGGCAGAACTAATGGGGGAACCAGACTGTGCCCATCCACGGTGGGACAGAGCCCACTTGCCCAGTGCCACAGTGCTGACTGAGGGCTGCCAGCCTGGGACAGGCAGGTGAGGGGCAGAGCCAGGCTGTGCCAATTGTGTGCCCCAGGGGTGAGAGAGCTCCTGCCCACCTGATGGGAACCTTGAACTCCTGCTGCGCCGATACGAGAAAGCGGCTGAGGGCTTCGTTGGGCTGGTAGAAACCCATCAGCAGGATCTCCTTCATGCCGGGCACCTGGGGAGGGACCGAGGAAGGGATCAGAAAGGAATGGCACTTCTCCCTCGGCTCCACCGCCCCAGCTCCCCGGTCTCCCGTACCTTGGCGCAGGCCTCGATGTGGTGCTGCACCATGGGCACTCCGGCCACGGGGAAGAGCGGCTTAGGCACCTCGAAGGACAGCGGCCGGAACCGGGTCCCTGCGGAGCATAGCGGGGTCGGCGGGGCACTGCGCCGGCGGGACACCCCGGGGTCCCGGCGCACTTACCCTTCTGCGGGCCCCCGATGAGGATGACAGCCTTGAGCGGCATTGCGGCTCGGCTCCGCTCCGGCGGTTTCGCACCGAGCCCCGGCACCGCAACAGAACCCCGAGCCCTGCACCCGGCCCGGCCCCGCCGCCACTTCCGCGCACGTGGCCGTGACACGTCAGCGCCGACCGGGCCCCGCTGCCGGCGCCGCCCGCCCGCCGCCAGGGGACGCCCGCGGGCTGTGAGGCCCCGGGAGCGTGCGGGGGCGGCCGTGGCCGTGAGGGGGGCGGTGGCCCGTGCGGAGGGGCGATTGTTCACTCGGGGATGCGGGGGCGGCTGTGGTCGTGTGGGTCTGCGCAGGGAAGAGTGAGCGTGCAGGGAGGTGTGCGTATGCCCCAGCGCTTCGGTGCGCCGTGCGGGGACACCATGGGCCCTGACACGCTCTTGGACACACGGGCTTGCGACAGGCACCCGTCTGTAGCCACGTGTGTGTGTGTGTGTGTCGGGAAGCGTGTGACTGTCCGCCGGCACCAGGCTGTACGCGTGTGCCCCTGCCCACAGCGGCAGGCACGGCACCGAGGGGCTGTAACCGGAGCAGTCCCTGCCTGCACGGCCCAGCCTCATATGGGTAGCGGATATTTATAGCCAGTCATCAGGTCCCTCACCGGCACCTGCCATGCCTGCAGCAGGAGCCCTGCCCTGTTGTCCCGCTGTCCCAGCCACCATCGGGCCCTTTGGCACTCCATATTTTCATTCCATGACGTGAAGGCCATGTGAATCAACCCCGCTGCGCTCGCCTCAGTGCTTCACAGCTTCTTGGACTTTTTCACCACGTTTCCAACATGGAAGCCCAGCCTCACATGGAATCCTTTCTGGACTCGGGTCCCTAGGTTTTGGGGCAAACACCCTCCCGAGATACCGGGGCTGCACTTCACACTCGCGCAATCCCCTCCCAGCAAGGCACTGAAACTGGAGGGGCTGCTCAGGGTCTTTATTGCTGCTCTGGCACGTTGCTTGCTCCAAACTATGGGGACATTGGCAACTCCAGAGCCCGGCAGAGAGGAGGGGACAGGAATGGGGACCGGAATGAGCAGACGCCTTCTTCCCAAAGTCAATAAATAAAGCCCTATCACTACAGCAGCATGAGGAAGGTGAGTGCCCAGCCACTGTTCCTGTCCCCCTGCTCAGGGCACCCCGCATTGTGCCACGAGCCGGGGAGGGCTGAGAAGGGGGCGCAGGGCAGGGCAAGGCACCTCGGGGTCAGATGGGAGGTGAGAAGGGTCTCAGAGAGGTGGGCAGGCGGGTAGTGGGGTACAGGGCAAAGTCCGGAGCTGGGTGGGCAGAGCACGAGCAGCATGGGCTTGAGCAGACACAGGAGGTGTGCATTGCACCTGGGTGCCCCCCTGCTAAGAGGGGGCGCCTGCCAGTCCCCCACCCTGGCACAGGGTGCAGCCGACAGCCCCAGGAAAGGCACCGGCATCGGTCCTAGAGCCACAAACCCACTTGCCAGGACCGGGGCTGGGAGGAGCAGAAGGTGGGGGGTTGGCAGCCCCCCCTCCCAGCTGTAAGGACTGGGGCTGTGCTGGCTGGCAGGGGATTGTGAGCAAGCCTCTCTCTGCAGGAACCACTGGAGCAACCTCAGTCTTCTGGTGCTGGTGTGCAAACCAGGAGGAGCACAAGGACTGCCACACCGTGGCCAGGGGCAGCTGCAGGCTGCAGTGTAAGGCACACGGCTGATGGGACCCATGTGGCCAAGGCTGGCTGGCAAACTGGCAGCTCTTCCCCTCCCATCCAGGGCTTCCCTTGCCCCTCTGTCTGCATCCCATTCTCCTCCCGACTCTCTGCCACATTCTCTGTTTCTTGCAGCAAGGCTTCCCACCACCCTCCCACTGCCAGACCCCACTGCTGGTCTGGCTGCAGCAGCACCTCCTCTTCATCGGCACTGCCAAAATGATGCTGCTGGCCACTGTCCTCCCTGACAGCAGCGCATGAGGTCCATGGACTCATCCTGGTGCGTCCCGGCTCCTCCTCAGCCGCCCCGAACCGCGGCCCGTGGAATGTTCCTCTGGCTCCCCGGCCCCTCATGGCCGTGGCCAAGGCACCAGTTACTGTGGCCCTGGTGGCTGGCCGCCCTGGTAGGAGCGGAGTAAGACCTTGTGCTTTGTGACAGCCTCGCTGCGGCGCCTCTGGTGATCCACCAGGAATTCCTTGAGGCGGTTGGTGGTGAAAGTCAGGGTCTGGCGGCGCAGCTTCATCAAGTAGGCATCCTGGAGCCAGGCATTGGCGAAGCAGTCCTTCACTGTGGGACGGCTCCTGGGGCAGAGCCAGCTCTGCATCAGGGACTGCCGGGAGTGCCCACTGCTGCCCCACCCCCCAAACCCAGCCACCACCCCTTCCCTGCTGGATCCCAGGGGATCCCAGCCCTCTCCAAGAGCAGTGATGGACTCCAGGCTCCAACTGATGCTAGGAGTCCCATGTGGCAGGGAGCTGGCTCAGTCACAGGCACAGTCTGGGGCCATGTGTCCTCCCTAGCTGGGCTGGGCACTCACCAGGGATGGACAGTGAGGACCTTGCGGATGAAGAGGGCAGCAGGCTGTGAGACATTGGGGTAGAGCTTGAAGGCATCAAATCGCCCTGCCAGGATGCGGTTCTCTGTCTCAATGGGGTCCAGTTCAAAGAATGGTGACCGCCCGCTGAGCCTGTGGTGGTGGAGGGGTGGATGGGCTGGGGGGACAGCAGTGGGAGGGTACTTGCTGTCCCCCTTCCTCCCCATCCCTGGCTTGAAAAGCCACAGCTGTCAAGGGTGTCTTCATTGCCCCATGTCCAGCTGGGAAGGGTCTGCCAAACTACAGCATCCCTCAGCCCACCATCAGCTTGGGTCCTCCATGGCACTGAGCCCTGAGTTGGGCTGACTACACTTCAAGGTTCTCATCCCCCTGACCCCTTCTCTTACATGATGTAGGCGAGGATGCCAACGCCCCAGACATCTGCTGCGGAGCCCACCGGGTCCCCCTTCACCACCTCTGGTGCTGTGGGCAGGGAAGCAGGTCTGTCATATACACGGAGACACCAGCCCCAGCATCTGCAGCAGCTCCAGCACACACAGCATCCCCAGCATCTACAGAAGTCCCAGATCCCTAGGACCCCCAACACCCACAGCATTCCCAACACCCATAGCAGCCAAGCAGCCACAGCACTCCACTACTGCACCCTCCAACATCCCTCCCTGATACTGCAGCATCCTGACAGAACCCAGCCAGCCTCCAAAGATACCCCAAACTCCCCACAGCACCCAGACCCTCCCACTGACCCCAGCAATGCTATGGAAATTCACAGACATCTCCAGCACCCCAAAGACCTCCCACCTTCCCCAAGGACAGAGTTCCTCCCCATTCCCAAGTCTCCCAGAGCACAGGCATACATGCACACCTTTGGGAATAAGCATGCCCCAGTCCCTGTCCGCTTCCCCATGCCACTGCACTCCTGGTGCCCCACTCACACATGTACTCTAGGGTGCCAGCACGCCGCCCCAGCTGCCGCAGCACGAGGGGGTTGTAGGTCTGGGCACTGCCAAAATCGATGATCTTGAGGGCATTTGTGCCTGAGACGATGATGTTGTCTGGCTTGATGTCAAGGTGCACAATGCGGCGGCCGTGCAGGTACTCAAGGCCCTGCAGGAGCTGCAGTACGTAGCTCACCACATCATCCTCCGAGTAGCGAAACCTGGGGGCAAGTGGCATCAGCAGGCAGCCGCATACCAGCAACTGCCCCCGGTAGCCCTGTGCCCTGTACCTGTCCACGATGCTGTAGAGGATCTCCTTGCCAGCACAGTTCTCGCAGATGAGCACCAGGTAGCGGGGCGTGATGTACGCCTCATGCAGGGCCATGATGCGCTCATGGTGCAGCGCCTTGAGGATCTCGTACTCCTGTAGCACACTCTGCTTCCGCTCTGCCTCATAGGGCACAATCTTGGCCATGAAGTGCTTCCCTGTGGCATTCTCCTTGCACAGCCGGATCACCCCAAAACGGCCTCTGCGGCATAGGGAGGATTCAGCATTCCTGGCATGGGGTGCTGCAAGAACACCCCTGGCAGAGCATCTTGTCCCACTGCTACTCACCTTGCTTTCTCATCTAAGAAGGTATATGGCTTCTGGGGGACACCCTGCCGCAGTGCTGTGCTGTCTTTTGCCCCTGGGACCCCACCAGCAGCTGGGGGCTCCTTGGAGGATGGGGGAGTGGTAGTGGGCGATGTGGGGGGCACAGGGGGCAATGTGGGGGGCATGGAGATGAAGGAGGTTACCATGTAGGGAGGCATCTTCCGTGCAGGTGTGGTGTTGGGGGTGGGAGATGGTGTGGGGGCTGAGCTGGGTGTGGTTGACATTGGTGAAATGGTGGGGGACTTGGAAGGAGACAGAGCCTGGGGTTGGGGGGAAGTGTCTGTGGGGGGTGCCGGGGAGCCCCGAGTGGGGGTGTCTGTATGAGGAGAGGCAACAGTCCGAGGGGGGGTGAACATCAGCTCAGGGGGCACGTAGACAGTGATGTTGGGTGGAAGCTCAGGATCTGATGGCGCGCCCTCTTCATGGGGTGCAGGGGATGGAAGGACCCCTGTGGGGGCACCCTCCTGTTCTGCTCCAGCTGCCTTCTGAACCACTCCCTTGTGCTTTCGTGGCGGTGTGGTGGGAGGGGCCCCTGTGGCCACCGGCTCCAGCTGTTCCTTGGGTGTCTGGGTTGACCGACTGGAAGCTGCCTTCTCAGGAATGGGGACAGCAACATCCTTGGCTGGGGCAGCTTGGGCATCTGCAGGGAGCAAAGGGAGGTGTGAGCCAGGTTGGGGTAAGCTAGGAGTGGAGTGTGACATATCCCAAAGCCCTGGGGAGAAGATGCTGTGGGACCCAAGGATCCCAAAAGCACCCCAGAGCCCACAGGTGACACCATGGCCACCCCATGCCCACGGGACAGGGCTTGCTCACCTGCTGCCCCAAGATGCACCTTTACTGAAGGGTTGCTGTAGGGTCCCTGCCCAGCCTTGTTGACACAGGCCACACGAAATCTGGCAGTGCTCCCAGGACGCAGCTCAGTCACGTTGAAGTAGCAGTCAGTGATACCAGTGGTGACAATCTTCCACTCATGCTCCCCTGCCAAAGCAGAAGTAAGGTAAGGTGAGGGCAGACCAGGGACAGGGGCAGCCCACTGTCCCCTGTCCTTGATTCTACCAGGCCACAGGGGACAACCAGGACATTGGGCACTTTTGTCCTGGCTTTTGTCCCCTCTGTGAACCCATATTCCTGTCTGTGGTTCCCAGGGGACAGGAGGCAGCACCACATACCATCCAGTCTGCGCTCCAGTGTGTAAGTGCAGGGGGCTTTGCTCTCAGCAGGCTTCCACAGCACCAGTACCGTGTTCTTGTACTTCTGGGGGATCTCCGGGGTGCCTGGCCGCCCAGGGAGCCCTGTAAGGGTACAGACAGGGTGGGCTGGGTGTCCAGCTAGGAGCAGAGCAGAGCTGCTGCAGTGAGAGTGCACAACAACACATCGGTTCAGAGATGCTGGAGATGCTCATGCAAAACCAGCCTGTCCTCTTTCAAAAGCCCCAGTCTCTTGTAGATGTGGAGAGCAGTACACAAGTGACCTGCACCAGCTGGTCCCCAGCCACGTGCCCAACTCGCACCCCTCCTGAGGCACCCCCAGCCTCCTTACGTGCCACAGCCAGCGTGCAGGAGCTGATGGCTGTGCCCAGGATGTTGGCGGCTGCACACTCGTACAGCCCTGCATCCTTCCTGGAGACCTTGGCAATGGTGAGCATCTGACGTCCGTCCTTGCAGGAGATGACATTCAGCCCACTGTCCTGCTGCAGGGACCTCTTGTCTGTAGCGAGGGAAGAGGAGACGGATGATACGGTGCCCTGTCAGAGCCCACCCACTGAGGCAGAGTAGGCAGCTCCCCACCTTTCATCCAGAGGATCCGTGGGGTTGGGCTGCCAGCAGGAAGGCAGCAGAGGGTCAGTGCCTCGCCCTCCAGCAGCACCTGGTCCTTCAGCTTGATGTGGAAAACAGGGGGGAAGTCTGGAAAGCGGAGTGGGCGGTTAGGTTGGGGTGGGGATACACACCCGCCATCCCGTCCTGGGGCTGCACCTACCCGATTCACTGGGTGTGTGTGGCCTGCCGGCAGCGAGTGCCTCCTCCCGCAGAAGGCTGGCGGGGATGCTGGGCTGTGAGGCCATCTTCTCCTTCTTGCCCCGAGAGAGCCCCCAGCGCTCCCAGCGGGACCTCTTCTGACTGTCACCCCCACCTGTGGGCATCCAGGGCAGGTGAGAGCGGGGCCAGGCCATGGCGGCCACACCTGCCGTGCCCACAGCGACTGGGCCATAGGTCGCCAGGAGGAGTCCCCCGCAGGATCCCCTCTGGTGGCTCACCTTTGGCAGAGACAGAGGAGCCTGTGCTGGCCTCGGAGCGCAGAGACTCAGAGGAGGGGGCGGGGGCGGGGGTGGGTCGCAAGCTCTCCCCCTCGGAGCTGGTGCGACGGAGTTGCCGGGGTCCCTCGCCCTCCGGCCGCTCGTCCGACACGCTGCGTAGCCGCGCCGAGACCCGCTCCATTGTGGCACTGATCTTCCTCCGCACAGCCACCGCCGGTGACTCGCTCTCCCCACCACCCCCCGGCTCTGACTTGAGGCTCTCTGAGTCCCTCCGCTCCCTGGAGCTGGCCAGAGCCATGCTCCAGGAGAAGCGGCGCCCACCAGTTGGGGTCTCACTGCCTCCGTCCTCGCCCATGCTCTTCTTCCTCTCAGCAGGCGGGGTCCGCTTGAGGAGTATGGACATCCTCCGGAAGAAGCCCCCATCCTTCTCCACTTCATACAGGTCCTGCACCGACTTGGACTTGGCTGCCAGCCCGGTGGGCCGGTCCCTGCGCAGCTCCAGGGGCACGCCGGCTGGTGTAGGACGATAAATGCCCTCGTCAGAGACTGGGGGGCCAGCCAGGTGCCGGTCCTCAGAGCGGGAGCGGGTGAGGAGCTTCAGCCCCCGGGTGAGGGATGATTCGCGGCCCCGCTTGAACTTGGCCTCAAAGACCTCCTCTGAATCGATGTCCTGGATGACCAGGGAGCTGGAGGAGCCGGTGGGCTTCACCTCCCTCTTTGATGCTGGTGCTGGTGTAGGGGGCTTTGCAGGGCTGGCTGGGGGGATCTCCTTGATGTTTGGTGGGGGCTCGCTGGTGGTTGGTGGAGGCTTCTCGGTGGCTGGCTCCCCAGCTTGCATGCCTCCCATGGCTTGCATCATCTTGGCATAGGAAGACTTTATGTGGGTTTGGGGAACAGGGGTTGTGGGCTTTGGTGGGACGGGAGCTCCTGTCCTGGCAGCCCCCTCCCCAATGACTCCAGCAGCCTTGGTGGGTGTCTTCTCTTCCTGTCCCCTGTCCGTGGGTTTCTTCCCTGTGGTGGTAGCAGCCTTGCTGGCCCCAGGTGGGCCATGGTCCTCAGGGATGCGCCTCCTCCCTGAGGCAGCCTTTGAGTGGGGGGCCTGGGGAGCAGTGATCTCTGCTGGAGGGGGTGTTGGTGTGCTTGGGGTGTCGGGTGGCACTGTGGGCCGAGCATCGGAGAGGGCAGAGAGAGAGGGGGACTCCTTGAGCCGTTGGGTCTCCAGGCAGGCCACTGGGATTTCCAGGGGTGCACCGGAACGTCTGTGCCGGATGACAGGCTCAGCATCCCCATGGCTGAAGGAGCTGCTCTTCTGCAGCCGGCACTCAGTGGGGACGAGGCGCGGTGAGGTGGCTTCACTGGAAGCTGCCCGCACCAGCCGTGGCACTGCTGGTGCCTCCAGCCGGGCTGACCGTGGGACTTTCTTGTCAGGACTGACCCCCAGGGTCTCCAGGAGGGGACCCCGCAGGCCACTGACCTTGCTGTCCCCAGAGCTGCCCCGCAGCAGTCGCTGGCGCATCAGCTCCAGGCGCTGGGCATGATCGTCCTCCCCCCAGACCACCTTCCGCCTTGGCAGCTCCATGGAGGCTGCCTTGGCCAGAGCCCGGCGGGGGTCCCGGCCTGTCTCAGTCCCCTCCTCAGTCTCTGGGAGCTGTTGGAGCAGCAGGGCGCTGTCAGCAGAGCTGCCCCTCTTCAGTTCTCCCCGACGGGCACTCCCTGGGGACTCCAGGCTGGAACCTTTCCTCATGGCTTTGCGAGGATACTCCGGACGCTTCTGGGCTTCAGGGGCTTCCTCATCAGAGGAGCCAGGCGCCTCCACCTCTGCACATGGTCGCCGTGGCCCAGCACCCCTTGTCCGCTTACCCAGGGCCACCCCAGGCTTTCCTGTGCCCTGGCTCTGCCACTCCATGGTGGAGGTATCCCCCTCTGGCTGCAGCCCCTCGGATGTCCCAATGGTTTCATCATCTGTGGGGATCTCATTGAGTGACATGCGGGAGCCAGAGAACTCCACCTGGTGTGGCATGGGGATGAAGGGCAGCTCATCCAGGTCATCTGAGTCTGAGGAGGATGACAGTGCTGGTGACTCCTTGAGATGTCGCGGCACAGCAATGGAAAGGTGATTGGAGGTGTCCTCCAGCAGCTCTGGGATCGGCCGCAGCACCATGTTGCACTTGTAGCTGATCTGTGAGCGCTGCAGCCAGCAGAGAAGGCCGGATCAGGCCCAGGTGCGTGCCATGGTATCATCTTGCCATTACACATCAATGCCCCCATGCTGCCCAAGACACTATCCCACCTGCCTTCTCCCTCCCCAGCCCCTGCCTTCACCTGCCATTTCCGACGGGAGATGAAAAGCTTGAGGTGGTCAGTGCTGATGACCTTCCCCTTGGCCAGTGTCTGTGGGGTGAGGGAACAACGGTGTCCCTTGGAGCCTGCAGCAGGCTCAGGGAACCCCGTTGCCTCTTGGCATTGGGTCTGAGCCCCGGCTCACCTTGAACCAGGGATGCTCCAAGGTCTGTTCTGCATTGGGTCTCCTGTGAACCGACACCATTGGGTGAGAACCACCCAGGCTCAGGGGCTTTGGTTAGGGGAAAAAGGGCAGGAGAGTCTGGCTGCCCGTGGTGCACTCTAGCAGAGTATTGCAGCCAGCCTTGCCCTTGGGCACCCCAATGCATGGGGGTCCCCACACTCCCTTGAGCACAAAGCTCATGCTGAAGGGGCAGGGGATGGGGAAGGGGACCCTGCAGTACTCACAGCTTGTCATTGACCAGCACTTTGATGACAAAACCCTTGGCTTCCCGGGTGAGCCCCTGGAACATCCTCTCCTCAAAGGCCACATTGTAGTTCCGGATGTTCATCAGCGTTGTCTTGTCATTCTCCCCCACGAAGGGGGAAATCCCTGTCAGGCTGCCAAGGAGGAGACACTGTCACTGGGCCATGGGACCATGAAAAACAGCACGGCAAATACAGAGAACTGAGGACAGGGCCCCAGACTCCATCTCTGGGGTCATGGGGACACGGGAAACAGCATGGCAAGTACAGGAGACTGAGGACAGGACCTCAGACCTCAGCCCTGGTGCCATGAGGAGGGCAGAGGTAGGAGCAGCAGGGAAGGAGGCTGAGTCTGTAAGGAGTCATGTGCATGGTCACAGCCTCAGCTCTGGAGCTGGTGAGGGGGTGGAAAGGGTGTCCCTCCTGTGAAGACACATCAGGGCACTTACCAGAGATATGCGATAACCCCCACAGGCCTGCAGAGAGGAGAGCACAGTTACTGCACATCACAAACCCTCCAGGGTGCATAGCAGGGAGCCCACCAACCACCCAAGGGCCACCCTTACCAGATGTCAGTGACGCTGGAAACAGGGGTCTGGTTGACAATCTCAGGACCTACGAACTCAGGGGTGCCATACTTGCAGTACTGTGGTTCCTCAGCTGTCAGCTCCTGCGCATTGCCGAAGTCACAGATCCGGATCTGTTCGCTGCTCAAATCTGCCATCAGGAGGTTTTCTGGCTACAGGACAGTGCAGAGCAGAGAGAAGCTTGATAGGAGGCAGGGGCTTTCCCCAGGGAATGAATATTCCCTGTCAGCAGGACCACTGTCCCCCAGCGTAGCAGGAGCCCTTCACTGGAGGCACCAGGCAGGAGGAGTCTGTAAAGACCTGCACTCACTTTGATGTCCAGGTGCAGGACACTGTGCTGGTGCAGGTAGCAGATCCCTTCCAGGACCTGCCGCATGTAGGACCGGACCTGCAAGAGATGGAGTGAGGAGAGTGGGCAGCATGAGTTAGCCACACACAGGTCCTGTACAGAGGAGAATGTGGGCTGTGGCCCCCTTAGTAGCCTGATAGATCTCTAGGCTGGGACAGACCCCACTGTCCCCAGGATCCCTCCCTTCCACATCACTTTGCTCCCACAGTGTTTGCTCACCTCTGACTCACACACTGAGGGCTTCCTCACCATCCTGTCCAGCAGCTCTTCTTCAGAGCAGCTGGGCACCAGTCAAGGAGCATAGAAATTCTATGCTTCATTGTGCTCCACACTCAGCTCCTCTGCACCCATTCTGCCCACCTGTTCCCCCCAAAAGCCTCCCCTCCTCCCCTGTGCTGTGCACCCATCGAGCAGTGCCCAGAGGATACAGCTCCATGACCATGATGACGGCGTTCTTCTTCTCAAAGGCATCGTGGAAGAAGACGATGCGCTCGTGGTCCAGCTGAGAGAGAATGTGCAGCTCCCGCCGTGCCGACTGCTTGGCCTTGGTCCTCCCAGGGATGAACTTGGCAGCGAAGTCCAGCCGGGTGCTCTTCTCTGTCACCCTCCGCAGATAGGAGAAAGCCCCCCTGCAATTCAGCAGTAGGGGTAAGGGAGGATGAGAAGGTGCGTGAGCAGGAGACCTCCCCCTTCCCTGAGCAGCTGGCACAGGCACCCACTCTGCAGGGGTCTGCTTGCAGCCTCAGCAGCTCTCTGTTACGATCCACTGGTCACAGAGATCCCAAGCCTGGCTTTTCTCTGACCATGCCAGGCCCCTACCCTAAGCTGGCACAGGACCATCCATTGGCAGCTGAGAGGAGCCTCAGCACACCAGGATCTGGCATATAATGGAGCCTAGTCCCCTATATCAGAGCCCCAGAGTGCAGCCTGGCTCCAGTAGCCCACTCCCTGCAGTCCCAGGATGTCCCATCATGCCAGTGGCCACCTACCTCCCGATCTCCTCGTGCACATCGTAGTAGTCGGTCAGGCGTCGTGCCTTGTGCAGTGCATCCTCCTCCATGGCGGCATCAGCAGTGGGCTGGGCTGGGAGAAGGAAAGGCACTGGCAAGGGGCAGGCCAGACTCCCAGTCTCTACCCTCAGGGGCTGGGGAGCCAGTCCGCCATACCTGCCTGCACCACCAGCTCTGCTTTGCAGGAGACCTCCCCAGCCAGGTTCTTGGCTGTGCAGGTGTAGACACCACTGTCAGGCTCGGCAGCACCCAGCACCACCAGCGAGCACTCATTGTCCTCATATACGAAGCTCAGGTGGCTGCTCTCCTCCAGCAGCTCCCCATCCTGGGGGTGGCAGAGTATTGGGGGTGTCCTATCCCATCCCTGACCAACTCCCAGCACCCTTTCCCCATGGGTAGGGCATGGGACACATCCTTGATCACCAGTGCAGCAACCCAGGTGAGGCAGTAAAGTGTGGTGGGTCTGGTGGGAATATGGTTCAGAAAGGAGTTGGAGGCTCCCAGCCCACCTTGTACCACATGATGTCTGGCAGCGGTTTCCCCTCCACCACCACAGAGAATCGTGGTGTCTCCCCTTCCTGGGCATCAATATCCTCCATGATGGACTCGAAACGCGGTGCCTCTGCCAAGAGATGGGGCATGGGGCACCATGGGGCAGTGTCAGCCCCCTGCCACTGGCATGGGGTGTACTGCTGTGAGGCACTGCAAGTAGGGGTAGGGACATGAAGTGACATGGGACAGTGCCACTCCAGTGCCTATGGAAGTGGGACACATCTGCAGGGCAAAGCACCAATGGCATGTGTCTGCAGCAGCATTTGGCAGTTCCCCACTGGAGTGGGACAGTGCCCCTCACAGCACACAGGCATGGGGCACTGTGGTAATGCATCTCGCATTACATATGGATGTGGGGTACTGTGGGACATTGTCCTCTGTGGTTCTTGGCTATAGGGAACTGGGTGCAATGCCTCCCAATTGTACTCAGGGATGGGACACCCCACAGCAGTGCCACCCATGGCATATTGCTAAGGGACACCATGAAGCACTGCCTTCCCATGTGCACAGTCATGGGACGCCTCTGCCCAGGCCAGACATGGGTATGGGGTGTCATAGGGCAATGCCACCCTCCAGGGCCATGCACCCCTAACCCCACAACCCCAGCCCCAGCGTATGGGCTGGGAGCATCATAGGGTGATGCCACCCCCCAGCAGAGGAACATGGCCCCCTCAGTGCAGGGGCACCTACCTGCGAGGTGGAGGCGGAGGGTGCAGTGGGCAGTGCCGTGGCGGTTGCTCACCTCACAGGCCAGCAGCCCCCCAGCTCCCTCGCCCACACGCAGCAGCCGCAGGCAGTGCTGGTCGTCGTCTGGCATCATCATCTCACACGTGCCCTCCAGTTCCCCCAGAACCTGCCCACCCCTGCAGGCACACCAGCTGTCACATCACAGCCCCACAGGCAAACCCACTACCCCATTGATAGATCCTGCCCCACAGCCCCATGACCACCTCCTTACCCACAGTCAGCCCCAGTTCCCACCCTGCAGCCCCCACAAAGCACTGATATCCCATTGCTAGCTCTGCCTCCTTAATACTCCAGAGACAGCACCCCATAACCCACCCCCACAACTCTTTGGAGCCCTGGACATCACCCTTGTGTGCAGACCCAGACCAGCCTCACATACACATACACAGTGGGCTGCATGGAGAGGTGGAAGTCCTTCTATATGCATCCTGTGGGGTGATGCTAGGGACGGGGCAGGCAACAAGGCACAGGGTCATGTCCTACCTCTTCCAGGTGACGATGGCCTCTACATGGTTGATGGTGATGGTGATGGAGGCTGGCTGGCCTTCTACCACATACACCACATCTGGCTTATCCAGAATGACTGGGGCCTCCTCCAGATAAGGACCTGTCAAATGCATTTTCACTAACCCCTGCCCACTCCATGCCACCCAGCCCTGAGCAGCTTACCACCTGACAAGGGACAGAGACCTCTATCCCAGCTACCCACTCCCTCCCTACTGCCCTTCTCACCCCGGTCCAGAAGCTGCACGGGCCCCACAGGTGGGGAGGGCTTGCTGTTGGTCTTGGGAGTGGCAGTGATGACACGGAAGAGGTACTGGGCACCCTTGGTCAGCCTGTGCACTGTGTAGGTGGTGTCCTGCACACCGGTCACCAGCACCACCCACTGCATTGTGCCCAGCACTTGCATTTGCACCACATAGGTCACCGAGCTGGGGTCTGCAAGGGGAGAGGGTCAGTACAGAGCCCCTGGCATGGAGCTACTCCATGTGCCCCATCATGGCATTGCCCACCCCCTGCCATCCTCCTGCCCACACCCTGCCCCCTTACCTATGGCAGCATCCAGCCACTTGGGCTTGTTCCAGGTCAGTGTGATGGCTCTGCCAGTCACTGAGGCCACAGTGGGGGGCCCATCTGGGGGGGTTGGCACCACATCTGCATGGGGAGGTAGACAGGGATGTAAGCATAGCCACTGCCCCAGCTTATCAGGGCATCTGCCTCATGCTCTGGGAGATACTGGCTGAGGGGATGGATGAGGCCAGCAATTCTTTCTGGTTTCCTGGTAGGGGCTCAGCCTGCCAGGCCTTGTGAGACTGGCACTGCCATCAAGCTCCATGCAGGACCTAGTGGTCCAGAGATGGATCCTGACCACACAAGATGAGAACTGCACTGCTGGCCCCACTTTTAGTTTGGATTAGAGACCTCCTTTGGTCCCCTCCATCCCAAACTGCCCTGTGATCCTATTCCCGTAGGACCTCATGACAATCCTGGGGCATAGCCTGGCAGGGTGGTTGTGAGTGGCCACACATCCCAAGTGGTGTCTGCTGCTACTTACCAGTGACATAGAGGTGTGCATAGCACGTGGCCTTCCCCACTTTGTTGGCAATGACGCTTTTGTAGACACCAGCATGTGCGTGGCTGACAGCCGTGAATACCAGACGATGGATGTCTTTATCTGGTGGAGAACAGGGGGACACAGGTGAGACCCCACCAGCTAATCAGCACAGAGCTCCCCTTCCTGCCTCATGGGGTGTAAAGGTCTGGGGTGTGATGCCTCCTCCAAGGGTGCTCCCTCTTCTCCCACCCCATGTAGAGGGACCCCAGGGGGTGGGGGAGGCAACGAGGAGTCTTACATTGCATCATCTTGCGGTCATCAGTGCTGTCAATTCGGGAGCCATTGTGGTACCAGGTGATGGAGGGGTACGGCATCCCAGCCACCTGGCACTCCAACACGGCCTCCTTTGACTCCACCACATCCAGGTTGTGCAGTGGCTTCAGGAAGTCGGGCATGGTGAAGCATTCTGCCTCTGTCTCCACCTGCTCTGGCTCCTCTGGGATGGATGGCATCTTCTCCAGCTTAGAGCTGCAAGAGTCCACACATGCTCATGATGGGAGCAGGGTGCAGTGCCCCCAGCTCAGCCCCAGCCCTAAGCTTTGCATAAGCCTGTTATATACCAAGTCCCAGAGGGGAGCAAGCAGGGGGAAGCAGATTCCCATGACCATCCAACTCTTACATCTGGGAGGCTGCAGATGGCCTTGGCTCCTCCACATAGAGCTCAGCGGAGCACTCCACATGGCCATGGGTGTTCCTGGCAGTTGCCTTGTACTGCCCTTCATCTTCACTGCCCACATGCACGATGACCAGTGAGTGCAGCCCTCCATCCTGCTGAATCCGCATGTTCTCCCCCTCCTGCACTGGCAGGCCTGTGCAGAGACACACACCAGCATGAGCAGTAGCATCACCTCCAGTCCCAGCCAGGTGCAACCTTTGGGTGCAGCCCCCAAGGAGATGAGGTCTCCTTGTAGGGCCCTTGGCAAGCTCTCTGAGCTTGGGGGTTACCAAAGTGAGTCCAGGTAACCGTCGGAGGGGGAGTCCCACTGATCATGCAGACAAAACGCGCTGTCCGCCCTTCCACCACGTCCACATCTTCCAACTTGCGGGTGAAGAGCGGCTGCACAGAGGGCTGCACCGTCAGCCGGGCACTGCAGGTCAGCTCATCTGCGAGGAGAGCAGGCACTGGTGAGCCCCCACAGCACATACCTGTGCAGGGCAGGAGGCAGCCTGTGACCCCTCCTGGCTGCAACCCAGCAACCAGTGTGGCTGTGGGTGAATGTACCCCATACATGATGGGGGCTGAGCCCAGGTGTGTGGGGTCCCAGGGTCTGTCCCTGTGCAGGGCAGGGGGCTACAAATATGTGCAAGGTCCCCAATCCCAGGGTTGGGGCTCTGATGGCAGCAGGCACCACTTTCCTCTCTGTACAGTAGTAAAGGTGCCGTAGGGTAGGAGATCACAGCTGGCCTATCCCCATGGGGACGGGGCAGGTGCAATGTGCTTAAACACTACGTGTTTAAGAACTACCTGCTTAAACAGGTAGTGCCAGCACATGCAGCATCCAAGAAGCAGCATGGGGACATGAGCAGGCTGAATGCTCCAGGTGAAGGGATTTGCAGCAGGGACCACTTTGCAATGACGGTGTTGTCACCCACCCTGGGTAAGGATGGTCAACACCATTCTCAGGTACACCCTCAGCTCCCTGAGCCCTAAACCGCTGCTACTGTCAAAACCCTACAGGCATAGAGCCTCCTTCATGGAGGATTGCAGAGGCACTGGCCACAGGCTGCAGGGAATGCTGCTTCTCCCTGCGAACCCCCCTCAGTCCTGCTGCGTAGGGGGGCAGGAGAGTAGCTCTGTGTGGGACAGAGCTGTGGGCAATATGCACAGGCACAGGTGTGGCAGAGCTATGGGACAGAGGCCCATGCAACTCTTGCTGAGCTGCCGCCAGTGATGGTTTGGTAGGAGAGGTTGGGAAGCCCTGACTCCCTGCCCATTTCTCCACCACCTCCAAAGCCAGCAGAGACACATCAGTATTGGAACAGGGTGCCCAGAAGCTCTGAAGCCGGGGCACAGGGACAGCTGGACTCCTGGCCTGCATCCACCTAGCGCAGCCATGGAGCAAATGCATCTTCCCAAGTTTGAGGGAGCTGCATGCATGCTGACAGGGGAGCTGAGTGGAGTGGGGTGAGACAGGGCTGCAGGGCTCAGGGTGCTGAATCCCAAGAACTGATCCACACCAGGTTTCCCTGAGAAATCTTCTCAGCACTGGGGGCACCAACCACTCCCTATCCCCCCATCTCCCTGTACCTGACCTCCAGCACTCACAGCTACATCCATGGGGACAAGAGCCCTGAGCCCAGGGTAGGAGGGTCTATCCACCCCCCTAGGGCCAAGCCCTGGGTGAGAACCTCCCTTGGGGGAGCTGCATGCCCACCACTTACCTTTGGCAGTGCTGAGCTTGCAGGTGTAGATTCCACTGTCGTCTTCATGCACAGAAGTGAGCAGCAGCTTGCACTTGCGCCCATCAAAATGCATCTTGCATTTGAGCAGGGCAGGCTGGAGCAGCCGGCCCCGGGACAGCCAGTCTACATCCATGTCTGGCGGGCCGGCCACCATGCACTCAAAGACCGCCATCTCCCCCGCCCCGACCACCAAGTCCTGCAGGGGAACCACGATGGCCAAGGACTGGCACTCAGGGCGAGCTGCCCAGGGAGGGGGGAGAGAGAGAAAGAAAGAGAGAGACGCATCTCAGCAACTGAAAAGCAACCATGAGAGGTAGCAGGGATGGAGTGGGAGTACATGCAGGGCAGTGGTTCATGCAGGGAAGGGGCCTGGTGCAGCGGGCAGGGAGTGCAGCAGGGAAGGGTGGGATGGGAAGCGAGATGTGGAAAGCAGAGCTGAGCCAGGGAGGGGGCTGGGGGTGAGGGGAGGTGTCCGTGCCAGGAACACACCACACAGCGCTTTACCAAACAGATTTTATTAGAGCTACAAAAAAAAAGGGTCACGGCCTCGCAGCCCGCCCCCACCCCGTCAAGACCCCTCCCTGGGAGAAGAGACCCACAGCCAGGGGATTCTCCTGAGGGACCCAAGCCTGGGGCTACAAGGGACTTGGTGGCCAAGCTGGCACCTGAGTGGCTACTGTGAAGCCAAAGGGGCCAATGCTCTCCCTCCCCCCTGCACCTCATACAGGGTGTTCCCCTGTGGGGTCCCTGGGGTCTCCTGTCTCCTGTGCTCCAAGGTGACTGTCACAGAGCTGCCACCGCACTGCAGCCCCTTCCCTACAGCCCTGGCCGACACAGCGGCAACCGTGGGCTCAGCTTCCCGCTCCCTTTCCCTGGGCAGCAAGAGAGAGGCAGCAGAACACACAGACAGGGACAAACGGATGGAGCAAGAGACAAGACAGCATCATCTGGGCACCCTGGCCCGGCTGAGGGGGCGCCTGCTGCTCCCCTGCTGCTTCCCCCACCCTGCCTCAGTTACGCCTGCCCCGGCCATGTGGCGAGCCCCTGCCCGCAGTCGAGGGCCCGCGCGTCCCCGCGGTGCGTCCAGGACGAGGCGGCGAATGGAGAAGGAGGTAATAACACAAGGTGAGATCCACTGCCTAAGAGGTGTCCAACTAAGAGCCCCGCAGCTGCGGCTCTGAGAGATGCACCCCCTTATCGTACTCCCCCTGCGTACAGACAAAAACCGCAGTCAGCAAGCAGAAGGGTTAGTGCAGAAGCAACGGGACCGGCACGGACACACATGCCAGCGCCGGCACGAGGGGTCCAAGTGGGCAACAAGACACGGAGCCATCTGCTGAGCTCCCCAAGAGGGCCTGGGGTTAGACCATCACCCCCGCAGCCCAGCTCCTGCCAGCTGTGGGACACTGGGATGGCTTCCGCTCTCACCCCCGTGCCGCCGCGCTTTGCTGTAGGCTGGGAGCATAATCCTGGCAGCGTACAAGCAGTGCAGCCAAGGCCCGGGTGGGATCGGCACAGCTCAGGGGGGCTCAGGCAGCCATCAGCAGGGAGGGCTGGGGGGAGCAGGGCACACACAGCAAGGGGCAAGAGGAGGGAGGCAGCATCACTCATCCCCACAGGCCCCCTCCCTGGCCTTGGGGATACCAGGCAGAGCCTGGCTATCAGTCCCAACTCCCCCCTCACCCCTGTAAACTGCACACATACTTTGGGATCCTAGGAGGACCACAGGAGGGCTGGGGAGCAATAGCAAGGAAAGGGGACTGGACAGTGAAGTCCCATGCATATGGGACATGGCTGGAAATGGGCAGAGAGGGCCCCTTGCAAGTTGCCCTGTGCCTGGCACAGAGATTGCAGGCAGCCTGGGGCAAGGAGGGAACAAGTTGCAGGGCATGAGGACATGTTTCCTATAGAGCCCCCAAGGCCAAAAGCCCTCCCTGGTCAGCCAGGGGCAGCACCTCACCCCCTAAGTGGGTGTGGGGGGGATGTGGGGTATAGCTGGGCTGTGAGAAGCACTTGGGTCTGGGTCAGATCAGTGGGGCTCTGGAACAGCAGGCAACAGGTGGGACTCAGGGCTGCACATCTGGATGAGACAGCAAGGCAGCCTGCCTTCTGCTGCAGGGCCAGCCTCTATGGACAGCCCCAGGCACACAGCTCCACTTTCCTGTTCTCCACCTGTGCCACCACAGCGTGGTCTGGCTTGCCCCTTCTTATGCTGCACCACCAAGGTGGGTCTGCAGTGGCCCCTTCCCCACAGCTCATGCAGGGCACTAGAGCCAGCTGGCCTCTCAGGTTCTTGGGTGACATACTCAGGGAGTTTTACCTCTGACCTCCAGCTTGGCCTCGCACTGCTTGGTGCCATATTCATTGACAGCCTTGCAGGTGTAGAAGCCGGTGTCAGTGTGCTCTGCCGCCAGGATGTGCAGCGTGAAGAGCCCCCGCACTCCCTCTGCCTCCTCCACGTGGTGCCGGCGGCCATACTTCACTGGCTGCCTGTTTCTCAGCCTGCTCCAGACAGAGGCAGAGCATCATGGTCATACCTGGCCCTGCACACCCAGTCTGGCTGTCCCCAAAAAATACCTTCTCCAGCTCCCTGCTCAGGATGAGAGCTGCATACTAACCATCCCCAAATGGAGAAGTCACTGTGACTGTCCCCTCCTTTTCTGCCCAGCTGTGACCCCAGAGAGCAGCAGTACTCACCAGTAAATGATGGGCTTTGGCTCCCCACGAACACGAACGGTCATGCTAACATCCTGCCCCTCCAGCACCGACTGGTCCGACAAGGATACCTGGGGAAAGAGGGGTCAGAGAACAACAAGCACCATCTGCACACAGGACGCTGCACCCAGGGCTGTCTGTCCCCTATCACAACCAGAGTACCAGGGAAGCTGGTGGGGTGCAGCCTACCCAGGTTCTGGGAAGACCCCACATCAGATCAAGGGGTATGAAGACCTGACCCAGCACCTCCTGGAACCAAGGACCACAGCACTACAGTCACAGGGCACTGTACCCCTCTACCAGGTCCTGGGGTATTTGTAATCTCACCTCAAAGGTGGGTGAAGCCTTGAAGGTGGTCTCTGGGGAGCCGCGGGCAGCCCCATGCTCAGCTCTTGGCTGCAACTTCATGGCCGGTCGGTGCTGGGGGGTGCCGGCCTCGGGGAACTCTTCCAGGGGGCTCAGGTACTCCTCGTCCGATGTGATGGGGCTGGCCTGGCCGATGGCGGGGGGCAAATTCCCATGCCGCTCCACAACGGGTGCTAGCACAGAAGAGGCTGGATAAGGAGCTGGCAGCAACCGGAGCTGGGCAGGCGGGTTAGGCACCCCTTTCCACTACCCAGCATTACAGGGTTGGACACGCACCCCGCGGCACATCCCGGCTCGGCAATGGCCGGCAGCGAAGGGGTGAGCAGCACGCCGCGGGATGATAAGGGGACGCGATATTCCGCAAGGCGACAGCAGGGCTCAAGTGGCTCTTACGCAGCAGCCCGCGCTCCCATCCTTAAGCCGCCCGGATTCCCGGGATGGCTATCCCTGCCCGGGCCGGCACGGCTGAAGGTGACATTGGCAGCTGCGCTCCCCCCTATAGCCCGCCCGCCCGCCGGTCCGCGCCATCGGGGGCCGGACTGGGGGACTCGCGGGGTGCGGGATACAGGAGCCGGCGGAGACGGGATGGGGAGCGGCGAGCGGCACGGGGGACTGACAGAGCCCAGTCGCCACCACGGGGGTGCCGGCCCCCTCAGGCCGGCCGCCGGAGCGCTCTCAAGCTCCCTGCCCTGCACCGGGGGAGGAGTACCTGCCCGGTACTGGACAAGGGCTGTGTCCCCGCGCTTCCGTCATGCCCGCGGGCAGCTTCCAGCGGAGAGCTAGGAGCCTGAGCCCGACCTCCCCCAGTCCGCACCGCGCCCCCCCCCGCCCGCCCCCTCCCCCTTGAAGCACCCCGCACTCACCGGGGCCACGGCAGCCCCGCGAGCCGACCCGCGCCACACCGCCGAACCGCCCTCGGTGCCCGCGGCGCTGCCGGCCCCGGGCGCCTCCGGCTCGCAACGCCGCCGGCCCGCTGAGCCCTCCCCGCCCCAGCGCCGGCCGGCCCCCGGGGCTGGGCCAGCAGCGCGGGGGAGGGCCCGCGGCGGGCCGGGGTCTGCCGGGGCCGTTCCCGGCCCCCCACCGCTGTGCCCCGCCGGCCCTGCCCGGCCGCAGCTGCCCCTGGGTGTACAGTCCCGCCTAACCAAGTAGCGGGGAAGTTTTGGATGCTTCCAGCCCTCGGGGCAGTTCTGAGCCTGTGCCTGCCGCCCAGAGACACTCTCTTGGAATGGGGAGGGCTTTGGGGCTGCAGCGGGCTGGGTATCCCCATGACCAGCAGCGTGGGCATCTGGTGGGGTTCTCCCCGGCCAGCAGCTTGGTGGGCAGGCAGGGTATCCCCACAGCTAATAGTTTGTGGGGCAAGGGTCTCCCTGCGGCTGGCAGAGTGGAGCACAGGGATATACCCACAATTTGCAGGTTGGGGAGGAGGTTGGGGTATCCCCACCGTTCACATGCTGGAGGTAGGAGCACCTACATGGTTTTCAGGCTGAGGGCAGGGGTACCCACATGGTCTGCAGGTTGTAGGGCAGGCTGGTGTACCCCCATGTCTAGCGGGACACAGGGCAGGTGTGGGGGCCGGACACCGTGCTGCTTGCTGGGCGCCAGCGGATGCTCACAGCCTGACCCCGCTCCCCCCCCCCNCCCCCACGGTAGGATCCTTCCATGGCTGCCGGGAGCACGTCAGCTGCTTTGGTTCAGACAGAGCCTTGTAGGGTAAGGAAGCCGGTTTCTTCCCAGTGACAGCAGCGGCAGAGCTGGCAGCCAGCCTACCGCGGCGCCAGCCCTCGCTCCCTCCCTGTCTGCCTCCCTCCTTGCCTCCCTCCTTTTCTCCCGGCCTCCCTCCATCCGCCGGCCGCGGCACTCACCGGGCCGCACGCTGAGGATGGCACTGCAGCAGGTGGCCCCCACCTCGTTGGCCGCGGTGACAGTGTACAGCCCGGCGTCGGCCACCCGGGCGCTACGCACCAGCAGCGTGTGGCGCTCGCCCTCCGCTTTGATGGGGCGCGTCGTGCTGCTCCGCAGCGGGACCCCGTCCTTCCTCCAGGACACTGCCGGCAGAGGCGGGGGTCATGCGTGGGCAGGAGAGTCCGAGCTTTCCCGGGGTCTGCGCAGGGTCCCGGGGAGGCCAGGCTCCCCTTTGCCTGCCCTGAGGACCCATTTGCTCTGGGGACCAGCCCTGGGATCCCGCGGCCCTCTGACGGAGAGATCGTGGCTGGTCCCTATCTGCTTCCTGACATCCTCCTGCCCTCCAGTGGAGGCTGGAAGAGGGAATTAAAGCGGCTTGGCTTCTGCCTGGCTTTGGCAACTGGCACTGGCCCTGGATGCCCAGCTGCGTCCGTGCACGTCCTGGATACAGCGTGCCCGGAAGCTTCTGGCCGCGGGAAACCACATGAGCTGTCCCAACAGCAGCCCAGACCATCAGAGAATTAGAGTGGTTTAGACTGGAATGCACCCTGATGATCATCTAGTTCCAGCAAACCTCCCCGGCCATCGACAGGGCCACTAGATCAGATTGCGTCACCCGTCCCTGCCCGCGCAGGGCTCAGTAGCCCTTCTCCCAGTTTCCCAACAGCCCAGCCCAGCACTGGGGGACAGCAGGCACCCTGACCTCTGCACCCCATCCTGGCAGGCAGTGCCCAAGCACTTCACTCCTGTCTGAGGGGAGGAAGGGCTGAAGGGATGCCCCTAGGGTGGGCACATCACCTCCCCTGAGATACCAGCTCAGCGCCAGGTGTCCCACTCACACCGCGCAGGCGGGACACGGACATGCAGGGAGTCCCTCTGCCATGCTCATGCCCCTGACACTCAGCCCCAGTGTGGCTCACCTTCTGGCTGGGGGTTGGCTGTGACAATGCACTTGAGCAGCACCTCTGCCCCCACGACCACTGCCATGTCCTGGATGGGGATCTCAAAGATGGGGGCTTCCAGGGGGTCTTCACCCGCTGAGACATAGGAGTCATCTGAGGACTCTGCACAGGGAGAGATGGGCCCCGTGGCTGTGAGTGGGTCCTGTGCCATGCTGGGCTGCATGCAGGCAGAGCATGGGTCTCTCAACCCACTGGTCAATCACACCCTCACTGGGCCACTAACAGGTACTCAAGCCATGTAGTGGACAAAAAGGCCACATCAGGATCCACCATGGCACAGAGCAGGCTGTAGAGACAAGACAGGGGACCATGGGGCAGGAAGCACCCAGCTTGCTGTACATCCCCATAGGGCATAAGAGACGAGGTGACAGGGGGGTGTGGAAGAAGGAGGGTTGTTTAGACTGCTGCACCCCCTGCCTTGAACTTCCCCCAGTCCCTTGTGGGATGCTGGCTGATGCACCCCAATACATCAGCAAGCCCCTCCCAGCTCCCTCCCCTCTCATGGCCCCAGCACATGGACACAAGTCCTGGGGCTGTGCCAGGAACCTCAGACATATGAGCCTGGCACTTTCTGGATAGAGCAAAGGCTAGAAGAAGGGCTAGAGCAGAGCTTAGAAGTTCCTAGCCCAGGTATAGTCTGGTCTAACTGCTACACGCTGGGACGGGCAGGACACCTCTCCCCCAGCCAAGCCAAGCCACCTTCCCCTGGGGAAGCTTGGGCTGCATGCCTTGCCTAGACCACCAAGCATGGCCCAGACAGGACAAGTTGCAGTGGGTGCCCTGTGCCCCAGACCAGGGTTCTATGTCACAAGTCAGAATGCTGTATCTTTCCTGTGCCAGGCAAGAGGTATGGAAAAGATAGCAAATGCTGTAACCTCAAGGCCCAGCAAACTGGCAGCCAGGCTGTCTGTCTTGTGGCAGTGCTTGGTGCCAACTGCCCCAGCCTCCAGAGTCATGTGCCTCCACACCACCCCGCGGCTCCCCATGTCTCCCAGGGGCAGGCTAGAAGTCCCCCACCTCGCCCAGGGGCTGATCAGGCCAGCTCTGTGCCTGCAGGGCAGAAAGCCATGCCCCTACCTAGCTCTGGAGAGGTGGGCCTGGCTCGGCGTCCCTTCCCCTTGCTCCGTGTGCTCCTGCCTTCTTGAGCCATCCGGCCACTCTCTTTCTTCTCTGACACTTTCACCTGCCTTCTCTCCACCTCCCTGCCCACACCATGTCCTGCCCAGCTTCGTTCCAGACGAGCTTCCTGCTCCATCCCTGGCTTTGCCCAAGGCAGGAACCGCACTTCTGTGGGCGTCTCCGGCCGCCGGTACAGTCCGTGGGGCACAGCTAGTCGGGCAGCCAGAGCTTCATTCAGTGCCCCGGGGCCACGGGCAGGACCTCCATCTGGGTACGGGCTGCCTTCAGCGGGACCCGCCTGCAAGAGGGCCACCCTTCCCTGTGGGCTGGCTTGTGCCAACGGCCACTGCTCCTTCTTCTTCACTTCCCCAGTGCCTTCTTGCTGCAGACCCTTCCTGGCAGCTGCATCCTCCACTGAGCCGGGCTGTCCAGCCGCCCCACCCCCCCCCACTGGGGCTCTCTTCCCACGCTGCCCCCCTGGCAGTGGCTCCCCATCAGGTCCCACCAACACCACACTGGAAAGTGCCAGGTGCTGGATGACGTGTGTGCTCTCTGCTGGCGGGCAGGTCTTGGGTGGCAGTGCCTTGCGTCCACCGGTGCCCTGAGAGGAAGAGCTGCGGGGGGCACGGGGTGCAGAGGGTGAGGGCGCTGGGGGTGAGGGTGCCGGGGGTAACCCGGCTTTGCACAGCTCCTGGGAGCGCCGCAGCTGCTGCTTGGAGACTGTCCGCTTGATGCGGGTCAGCTCCTCCGCAAATTTGTGCTCGATGGCGTAGACACGGTTGGCGAATTTGCCCCGCTCGTCAAAGGACGCGGCTTTCTGCCGGAAGGCCAAACGCCGGCACGCTGCCGTGCTGTCCGGCTCCCAGCGGCCGCCTTCCCGCAGGTCCTCCCGCGAGCCACCGGGAGTGCTGGCACGGCGCAAGCCGGTGCGGGGCTGGTCGAAGGAGCGCGTCTTGCGCAGCAGCAGGTTGGAGCGTGTGGAAAAGGGACTGTCCTGCTCCAGGCTCCTCTGCCGCTCCTCAAAGTACTGCAGCCTCTCAAAGATCCTGGAGCCAGCACGCACCAGCTTGGGGGATGCCCGGATGGAGATGCGGCCAGAGGTGTCACTCATGGGTGTCTGTGGACGGGACTCTTGTGTGCTGCCCTGTGAGTACCCAGAGGACTTGGGCTTCTTGATCTTCTCCTCGTACTCCTCAGGAACGATGTCCTGGTACTCTGCCGGCACTGAGGACTTCTTGCGAGGGGTCACGGGTGTGAAGGAGGGGACGCCAGGGCCATGGGCGGTAGGCAGCTGCAGGCATGTGCCAGCACGAGGAGAAGGTGAGCGGACGATGGGTGGCTTGGCAGTCAGCGGCAGGGCAGCAGGGGATCTTGGGGGCTCTGCACCAGGCTTTGGAGAGACAGGGCCTTTGTGGAGATCATCTCTCCGGTAGCCTCCCTGGGGGATGCTGCTGCAAGGGCAGAGACAGAGGAGCGTGCCTTAGAGACCACCCTTGTACGCGCTTGGCTGCATCCCAGCTTCTAGCCCGCACCAGAGTGCCCAATGGAGCAGAGCAAGAGGCTCAAACAGCCAGGGCAGCCTTGTGACCGGGGGGTCCCAGCAAGGGCATCTGGTCACCCCAAGACCATTGGTAGCTGGCTGGGTTGGGTGGGAGTCCTGGGCTGCTGGAACCCCTTGCCCAGGGGTACTCATGTGGAGCAGCAGTGCCATGTTGGGATACCCAATGAGTCCCCTCCCCAGGGCTATGAGCAGACAGGACCAAGGGCTAGGGGGTGCCTCAGTTTGCCAGGGTGTCCTGGTGTGCTGAGGCAGTGCAGCCTGGCCAGAGGGGGTCCCCAAGACTGCAAGCCCTGCCTGTGCACATGCTGTTCTGGGCACATCTTCCTATATTACTGCCCCCAGAGGGCTCAGCAAACGCAGAGCAGAAATCATAAGGTGGAGATGAGGTTCTGGTGGAACAAGCAGCCTTAAACAAAAAAAAAATAGCAAGATGAAGGTCAAAGGAGCAGGCCTGCAGGTATGGGAACCAAAGGTAGCAGGGAGGGATGGGGGCTCTGAGCACATCAGCAGGATCTGGAGGGGCAGCATGTCCCTGGACCCTGCTGCCACCCCTGTACCATGGGCAGACACTTGCAGCGTGTGTCCCAGGGTACTGTGCACCTCCAGTTCCCCACAGTGTGGGCTGCACAGAGCACCACGGTGGGGTGGAACAGGAAAATACCCATGGCATAACCTGCAGTTGGGGTACTGCAGCTCAAGGGATACCCCCAGCCTCAACCTGGCCACAGAAGGAAAGGACCCCACTCTACATCACCCCCAGGCTGCATTGCTCCCACCTTCTCACCGAGACCAGGCTGCCTACTGCTCAGAGTCCCCACTCCTCACCTGGGAAGGTGAAGGCAAAGAAAGCCCAGGTGGAAGGAAGGAGATGGCTGCAGAAGTTGGAAGGAGATGGCCCCAGCACGATGTCCCCTCTGTGTGCTTCCCCTTGCTACTTACACATGGAGCGAGAGCGCCCGTCCTCGGTACAGGCTGAAGGCGCTGCCGTACGGGTCGCTGGCCACCGAAAGGCTATCCTCTGACCCCCAGCTTGTGCCCACCAGATTAGCCCGGGATGCCCGCACCAGCGGCTCCACGCCCAGGTGCCGGACCTCGGCGCCACGGGGGGCCGACGTGTTTGCTTGCCTTGGGGTTCCCTGCGGCTGTGGCCAGGCAGCGGGACGGAGGTAGGGTCCCCGTGCAGAGAGGCTGGCATCCGTCTCCTTCTCCACCACGGTCTGCTGGCTGCCTGACCAGCTGGAGCGCTCCTCTGCCTGTGACAGGGCCAGCACCGACGTCGGCGTTGTGTTCATGGAGGCGTCCACGAGGGTGTCAGACCCACCTGAGAGAAGAGGGATGGGCCAAGATTGGGTGCCTGTAGGGACAAGCTCAGCACCCTGCTCAGAGGGGGGTGAAACCACCATGGGGTGTACCAGCCTGTCCTGAGCAGCACCCTGCTGCCTCAAGCCCTCTCCTCTTTGTGTGGGTGGATCACAGCTCCCTCTTCATGGACACCCCCAAAGCCTGGCCAGCAGAGGCCTTGTTGGGAGTCTTGGCCAGCAGCCAGTGTCAGGGCTTAGTGCCAGCCAGGTGTCCCTGCTCACCCGTGGGGGTGCTGAAGGCCGTCTCATCGTGGAGATCACTGCGCTGTGTCACCTGGGGGTCGCTGGATTCATCCTCGCCTGTCTCCGAGTCTGGGGTGGGAGGAGAGAGTAGGGAGTAGGGAGTGAGAGTACAGAGAGACAGCAGACCACACCGGTACTGCCTGTTGCAGACCCATTGGCTCCAGAGAGCAGTGCCCAGGCAGCTCCAGGGCAGGAGGCATGACTGAGACCTGCAGGGACAAGCTGCCAGTAGGGAAAGGCAGGACTAGGAGTGGGAAAGTCCAGCAGGGCAAGGGCAGGCAGGAACAGTGTTAGATGATGGGAGGAAAGGAGGCAGTGCCAGCAGGGGGGATGCAGCTGGCAGAGGCGGCACGAGGACAAAAAAGCAGGGCAAGGGGACAGTGGAAGCGACAGAGCAGGGTGGCAGGCTGGGCCACAGGGTCTACTATGGGGACAGAGATGGCACTGGGAAGGGGTATTCCTACCGTAGCTTTGTTTCCTGCAGGAGCGGAAAACTTCGCTTCCATAGGGGCAGCAAGAGAGAGAGAGACATCAACACCCGGTTATCGGCCCGGCCTGCGGAGACGCGGGGGGCAGCAGGGGGGTTCCTTGTCCCCAGAACTTCCCCACCATGTCTCCACTCTGCACCACATTCACTGCACACCACTCCAGTGGTGCACACAGAGCCTCTCCTTGCACACACATCCCACCTGTGCACTACACAGCACCATTCCCTCCTTGTGCCAAAGCCACATCCTGCCTAGCAGGACAGCCAGCCCTATCCCTGTAGCTTCTGGCTTCACAGCTGCAGTATCCACACATCCCTTTGTGTTCTGCACTGCATCTCAGCCTGAGGCTGGACCTCCCCAGTCTGTGCCCCAACTGGGTGCTCCTGGGGGTGCTGGAGCACATGGATACATGTCCATGTGCACACAGCCTCCCCCTGGCATGTACAAGTCCATCCTCTGCCCCACCAGTGCAAGTGCTCCACAATACAGCTGTGCTCCACAACACACCTGTGGTTGATAAAGCCAAAATCCTCAGAGCAGGGCATCACTAAGAGCTGCCCCCCACTGGGCCGGATGTGGCAAGGCCATTTCAGTATCACCCTAATGTCCCATTCCAGGAAAGCTAGCGCCATGCTGCCAGGGAAGGACTGACCTTCCTCCTTGCCACTGCCCAAGCCCTCACAAGCTTCAGCAACAGTCCCCGCAGTAAGGAACATGTCCCCAGCCCCACTACTGCTCCTCTTCATTGCACTCTTAAGGCATGTAGGGGGCCACACTGCTTCCCTCCACTCCAAGCCACCCCTCTGCAGCCCAGCACATGACCAGCTACTGCATGCACTTCTAGTGCATCAGATTCCCAATCCTGGCCACAACCATCTGGCAGCCCTGGAACAAGTAGAGCTGCAGAGCCAGGAGCAGATCAGATGCACGGGGGACACTGTGAGCTCCTGGATGCCTGGGACCCTATTTTGTGGCTGGCAAAAGGCAATCTAGCCCTGCCCAGCCCCTGCTCGCTGCCCCTTGTAGCATGGTGGTGGACCCCATCCCAGCACACTTGGGACGGCAGGGGGAGTCGGGTCCTGGTAACTCAACGCACCATGCGTGAAGCGCCCGAAGCGCCGCGAGTGGCCGGTCTTCTGCAAAGGAAAAGAGAACAGAGCATTACCCATGGCATGGCAACATGTACCTGCCACGCCTGGCACGCACCTCCCCCCCAACCCCCCTCCATCCCAGCACAACACCTCTCTAACCCACAACTGTTCACACACACTCTGGCACGACATACGTCGTACCACTGACGCCCTCCCACTGGCAGGGCACACCTGGCACCACTCACACGCACCCTCGCTGCACACCCACGGGTACCCACAGGCACACGCCCCCGCGCACACGCAGAGATGGATGGTGTAGGTGGGCACGTGTAGCGCATGCCCGGCCACGCACTCTCACACACACCTGTGCGCACGCGCGCGCACACAGAGTCCCCTTGGTGATGGCACTATGCACCCCCAGCCCTGTGTTGCAGCCCAAGCCCAGGAGTGACAGTCCTGGGCATCTCAGAGGCCCCAGAACTGCTGCCTGCAGCTGGTATAGCCTGCAGCGAAGTCTTTGCCTGGGCTGCTGCCCAAGTGCTCTGCAGCCCCTTTAAAGCCACCCAGCCAGCATGGGGATTTGGCCAGCAAAATGTCTTTCAGGCACTGGCCCAGACTCCTCCATGGCCACCGTCCCAGCATGGGGACAGCATCCTCCATCCCCTGTAAAGGCCATGCCAGTTGAGAGGGAGGCTGCCTGGCAGGATGGGACTGGCCTGTTGGTATGGGGTTGGAGGCATAGGGGTGTGCTCGCCCACGCCGTCTGGGCAGGCAGGTGGGAGCCGAGCATGGGGTTGGAAGCACCAGGGGCTCCCTGCCAACTTGGCTGCCCTCTACGCTGCGGCCCAGGGCTGGGCACTTGTGTGCCAGGGAAGGGACCAGCTGAGGGCAGCCTGTCTGCCAGACCCGGTGTGCACTGATGCCATATCCCAGGAAAGCAGAGAGACAGGGTGATCTCCAAGGCAGGCAGAAGTGGGAATGTGGAGTGCAGACAGGTAGGGTTGGGCTGCCAGGACTGAGCATCCTTCCCAGCCAGTCCGGGTGACAGGGTCTCCCCAGGACACTGATGGCCCATGCCCTGTCTCCCCAGTGTGGAGCCCAGGGCTGGACACCCAGTGGTCCTGAAGCCCTTCTCTTGACCAGCCCCTCCTGCCTTGCCACGTCTCCATGCCACACAAGCAGGTCACAGACAGCCAGACCCCAGGGACAGCCAGCCACCAGGGAGGGACCGCCAGCCACCAGGGAGGGACAGACAAGCATAGAGAGCAGTTAGTTGCCCTTGAAGGGAAGCAGACTCATTTCACAAGCCCCAAAGCTGCTGTCACTGCAGACCCTGCACACAGGCAGCTCTCAGGGGTTCCCACCAACTCCCTGCCTGAATGCAGTGCTGGCCAGAGGGCAGTCCCTGCACGAGACACATTTGTATTCAGGCTGAGCCAGGCTTCACCTCCCCTTCTCGGCTGACTGTGCTGGTTCTGGCTGGCAGCCCGTCTTCCAGGCCAGGGAAAGATGAGTGATTAACTGCACCATCGGCGGATAATTCCCCCATTAAAAAATGAAAATGCAATTGAGTGCCATTATCGGGTACTCTTGTGGCTTCCCCAGGGACAGGCGCCATCAGCTCCCCATCAAATATGGTGACTGCACCCAGTGGGCCTGGGCTGGGCTTCATTGCCCAGAGCTACAGAGGGGCTGAGCCCCCTCCCCTTCACCTCTCAACAGGTCCCTACAGGATCAGGATACCCTGAGGGATCAGGGCACCTTGTAGGATCAGGGCACCCCACAGACTGGACCTGCCTCAAGCACAGCACCCACCTGCAGCCCACTAGGGAGCAAGTGCTGGGTGACACAGGGTCAGCCCCAGGCTAGGAGATGAAAAGGGGGCAGGAGCAGCTCAGGACTTGGTGTGGGGTCAGAGTCTGCATGAAGGGGACAGACAGAGAGTGGGGGAAATCCTGCACAGGATTTCATTTGCATCTTGGAAAAAGGGGTGGAGGAGCCCCAGGAGCACACTCTGTGCCTACCCAGCCAGGAGTAGAGAGAAGAGCTGGCTGGGATCCACACCCAGCTTCAACCCTGCACTACAAGGCAGCTGGGTGAGACCCAGAGTTGTTTCCTTCTCCTGTGCCAGGCATGGATCCACCTGCCTAGGGTGGGGTCCTGTGCTGGCCCAGGCATGGGGCACCCCTCACCATGGCCATGGGGCCAACGGGGAGTGAAGGATCTCCTGGGACCATGGAGCTTGCCATCACCTAGCACGTGGAGCCCAGCACCACATGGCACTGCTGGCTATTGTGTGAGACAGGCAGACAAGGAGCAGGGATGGAATGAGATGGAGATGGAGTGAGTGACCTGCCTGGTGCAGAGAGACAGATGCTGTGGCTGTTCTGATACCCCTCCCGTGCTCAGCCAGTGGTGCAGGATCCTGCCCTGCCACACGGGACTGCCCTGCCCTGGACTTGCTGCCCCCAAATGCAGATGGGGCAGCCAGGCTGTGCATACCACCCTGCCCCAGAGGGACCCTCAGCATCCTCTCTCCCTGGGGACCTGTGTCTTGTCGTGCATCTTCCACCCCTGGGAAGGCGCTGTGCATGACAGCCCCTTCCCAGTCCCTTCTGGGCCACCAAGCAGAGTGACAGCGGGCAAGCTATACGCCCGCACTGTGCTCGTGTGCCCCGGAGAATTGGGGGCGGGGGGCTTCCTGGAAGTATGTTCCCCATCCTCCACCCCCCGCTGAGGCCAAGTGACGTCCTTGTTCCTTGCTCGGCAGCGGAGCGTGCGGCGGGCCCGCGAAGGAGCCTTGCCTGTGCCAGGCATGCTCCTGACGCGGAGGGGATGACGCATGCAAAGCCTCGTCTCCAGCTCCGTGACCACCGGCAGTGGGGCTGGGGGGAGCCATGGAGCAGCCTCCATTTGCTACCCCGACTCCAGAGGGCAGAGAGGGAAGAGAGGGGCGTGGGAAAGCCCCGGCGGGGGTCCCGGCCCGGCTGTTGGCACAAGAGGCGCTGAGCCCCTGCCCTCTGCCCCTCCTGCCGGGCTGGTGAGGCCAGGCGAGCACCTGGCAGCTTTGCAAGCGGGGCTGAAGCTGGCGCTGTGCAAAGCCCTGGGGAGCCCCAGGGGGCAACGGAAGGGCTGAAGAGACACTCCCATCCCCATCCTTATTCGCATCCCCATTCCCGTCTCCATCAGCATCCATTCCCATCCCCAGCCGCTCTCGGCACTGCCCCCTTCTCCCGGCACCCGGCGGCACGGCAGCCTGGAGCCCTTACCTGAAAACGCTTCTTCACCCAGATCTTCTTCATGCTTCTGCAGAGCCCTGCTGGCCCGGTGACACGCACTCAGGCCCGGCAGGACAGCAGCCCGCTCCCGGCGGGGTTCCCGCTGTCAGCACGTCGCGGCAGCAAGCGATGCTCCGAGCATCCTTCACCACCGAGAGCCGGGAACGGTGGAGGGAGAGGAAGGGGCTCGCCAGGTTGAGCTCCCGGGAGGGCTGGAGCTGTGAGCATGAAGCATCACTGGAGTGCTCCTCCCTCCATCCTTCCCCCGCCTGCCTCCGCCTCCGCCTCCCCGCCAGCCTTGGCACACAGTGACAGCGGTGGGGGGACAGGCAGGGCACAGGTGGTGGGGGGCGAGGACCACTGTCGTAGAGGGAAGGGAGGGGCGTGTCTGAGGCGGGTACGTGGTCTCTCCACCTCTGGCTATGTCTACACCACAGCCAGGGGTCCGAGCCCCCTGCCAGGCAGTGCAGCTGTACCACTGTTCCCTCTCACCTGTCCATCCTGCCCCACTGCCCAGGACAGGGGTTGCGCTTCTCTCTTAGGGCACAGCCCCCCACTACAGCCCTCACATGCAGACCAACTGGGATAGCAACAACACAACACAGCAGTGCTCTGTGTGCTGTCCCCAAAGTGTTCCCAAACAGGGCAGCACCAGTGCCACAGCTGCCACAACCCTGCACCCAGCAGCACATTTGCAGTGTGCCACGGCACTGCCCAGCCAGGACACAGGCTCACCATCACTCTGCCAGCCTCTGCTCAGTCCCCCACATCCTCAAGTCATTGGTAATGCAGAAAGATCCCCTTGCCAAGGCACAGGTGTGGGTCACAGCCCATGGACATGCACAGGAGCTAATATGGGCACAGTGCTTCACATCAATTCCCCTGGCAAACCACACAGCCTTCAGTCCCAGTGCTGGTGCCAAGGCATATCTTGTACCCTGCCCCCTGGGTTCCTCAGGACCCACATGGGTTTGCAGGGCTGGACTGCTCAGCCCTGGTGTAGCATCACTGCTTTATGGCTGATGGGGGAACAAACTTGACCTGGGAAGGTAAGTTGCTGTCCATGTGGCATGACACACACAAGACCTCCCTTCATGCTGGGATGTGGACCCATGGCACAGCTCAGAGCAGGACTCTGCCCAGGACTGAGCTGTGATGGGGCCCCTGGGATGTGGACAGAAGCTGTGGGTGGGAGTCCCCAGTGAGGCTGGTCAGGGACATTAAGATCTATAAGTGCTCCTGGGGTACTGGCACAACCCTGGCACACCTTTCCCAGATGACCATCCTGAGCCCTGATGGCCTGTCCCAGTTTTCTGGGTGATGCTACAAATAAGCCAGAGGGGCAGTCCCAGCCCCACAGCCTCAGCAGGTTCTGTCTTGCACGCCATGCCCCACAGGTGCCCCATAGCTCTTGATACCTTGCGTCATCAACTCATCAAGCCCTGCAGCACTCATCAGCCCCCTTTCCAGGTCCTTGGAGAGGCTGCCAAGGTCCTGGCCTCACCATCTGTTTGAGCTGCCCCTTCCCACTGCGGAGCATTCATGGGGGCGCCACTGGAAGCCTCCCCAGCCAGCACTTATCCCCATGCTGCTCACCTATCCCCTGGGGAGCCAGCTGCTCCACAAGGAGCTGCTCACAGGCATCATGCTCCCCATGATGCTTGGCAGCTCTGGTAGCTTTTCTTTGCTTTCCCTCCCAGCTCATAACTCCAAACGTGAGGCTTTTCATGGCTCCATAATAACTTGCAAATTACCCAGTACAAAAGGAGCTGTTTATACAACATTTCTGTCAGTCCCACAATTCGAGTGATGCTGCGGGGTTTCCGTGGAGACCCTGCACGTCAGACAAGTCCTACAAATGCTACAGCTGGCATTAAGGGAATCTCCTGTCAGAGACAGAGGTCTCTCCTGCCCCCTGCCCCCCCCTCGCCCCCCATTCCCCCCGTCCCTGGGTGAGGACAGAAATGGGTACTCTTGAGCCAGAGCTGGGTAAAGAGGTGAACTGTGGGGCTCATATACCTGCACCCAGGGCTTCCCTGCCAGGCACTCTCACCCTATCTGTGCATGCCTGTGGTCCTGCTGCAGAAACACAGCCTGTGCCTTCTTTTCACACTCAAATGGGATTAAAAGACTCATCAGGGATGCTGGGAAGAAGCACCAAGGCTTGGACTTGTCACACAGTGGTGCTAGGGCGAGGGTGCTGTCACCAGAGCACCCACAAGGCCAACCCCATGGCTGGCCCCAGGGAGGACTACCTTTGTCCAGCCAAAACACAATTACTTGTATATCCTCCAACTATCCTACATCTGTTGCCCATTGGTCACAGCTCCTGGCTGGCTGGGCACACAGCTCTTCCCAGAAACTGTGACTCTATAGCCATCCCTCAGCAAAAGCTCCAGGAGTGACTCTGGGCTGTCCCAGAAATGCTGAACCCGTGGGAATAGCTGGCTGGCAGCAGCACCTGCAAATTCCCCCACCAGGACAAAGGCACTGCAGAAGGTGTCCCATGGGAGGTGTTGGCCACTTGCAACTAGGGCTGCCCCCTGCCCTGCCCCAGCCCAGGGGCAGCCCTGACAATGCCCTGCTCCTCTGTAGGTCGGGGACCTAGGACAGAGAACAGTGGCCAGTGCAGGTATGGCATGGACAAGAAGCAGACCTGGAGCAGGCAGCCCCACTGCCACCCAGCTCCAGCTTTGCCTGCTGGACACACATCAGCCCCAAGCCCAGCAAAGCAGACAGCAAACACTTGCTCAAAATGCAGCATTAATTCCACTATTCCAAAAACCACAGCCCTCCACACCTTGCTGGGCCTCCTGACTGCTCTGCACAGAACCTGACCTGGTACCACAACTCTAGCCTGGCACCAACCCCCTGCCCCTGGTCCCAGCCAGCAGCCCCCTTGCCTCAGTGCTTGAATAATTGATGCCAGGGTGTGCATGCGGCATCTCGAGTAGGAGGAGGTCTGGACATGAATCTTTCATGTGTTTGCACCTCCTGGAGATGCTGGGGATGGTCGGCAGGAGGTGGGGATGTGCTGGGAGCCTGGGTAGGTGGGGCCTTTCCGTAGCTCTGTCCCCAGGAAAAATAAATACAGCAGCAGAATGTCCCTTGTGACTGGGAAGAGCAGCACCACAGCATCTTTGTGACCCTGTGGAGGAGCAGTGCTGTGCTGTCCCCCCTTTCCCAAGGGCTGGGACACCCCAGTGCCCTCTTCCCAGTGCTCCTCCCTTGCTGCCACAAGGAGGATGCCTGAGCACACAGAGCTCACTGCAGGTGGAGAGCACAGGGATGCAAAACAGCAATGTGACCTTGGCTCTGGGCATCTGGACATGGAGCGGGATGGCACAAGGCATTACATCCCTGCCAAACTCCAGCATACCCCCCAGCTGGGAGGGAAGGGCTGCATGCTGTGGGGGGAAGCAGGCAAGAGTGCAGGCACCAGGGTGGAAGCAACCAGCCCCTTCCCAGTACTACCATGCCAGGGCACAAGCCTGCAACCTGGTGTCCGGAGGCAGGAAGGGCAATGGGAATGATGGGGAGCCCTGGAAGGAGGAAGAGGCTGTCGTCCCCTCATGCAGCCCCGAATATTGGTGCTATATTTACCCAACTGCAGGCCTGGGTTTCGGCCTCTTGACTGTAACACAAGCCCTGCAGCCTGCCAGAATCCGAGGGGATGGCACATTCCTCAGCAAAAATAACCCTCCAGCAGCAGGCAAGAGGGCAGGGGTGGAGGTGACTGACTGGACAGCTGCACTCACCACCCCACTCACTGGGAGCAGACGTCTCACTCCGACAGACCCTGGGATGGGAATCTGGCACACGGGGCCACCACACCAGCCCCCTGCCCAGGTGGATGGGGGCAGAGGTGGAAGCCACTCTGGGGCATTAAACATGGGCACGGTGCTGCAAATTATGGGACTAAAATTAGGTACTGAGATAAATGGCCAGGGATGCTGAGCCACCAGGAACAGGGTCAGCACAACTGTCCCCAGTGGGCTCCGTTGCCATCGCCGTGCAACATCAACTGAAAAATCATGCCAACGTCACCCCACTGTAACTCCTCACACAGGAAGGCTTTGTGAAAGGCCACCACATACAGGAAGTTTCTGCCCCCTTTCCTGCCCCCAAATCCAGGCAGGTGCAGGATGTTTCCTGGGCAGAGGAAAAGCTCCAAGATGGTTTGATTGCTGAGTGCAGGTGGAGGCGAATGGAGCAAGACCCTGCACTGGGAGCCGAAGATGGACACATCCAACCTTGAAAGGAGAGGTGGCCTGGGTGGGGAGGATCAGGGAGTGCTGGCACAGTGAATGAGGGCTGGGCTCTAAAAGGAGATTAGCTCAGATTCTTAAGAGGTGATTTCTGGTGATAATCCAGTTTACAGGGAAAAAAATCAGGAGATGCAGCTGAGAGGTGATAAAGGCTTTAGCAAGTCTAGGAGCAATGGAGCTATGGTAGGGGCCAGGGCTAACTGGAAGGATCTGGAGGTTCCCTGGGTGGACCTGGCAAGCCCCTGGGGCAGCCTGGTGCTGGTATGAGAAGGGTCAATGCACTCCACCTGCACCTATGGAGCTGAGGCATTAGGCAGAACCTGCAGCAGGACAGGGCCAGCGCAGTGGGGGACGGGGGGACAGCATGGGACAGTGGAGATCGTGTGTCCCTGGTAGCCCCTGCACTTGGCTGCCTGGCCAGCCCCATGCATGCTCTCCCCACTCCCCACAGTGAGCACTGACGCACTCAGGGAACCTGGGAGAAGAGCAGGAGAAAATCATTAGTGGGGTGGAGCGACAGATTCAGGGCAGGAGATTAGAGGAGCTAAATCGGGCTTGTGTGAGCAAGGGGGACTGCTGAGCTGGTGCAGGAGGAGCTTCCTAGGCTGAGTACAGAGATGGGCAGCATGGAGCCCGCCCAGATCACCAGCAGGGACCTGAGCCACTTGGGGAGAGCCAGTGCTGGCCACAGAGAGATCTTCGGCCTGGCAGTGCACCAGGGAGAAAAGGAGCTCTGTGCCCACCAGAGACCACTACCCACCAGAGGCAGATGGAGCGAGGACACAACACCTCCAGGCACAGAGGACCGGGACCCCAAGTCCAGAGAAAGAGCTGATCTTGCCAATGAACCAAGGGCATTCCAGTACCTCAAGACACAAGGGCCTGGGATCCCAAGTCCAGAGAAAGACTTTATCCTGCCTGGGGACCCTGCACACATCCCTCTTACCCTGTAAGTATCTGATGGCCTAACTCACAGAGTGCCCCACGGAACAAGGATGGGGTGTCCTTTCCCCAGTACAAGGATGGCAGAGCTATGGGTGGAACTTCCATGATCCCTGGAGACCTGTCCAACATCTGGCAGGATGTGGCACTCTCTTGGCACTGCCACAGCACACCACAAAGACAGTTCTGTGCTGCCATAGTGAGAAAGCCACACCAGAGGCTGCCCTGCTCCCTGCTCAACCCAGTGTCCCAGAGCCTGCACAGCTCCAGAGGTGTCTCTGGCCCAGGGATGCCTTTTTGGGTGGCTGTTTGCTCAATGGTGGTGCATCCATGACCAAGAGCCTGCTGGGAGGAGTGCCCAAGGCAGGGTGACATTCACACTGCAGGTTAGGCAATCCTGGCTGCTCCGTCCCTCCCTCAGCTGCCCCAGAAAGGCGGTGGTGAGGGCAGGCAGCTGGGAATTGGGAGCAGGGAAGAGTGCGTCAGCACAACGGGAACGGGCACCTAGGGAAATCAGACTGTGCCGTGCTGCTGGGCAGCAGCACTGGGGCCCAGACTGGTGTGGCCATGGAGAGGTGCAGCTGCACACCGGAGCATGAAAACAGCGTGAGCCCCCCTGCTGTCCACCCAGGTCAGGCTGCCCCTCTCCCGGGGCAGTGCATGTCTCCCATTCTGCACACACTTCACCCCACATCCAACTGCACCTTGTCATGGTCCCCAAAGGCGTGATGCACTGTGACTCCACACAGACTCACTGCAGGGCAGAACCCCTGCTGCACAGTTCCCTGCTCCTCCTGCCACCCTACCAAGCTCCTAACCTGCACATAAACGTTCCTCCATCCTCCAAACACCACTTCTCCAGGTTCCTGGCTCAGTGCTCCTTTTCAGCATTGTGAAAGCTCCTTCTGACCTGCCACAGCCATCCAGTCCCCTGCTTAAGGTGCAGCATCTCTGCTGTGCCTCCTGTGCTGCAGAGTCCCAGGTGCAGGCCCCTCCGTGGAGCCTCAGGGCTCAATGTTTCTTCCCTCATTCCCCATCCTCACTGTCCCCATGCAGACAGCACATCTCACATCTCAGAGCAGTGCCACCCACCTCCATTCTCCCCAACACTCAGGCCTTCAATGTCCTAGGAAGGCAGCATCCATCCTCCGTGAGGAAGAATTTGTTCACCGAAAGAGTTGTCAAGTACTGGAGCAGAATGGCCAGGGAAGTGGTGGAGACACCATCCTTGGAGGTATTCAGAAAACATGTAAATATGGCACCTAGGGACATGGTTTAACAGTAAACTCGGCAGTGCTGGGTTAAGGGTTGGATTGATGATCTTAGATGCCTTTTCCAACATAAATAATTCTATGATTCTATGATTGCATGATTCCATGATGATGAAGCAGAGGGAGCTGAGCCCCAAACCTGCAGGACGAAGCCCACCCATGCAAGGGCAGCAGTCCCCATGCACTCCCTCTCTGCCTGCTACACCCAGGGGTGATGGTGATGAGCAGAAGAGCTGCCACAGGGATGAGCAAAGGCTTGCTAATTTGCCTTGGCTAATTCAGCACCGGGTCTCACCCACCGCAGGGCACAGGCTCCACCTACTTGTCAGCCCCACCTCTCACATGTTAGGCTCCTCCTCCTAGCGCCATTGGTGTTGCAGTTCACCCAGTGTATTTCCAATGCCGGGTAAAGCTATTACGGTGATCCTACGGGAGTTCTGCCCGTAGGCAACTGGTGGGGGGGTATTGAGGACCGTGTTGGTGGCTGTGGTGGTTGGCACCACCAGTACCATGTACCCAATCCCCATCTCTCTCTCTCTTTCTTTCTCTCTTCTTTCTGTTCTCTCTCTCTCCTCCTGCCCCAAGCAGGCTTGGCATCATCACATGCTCCCAACACCTCTGTGCCCGGTCCTGGCACCCAGCCTGGCCTGGCAGTGGGTACTGCAGCCACATGCTCGCTCCAGGCTGAAGAGCCATCCCAGTGCTGCCGGCACCGGGCACCCCAGCCTGCAGCAGGGTAGGTACAGCAAAGCTCAGCAACGCTGTCTGGCCCCAGGGCACCAATGCAGCAAGAGCCTGCAAAGCACTGCTGCCGCCCTCGGCAAACCCGTGCCAAGGTCTGTGCCAGCCCGGCTGTGCTGGTAGCCACGTCACCCTTACCTTCCATGTCAATGATGGCCAACACTGCACTGGTCATGGCCTCCCCCTGCTCATTCTCAGCGACGCATGTGTACACACCGGCATCCTCCTTCTTGCTGTCCCGTATCCAGAGGGTGCCATACTCCTCCCCGCCCTGGGCCAGCTGCTCCTCGTTTCGGTACCAGCGGAGGCTGGGTCGGGGGTTGCCCACCACCACCACTCGCAGCCGGATGTCACAGCCGGTGCCGATCGCTGCATTCTTCAGTTTCCTCACAAAACTCGGTGCTGCCAGGCGAGCTGAGCCCTCCTGGGGCGGCCCCGGTTCTGCTGTGACCTTGGCGCGCTTCGGGGGGATGCCAGGGCTCGGCGGGGCTGCCCGAGGCTCCCCACCAGCCCTACTCGTGCCGCTGCGTCCCTGTGCCCTGTGCATAGTCTGCAGCTCCCCCACCACCAACCGCGACCCCTGTCACCCCAACCCAGCACGTTGTGCCCTCCTTCTCCCCCTGCCTGCAGTCTGGGGGTGCCGGGTGCCTGACCGGGGCGCTGGGGCAGTGGGGATCCCCCAGTCCAAATGCCGTCCGGTTCGGTGCCTCCCCCCACGGGCTGCAGCCCCAAAGGTCGCAGCACTGTGGGCAAGCAAGAGACTATAGGCTGGGACTCGGGTTCCTGCTCGCCCAGCCGCCACTCACCAAGCGCTCGGTGCAGTGTGGCACTCACACCCCGTGCTTTGCTGCAACCCCAAGCCCGCCCAGCGCCTCAGCACCTGCTCCTCGCCGGCCTGGGTGCGAGTCCCGCGGGTGCTGCCCGCTCCCTGAGCCGTCCCCGTGCTGGGGCCGTGGCGTCCCCCCCCTCACCCGTCCCGTCCCGCGCAGCCCCCGGCGAGCTGCGCTCCCTCTGCCCCCTCTCCTGAAGTGGCAGCTGCCTCTGATATGTCACATTCCTTGGCTGGGCTCCCCTTCTCTGCGCCTGCTGCCCCGTCCCTGCAGCCCAGCTCCACTTGCAAAGATAGAAAAGGGCCAGCACCTTTCCATATTAGCTGAGAGGCTCGGGGGGGACCCAGCCTTCCTCCCCCCGCTTCCCCTTCTCCGGCAGTGTCATTGGATCAGGGCAGAGAGAGACCCTGACGGCATGTGGAGGGAAAGGACACCGTCATGCTTCCTGCAACGCAAGACCCCGGGCAGGAGCCAGCCCTTCAGGGCCCCTTAGCTCCGTTCCCACCAGACAGCAGAGGTGGGGATCCCAGCATTCCTGATCACCACAAATCCTCCCTGCCCAGAAGGCTGCAAAAAACATGAACACTCCATTTCTCTCAGTGGGCCCCTGCCTCTGTCCTGGGCAGTATGGCTCCTGGCCAGCCCTGCTGGAACAACCCTGTGAGAGCTACCACACGCCGGGCTCCAGGCAGCGAGCAGTCAGGGACCGTCAGTGCCAGATGCTGCCTGGGCGCCCCTGGGCAAGGCAGGGCTTCCCCATCTCCTGGAGCCATGGCAACGCCTCGGCGCCTGGCCCCAGCCGCCCTCGCCAGGGGCTATAAATCTGTGCGAGCAGGACGCCAGCGACACCACACGATGCTGTCCAGCTGCAGGGCAGCCCCGATGGCTTTGGCACAGCCCATTGCCACCAGCCTAAGGGTGCCAGCATCGGTGGAGCATCACTAGCAAGGAGAAAATCCCAGGATTTCCCAACTTGGCTGGCTGGGGCACAATGGAGTGGGATGCCTTGCTAGACCCACAGCCTGGCTGCAGAGTGGCTGAGCCAGCCCCAAAAGAGGCCAGGGGGCCTCTTCCATGCCCTGCAGGCAAAGGAATGCTTTGTCCCCAGCCTGCCCCCAGGGGCTGAACTCTGGCACAGCCAGCCTGGGCCGGCAGGGAGGGAGCTGTCGTCCCAACGCAAGACAACCTGGGGACTGTCCTCGATGTCACAGGGCCACCTGCTGGAGATATCCCTTGAGATCCAACACCTCCCAGCTGCGGTTTGCCATGCCGGCCTCTCCATCAGGGACACCCCCCAGCCCACTCCCCACTGCTGGCAGTAGCACATGCTTTGTCCCTAGAACATCACCCCCTGCCAAGCCCACTGCCCTCCTGGCATGTGCTGCCTCTCAGAGTTTTGTGGACTCTCCAACATCTCCCAGGGCAGAGCAATCCTGGATGCCCAAATCTGGGTTCTCCTCCAGCATCCCTCGTTGCTGAGATGAAGGAGCTGAAGCCAAGATGCCCACAACCTGACCACAGGGAGAGGGGCATGTGTTGGGAGGAAAAGAGCATAGAGTGTTGGCAGTTTGAGGCCAGAGGTTGAGCCTGAGATGGAAGCATAGGGTGGTGGGTCTGATGCTCACAGGGTGCAGGGGATGAGGATGGCTTTGCTTGCAGGTGGGTGACACTTAGAGGGGCTTGGAAAAGTCCTAGGCAGATGTGGATTTGGGTAGGTCCCAAGTGGGGGGAAAAAGGGGGTGGCTGTGGAGCTGAGAGCCACCAGGAGATGGTATGTGATCCTGATGTATGGGAGACAAAGGACCATCACCCCGAACCCCTTTGAACCTGCTCAGGGCTTAGTTGTCACTGTTCCCTGTCCCAGCAGGACTTTCCCACCCAGTGCAACTGAGACACCCACCTCTTGAGCAAAATGCTCGAGAACCTTCAATGTGAGAGACACACACCTTTTGGGGGGGCCCAGGAGCCTAGGGAGGAGACAGCCCAAACAGTTGCTGGCTCATCCATCCACCTGGTCCTTGTGATGCCTCCCACAGGTGCTTCCTCCCCACCACCCCATCCCCTCTCTGCCCCAGAGATGCACTGAGACGACAGGGTGATGCTCCGCTGTTTATTTCAGCCGCCTGAAGAGTCTCATACACGTGGTGGGGTGGGGGTGCATTGGGGCGAGGGTTGGGGGTGCCTGCCCTGGCCCCCCGGGCCTCTCTCCGGCTCCTCTCATTCTCTCCCCCCTCTCTCCCATTCACTCACTCCTCCTCTCTCCTGTGTCCACCTACGGGTACCCTCTCGGCTCATGAGCCTGGCCCCGTGCAGCCTCCTGCTGCTGGGGGTCCCCGCCACGGGGAGGGGCGGGCACTGCCCTCCTCTGCCCCACGGGACTGCCTCTTGGGCCGGGGGGAGCGAAGGGCCCGAGCCCCCCTGTGCTGGGGGGGACACGCAGGCTGGGGGCCCCCTCGCTCTGAGCTGGGCAGAGAATAGGGGGCTCAGCCCAGGCCATGCCTAGCTTCTCCCCATCCCTAGCATCGCCGCCATGCACCTGGAGAAGTGCCAGCTCCAGGAGGGCCGGCGGTGCTGGTGGAGGGGGGTGGGTCCCCACTCGTGTGGGATGAACCCCAAGCCTGTGCCCAGCGTGGGAAGGGGCCTGTGGGGGGATCCAGAACCTGCTGCTGGGACCGTCCGGCTCTCCCTGGAGCTGGCCCAGGCCACCACCTGCTCCCCCCAGCCCCTCCCACCTGTCCCGTCCCTCCCTCCTGCCGCCCCCCCGGGCCCTGGCCTGATCCTGACGCTGGCGTTGCCGCTGCGAAGCTGCAAAAGCAGAGCGAGCCTTTTGAAGCCGGAGGAGAGAGCCCAGGGGGTGTGGGGGGCCCAGAGGCAGCTGCATGGGGGAGACTCCTCAGGCAGTGCCGGGGGAGCGCCGAGAGGCGAGGTGGGGGGCAGGAGGGGGGCATGGCGGAGGGACGGAGGCAGGGACAGAAGGTGCCAGTGGGCTGCTGGAGCAACCTCCTCTACAGCACTTCATGCTGCTGCTGGGTCGCCTCACTCACCACCTGTGGGAGAGAGGCACCGTGAGACACCATGCCGTGCCACACCAGAGCCCCAAGTGTGCCATCTTCATTCCCCTGCCTCCCAACCACCCTCTGGTGCCACCCTGCACTCACCTCCCCATCTCGGGTTTCGATGGTTTTGATCATCACGGTCTTTTTGGTGTGCACCTCGGAGCCCCGCTGCTCTGGGCTGGTCTCTGTAGGGGGAGGACACAGGGGATGGGACCCCAGAGACATGTGGTATGGGGACACAGCCATGGGGCTGGGGTCACTGAAGAACTTCAGCAGCCTTGGTTTAACCCCCCTCAGCTCACAGCAACACCCAAAACAGTGCCCCCATACCAGGGGGCTCTGTGTGGCACCTGTGTGTCCCCAGCCTGCCAGCCTGGCTACAATCCCCCAGGAGGGACAGTTGCCCCAGAAGTGGGGAACACAGGGAACTCATCCCAGGTCCTGCTCCTCACGGACTGAGGCTCACCTCGGAAATTGAGTGCAGAGGCAAAGGTCTGGTGCATGGGGATGCTGATCCTGTGGGAACACAGAGGGGAGAGCTTAGTGCCAGCCAGCCCTAGCCCTCAAGTGTGTCCTCACAAAGTTGGACCGAAAAAACTGCTGACCCTGCTGGTCCTGCCAGCTTGTCCTGCCCCCCTTCCACTTACCGGTTCTCCTCGCCCTCCAGCAGCTTGCGGTATGTGGCGATCTCCACATCCAGGGCCATCTTGACATTGAGCAGGTCCTGGTACTCGCGCAGGTGCCGGGCCATTTCATCCTTCAGGTGTCTGATCTCCTCCTCCAGGCGGGCAATGGTGTCCTGGTACCCGCCGGCCTCCCCTGCAAAGCGCTCCTCCATCTCCCGCATCTGGCGCATCAGCGAGTCATTCTGGAGAGATGGGGTTGCTCAGTGAGGGGGGGAAACCCAGACCAGCCAGGGGTCACCTGCAGTGGGAACTGGGGATGCCAGGGCACCCTGGGGAGAGCTGTGGTCAGCCCTGGGCTACGTTCAGCTGATGTGGGACCGTGATGAGCGACTGTAACCCTCCACCTACCCAGCGATAGGCAGCAGGGTCTCACAAGGGCAAGCTGGACATGTACTGGGCAACCCCAGACACCCTGGTGCCCAGGTCTCCCAGCAAAGCCATCCTTCCCCAGCAAGAGGACACAGAGAGCTGCAGAAGCACTGGATGGCTGCCTGGGGGAGGCACTGGTGGCTGCTGGCTGGCTCCCCCAACCATGACTGTGCCAGAATGGGACTGTTGTGCCCTGTTTGTTTGCAACCACCTTGCCAGCCTGCAACCAGACACCCCAACCCCTGTGCCCGCCTGCCTGGAGCCTCCCAGGCTGGGTCACATTTTACAGTCTGCACTTTGATTCCAGGACTCTGCCAAAACACTTTGCAGGAGCCCAGGCCACTGCTGGGGGAGGTACAGCCCAAATGTGGTGTACAAGAACCCCTGCGGCAGCAACTCAGAGAGCTGGGAAGAGGCCCCCACCCCAGAGATGTCCCAGAGGTCCTGAGCAGCCTTGGAGCAGCAGCACCCTGCAGGGAAGCTGGGAATCTTCCCAATGTTGCCCTTAGCTCACCGTGCCCTTGAGGGCATCGATCTCGCAGGTGTAGGACTGGATCTGGTGCCGGTACTCCAGCATCTCCTGTTTGGCCTGCCTTAGCGCATCGTTGTTCTTGTTGGCTGCCTGCGTCAGGTCAGACACCTGGGGAGAGACCATGGTCAGTGGGCATGGACACTGAGATGGAACCTGCTGAGCTGGGGCCAGTCCAGAGCCCACCGCTTCCCACACCTTGGACTTGTACCACTCCTCAGCCTCGGCGATGTTCTTGGCAGCAATGCTCTCATACTGAGCACGGATGTCCCGCAGCGCAGCTGTCAAATCAGGCTTGGAGATGTCCATCTCCACCTGGATGTGCTGCTCCTGCAGCTGTGCCTGCAGCTCCCGGATTTCCTGCATGGACAAGGTGACATCTCAGGGGACCCACTCCATTTTCCCTGCCCCATGAGTGCCATTGGAAAAGGGTGCCACTTCTGACCTACCTCTTCATGCACCTTCTTGAGGAAGGCAATCTCCTCCTGCAGGGACTCGATACGTCTTTCCAGGTCAATGCGTGCTAGTGTGGCTGCATCCACATCCTAGGAGAGACACAGAATGAGGGATGGGGGGGGTTTCAGGGAGAGCACAAGGGTTGGAAGGTGTAAAGCTGTGTCTGGGACCATGCCCCGGTACTGGGACCAGGCTGTTGCAGGGAGAAGAGGGTGGGAAGGAGGGTAGGGTTCCCATGCCACACTAAGGGGACAGGTACTCACAGCTCTGAATGCAGCAAGGTTGTTCTCAGCCTCCTCCTTCAGCTGGATCTCCTCTTGCAGCCTGTAGGCAGAGAAGGGAAGCTAGGGGGGTCTGGAGGGAACTCCGTCCCTCTGTGGTGATGTCCCCCTGAGCTGTCCTTAAGCCCAGTATGGCCCAGTAGGAAGAAAAGAAATTGTCCTGTGTTCCCGGCAGGCAGCAGAGGACTGGCCAGGGGCCAGGGGCTCTTCCTCCCATTCCCTATTATAGTCAACGCCGGAGAGATCACAAAGACATGAGGTCAGCTCAGTGCCACGCGCACTGCCCCAGCCCTTATAGGGGAGAGTGACCAGCAGCTGGGGGCACAGGGTGCAGCATCTGACACAGGGGGTCGAGTCCAAGAGATGACCACCAGCTGAGCTATCCCAAGGAAAGCAGGAGCACAGACAGGTTTCAGCAGTGCTGTGGGATGGGATGTGAAGTGGGGACTGCTGTGGGGGAGGGTCAGGTCAGGCCTGGAGGTCCAGGCTTATGTCAAGGAAGGGGACAGTGCCTCAGGCTGCATGTCAGTGGAAAAGCAGTGGGGTGGAGATGGAGGCACCTAGGTGGTGCTGGTACACGGTGTAGCAGAAACCCAACACTCGTTTGTTCTGGGCCCTGCTCCTCCCCTGTCACTGAGAGGTCCTTCATGCCACCACCCCCAGCCCCACCATCCTCAGGGAGGACCCCAGAGTCTGTGGTGGTGGCTAGGGTTACAGAAGGAGGCAGCAGACTGTGTCACCTCAAGGGAACAGTGTCCCCAGGGCACAGGGTCCAGGAGGAAAGGTGCAGACCATCATCAGAACATACAGCTCCTCTTGAGTATCTGCCCCCACTGCCAGGTTCCCCATGCTCATCAGTCCCTGGGGCTTCCCTCAGCCTGGCCACCCTTGTGGATAATCCCCACTCTCTTCCCCAACACCAGCCAGGTCCACGGCATCTCTGGGGTCTCCCACAGCTCACAGAACACTATGGACACTCATCACAGACCTGGAGGATCCCTGGCCTGTGGAAGTGCAGACGCTTCCTCCCCTCCTTCCTTCACATCTGGAGCTGATGGTGCACCTTCCCTGGGTTATCTGCCCCCTCACTTCTGCCTGCCTGACTGTATCTGTCTCTCCATCTACCCCACAGAGCTCAGCTCATCCATGGGCCCAGCAACCCTCCCCAGTATGAGCAGAGATAAGGACCCTGGGGTGAGATGCACTTTGATCTCTCAGATCTGGGTGTCCTGTGGTGTTACAGCTTGGCCTCAGCCTCACTGCAAGGGGGGGACATAGGAGACACCCCTGCTCTGGGAGCCACTCTACCCTCTGGGTGCTGCCTGGGCAACCAGGAAGTGGCCAAGGGGGACAGAGTACTGGGGTCCTGATGGGCTCTGAGCATGAGGCACAAGGATAGCAGTAAGCACCCGAGGGGCTGCCAGGGTGAGCTCTGCCCCCACCCACCCCTAGGGATGCAGATGCGTGCATGGATGCCTACAGGGACTCTCCAGGGGCCCCCCACTCACTTTTGCTTGAGCTTCTGCAGGTCATCAAGCAGGTTGTCACGCTCAACCTCCACACGAGCCCTCTGGTTGGTGAGCAGGTCCACCTGGCGCCGGAGCTCCCGCAGCTCCTCCTCGTACATCTCGGCCACGCGGGTGGGCTCCTTGCCCCGCAGGCGGTTCACCTCGGCCACCATGAGCGCATTCTGCTGCTCCAGGAAGCGCACCTTTTCGATGTAGTTGGCAAAACGGTCGTTGAGCTCCTGCAGCTCCACCTTCTCGTTGGTGCGGGTCTGGAGGAACTCCTGGTTCATGGCATCGGCCAGGCTGAAGTCCAGCAGCTCGCCAGAACCCTGGTAGGCACTTTGGTAGGAGCGCAGGGGCGTCACACGGGTGGTGCGGAAGGTGGACAGGCTGGGGACGGCCGAGGTGCGGGACACCTGGTAGACGCGGGAGGTGACGGAGCTGCCGCTGCTGCCCTTGCCCCCGAAGGAGGCACGAGAGAAGACCGGGGAGCCGCCAAAAGTGCGGCGGTAGGAAGAGACCCGCTGGCTGGAGGAGTAGGACTGGCTCATGGTGGCGGCTTGGGGAGGCGAGGCCGGAGCAGGGAGCAGGCAGAGGGCTGGCGAGCGGCCGACACAGCTCGGAGAGGCGTCGGAAGGGGACCGCGCGCCGCTATTTGTATCCTGCTGACATCACCCGCCCCTCCTGCTGCCGGGCCGCTGGGGGATGCTGCCGCGGGGGAGGTGGCCGGCAGCCCCCGCCCACTGCCCCTCACCTGCCCACACCCCCCGGTAGACAAGAACCCCTGGGCACCCCCAGAGTTCCTCGGTGAGGCCTTGACCGGCCCCCACTGCTCTGCCCCGTCCCTGGGGGTGCGAGGGGAGCAAGTGGGGCAGACTGGTGGTGAACCCCCTATCAGGATGTGACGCCACCCACAGAGAGCCTGGACAGACAGACAGACAGCCTAGGCTAACGTCATGAAGGGAAAGAAGGGAACCTTCACAACATCACTTGACCCCCTTGAGCCAAACCCCATGCCAGGTAGCCGTGGTCCCCAAACTGGTCTTGAGCACCCCAAACAGCCCCTGATGATGCCCTGACCCACCCCCTGGCAAGAGCACCAGGCTCAGGTCTCCATGTGGGGAGACACCAGCCCCCCCATCCAGAAAGTGAGCAAGGAAGGGCCCTAGAGAGGGGTTGATGTGGGGGGAGCCCTGTCCTGAGTGTACTTGTACTGACTCACCACCCAAACTCTCTTTCTGACATGGGGGGCTGAGCACTGGCCGGGGTCTGGGTGCTTTCGGAGTGCTGCTGAGTGACCCCGAGCAGGTGCTGGGTCCGAGCCCCGGTGACGTCAGCCCCTGTCCTTGCTCCGGCACATTCCGAAAGCAGCAGGCACTCAACCAAAATAGCCTTCCCAGCTCATACTCGTGGGGTGTGGGACATACATACGTGGTATTTATAGTGGGGGAGGCACTCTGTTAACCCTTCTTGCTCCAGGCGTGTGGAGACCACAGCTGGACGGCGACCCTACCTGGAGCAGCCCTAGCCCTTCTCTGATCCCCATCACCCTAAGAGCAGAATGAGGTCCCCAAGTTGTCCTGAGGCAGAGCAGGCACTGCCCGGTCTCCCCGGTCTCCCCCTTGTCCAGGAAGTACACTGGGCATCAGAAAGCCCTGACCAGCTCCCCCAAAAACTCGCAGAATGGGGAATTTCTAAGTCGGTCTGAAAACCCCCACTACAGCTCCCTGGACAAGCAGTGGGTTAGGTCAAGGACCCTCAGGCCTTGCACAAACCCATGACAGCTGAAAAGGACATCCTGAGGGAGGGTATCTGTGCTGGAGGAACCCACATGAGGGTCCCCTTGCGTGGGCAGCACCCCCTCCTCCCCAGCACACCTGGTGACCCCCAGCTCTGTCCAAGCTGGGCTGTTTTGGCTGATGTCAGCTGGCTCAGCCCCAGTGCCTTTGTCCCTGAAGGCCCTGGTGGAGGGGACTGCTGTGCCACTGGGCACAGGGTGACTCAGCAGCAGGACAGCACTCAGCCCTGCCTGGCCCTGCACATCCCAGCCTTCTGTCCTGGCTGTAACACAGAAGCCAAGCAATGCCATGGCTCACTCATGGCAGCAGCAGCATCAGGCAACGGTTCGGGCTTGTTCATGGAAACGTTCTCAACTGCCCTGGCTCTGGGAGGAACTCCTCCCTGCTGCCTCCCTGCTCCGTGTCACTTGGGGAACCAGCTAAATTCTGGGGTCCACAGACATGCAGGTGGGCTCAATGCCCTGCTCCTCCAAGCCCCTCATCCCTGGAGCCTCTCCCAGCCACCCAGTTGCAGAGTGATGTAGCGTCTTCCCAGAGAGTACAAGCTGCCTGGAGGAGCCTGCCTTTAAAAGGGAAGGTATTTCCAGATGAGGCTGTTTCATCCCAGCACAGGGAGAGAATGGAAGAAAGGGGGGCTTGTGGGGGGCAGAGTAGATGGAAAATCAGACAGCATCCTTCCTCCATCTGGCCCCATTCCGAGTATGCCCTCCACATCGCAGAGCCCTGCATGTGTGCCCTGCCTGTGCTGCAAGTGCCTGCAAGCCGGCCCTTAGCTGGTGTGCAGAGGGGCAGGTGGGTGCCCCAGGAGGGGGATTCAGGGCATCTGGGAGAGCACACCACCAGGAATAGAATTCAGCCATCCCTCTCCATGACCCCACCTCACTACTGTGCCAGCTGGGAGTGTGGGGAGGGTGGACGCCTCAGGAGTGTTGTGTCCAGAAGTGCCTGGCACTCTGCCCTGGTGTTTTGGGTAGATTGATGCAAATCCTCTCTCAGGCCTGGGCAGCCCTTGTTCCCATTTTCATCCTACAGAGCAGTGGGGTGCAGGGTTGGGGTGCTCCAGGCAGGGGAAATGCACTCTTGGGCACTGCTGCTTGGAGGGGAAGCAGCTCAGAGGGGTTAACCAGGAGCATCCTCTTGACCCTGCTCTAGGGCAGACTGTTTGAAGTGGCCTTTCCTTAGTTGTGGTGACAGCCTTCCGGTATGGCTCTGGGCAAGAGGGGCCCCATGTCTTGCAGAGGGTGGACAAGCCTCTTAGGAAATCCCTGTCTGCTTGGAGGACCCAGCATGACAGGAAGGAGGGATGAAGTGCAGGACCCAGAGACCCTGCCTGAGTCCCATCCCAGGGACAAGATGCCAAACACTCTGTGCCAGCTAAAGACCCAGAGGCTGCAGAAAGCGAGGAGGCTGCAGAGGCCAGAAGTGCAGGGCTGCCTCCTGTCCTGTCCAGCCCCGTGCAGCCTCCCCAGAGCTCCACCCCAGGCCGGGCTGACCCAGGCCAGCAGAGCCTGGGAAGTGGCTCCTGAACCCCCGCACTGGCCTGGTCCCAATTTCCATCAAATCTTGGATGAGACTGCTGCCGGGAAGGCTTTTGGAGCTGGAATGTCAAACAACTCCCTCTGGTCATGACATCCCTGTGAGCAAAGCCAGCTGCATCCTGCAGCCACCCCTCCTTCCTGGCCCTCCCTCCCTGCTGTTCCCCCAGGATTTAAACCCAGCACAGCCTCCTTGGGCTGTGGGCACCTTGGGGCTTGAAGCTAGACAGGATGTGGATCAGGGTGCTGGCCCTTCCTTGTCCCTATACACTGGCACCAGGACCCAGTGCCCCCTTATGCCTAGCCTTAGCTCAAGAGTGAGTTGAGGAATGGGAATGGAAATGAAGCAGTGGGGGTGTCCATCCCCCTCCCTCCTGACCCCTGGCTGTCTTCCTTCATCCCGCTCCTTTTACAGCCATGAGCCTCCCAGACGCCTTTACCCTAAGAGGGAAGGACTGCGTGGCCCATTCCCCAGTGCTGACGGATCCAGGGCGCATGCTATTGTCTAAATAGGAGGTGGCTCTCCCTGCCTGCCTGCACCAAGGCCCGGGCTGGCCTGATGGGGTCCCAGGAGCTGGTGGGTAAAGTACCTAGTCCCCCCACACCTGCTGTTCATCCCAGCTGCCCCCATGCCTTTGCCCACTCCAGCTCAGGACCAGGGGGTGCACAGACTGTCTGTTTGCTCCTGGTCCCCAGCCCCATGTCCCCAGGTGATGGGGATGCTGAGGACATTGTCCTGTCTGTGAGTGGCACAGGATGCTGGGGTTGCCTGGATGCCCCCATGGCAAGCATGGATGCCAGGGATGTCCAGATGCAAAACCTGTATGGATGCTGGGAGGTGTTTGTTCACCCCCCTTGGTGTTTGTATGTCCTCTGGGCGAGTCGTCACCTCCATGTTTCACGAGCATGCTGGGGGTGAGCTGTTGCCCTGAGTCATGTAGATGATGGGGGAGAAGAGCTACTTCCATGTCCATGCAGATGCTTGAAGCATACACCTGCCCCATCACTCATCTGTAGCTGGCCCTGTGCTCCATGGGGATATTGGGGATGTTCTTCCATCCCTGCTGCTTAGGGGCAGGCTAAAGGGTGTCCACCTGCCCTCATGATCCATGGGGACATTCACCTGCCCCAGTGATGTGGAGATACTAAAGATGCCCAGCTACCCTTGTGATCCACATGGACGTGAGGATGACAGAGTGGCTGAGTGGTCCATAACGATGCTGCAGGCCTCGACAGCATCACCCATGCCAGTGAGATGAGGTAGCATTACCCACTGCATCGCTAATGGCTCACGTAAGGCATGGTGGCCATTCATCCAGCCTCCAGCAATTCCTGGGCAGTGATTTCACTTTCCCATGCTCAGACACGTGGGCTGGGATGCGGGGGACCGCCTCAATGGATGCCATCCCTTTGCTCATCCTGGCAGGGCTGGCAAGGGGGGGGTTCAGGCAGCCTGGCAGGCAGTGGGAGAAGGGGGTGGCACTTCCTGGATCTCTGCTGTGTTTACAGTCTTTGTCCTGGGCCATCTTTCCATTAACCCCTTCCAGCAGGGGCACTGCCTGCCCATCTCCATCCTCCCTACTGCTGGGAGGGAACACTTCTTGCAGCAAAGCCTGCCCAGAACCCCACTTGGGCTGCCAGTGGGCATAGGAAGGACCACAGTGCCCTGTCCCTACTGGTCCTGCCTCTGCCAGGCACCCCTGGGCACACACATGAGCCCAGCAGCAGGGTGCATACAGGCAGAGGAGGAGCTGATGCTGTTTTGGAAGGGCTGCCTGTGGCTCGCTGCTGCACTGCCTGGTTCATGGGGCAGCGCAGGATGGGGACAGTAGCACTGTCTTCCCAGGAGCACAGTGATGGGGTAGGGGGCAACCATGGCAGGTGCTGTGCAGCCCTTGGCACCCAGCCAGGGGTGAGTCAGAGCCCACCCAGATATAGCCATCGGGAGCTTTTTCTGGAAGTCCTGCTGTGCCGGGAATAGCTGTGGCACGCCAAGGCACTGCCCTTTGCTCACAGCAGCAGGGCTAGACGAAGGCCACACCCGGCCCTGCCACTCACTCCTGCTCTGACACCCCAGACCCAGGCACGCCCTGCCCCTGTGCACATACACCCCAGGAGCCATCTGCCCTGAGCACCCACTGGGTACCCATCCTCTCTGGGCATCCACTGGCTGGGGAGGCAGGGATTCTAAATGTCCTCAGATATCCTTCAGGGGCAGCCTGGGAACTGTTCAAGAGCACCCAGCCTGGGCTGGGCTCCGGCAGCAGAGGGGAGTGATGCTGGCAGGAGGAGCATGGGGATGGCTGCCTGGCATACAGGTCCCTTTGACACATGTATCCCAGCTCAGGGATGGAGTGCTGGGTGGTCCCAGCCTGGTCCTGGCCTGGGGAGGGCCTGGCCTGTGGGGGAGCTGGCTCTGTGTTGTGCTGTGGTTGACATGGAGACCCTCCAGCTGTCTGTTCGTGGGGTGCCAGGCAGTGGAGTGCTTGTTCCCATTTGGTAGTGGGGAGAGGCAGGTGCTGGGGGCTGGGAGCATAAATCCAGAGCTGTCAGGAGCTCTCGGCACGACAGGCCACAGGGTCAGGGGCAACAGGACCACCAGTTCCCAGTACTCAGAAAACAGACGGTGTCTCCAACTAACAGGGTGCCCACGTGGGTGACTCAGGAGCTGGGAATCTGTCTGGCACCCATCACCTGGGGTCCATGCAGCACTCACAGGCTGCCACGTCCATCTCCCAAGGCCACACACCCATTGGTAGGAAGAAAGGATCCTGCTGGGAAATGATGCATGAGGACTGATTGAAACTCAAAACGCCCCTGCTGCATCCAGCCCATGAAGGGAACCCAGCCAAGTGCTGAAGGCACCCTAATCCATGCAAGGCCAAGGGGTCCTATTCCTTGGAGTGCTCCTGGGGCTAACAGGCAGCTTGGGTGCTACCCTGCCACCGTGCCAACTCTCAGAACCCGGTGCATTGCTGTCACTCAGAGACATTTGTCTCCAACAGGGCGCCAAGTATTTGTGCCTTGTTTTCTGTGAGTGCTAAGGCAGGGGAGCAACAACGATGGGGGGCTGCAGCTTGGCTATGACCCACTTCAAACATACCTAGCCTTGAGGAAGAAAGTGTTTTTTCCTGTGCCCCACGGCCGACAGACCAAGCCCCATTTTGGGGCAGCCCCTGCTCTCCCAGTTAACCCTAGAACTGCGGCACACCCAGGCAGGATGGGTGACCATCGTTGTGGAGCCTGTCCCTGCCCCTTACTTCCCACCCGGCCCCTACTGGCTGTGCCCCTCTTCCACCCACCCTTAATTCTGCTCTATGCTAGCTTTGTCAGGCACTGTGTTTGCCTGGTCGGGACCAGGGTGCGGGGTCCGGGGTGTGTGGTGTGGATTGTGCAGTGTGGGGTGCAGGATGACAGTGCCGTGTGCATGGCGGGGACTATAGTGTGGGAGGTGCAGGGTATGGATCGCGGGGTCGCAGGTCGTGGGGCGCAGGGTGCACATTGCCGATTGCAGGGTGTGGATTGCAGGGTGTGGGTTGCGGGGCGCAGGGTGCGGATTGCAGGGTGTGGATTGCAGGGTGTGGGTTGCGGGGTGCAGGGTGTGGATTGCTGGGTGCAGGGTGCGGATTGCAGGGTGCGGGTTGCGGGGTGTGGATTGCGGGGGGCAGAGTTCGGGGTCCGGGGCGCAGGCTGCTCATTCCTCCAGGCCAGCAGGGGGAGCAGGGCGGGCGGCGCGAGGCGGTGGCGGCCATGCAGGTACCGGGCGGGTGGCGGGCGCGGGACGGGGTCGGGTCGGTGCCGCCCGGGATGGGGGTCCCCGGTCCCGCGGGGGTCCCGGGCCGGGGCGGGGTTTTGCCGGCGCTGTGCGGTGACGGCGGTGCCCGCAGGCGGCGGCGCAGGGCTCGAAGGCGGCGGCGCAGGCGGCGGCGCAGGAACTGGTGAAGTTCGTGAACCGCAGTCCCTCGCCGTACCACGGTGAGCACCCGCCCGGTTCCCTCCCCGGCCCTCTTTCTCTTCCACGCGGGCGGCCCTGACGGCTCTTCCCCCCACAGTGGTGGCCGAATGCCGCAGCCGGCTACTGCAGGCCGGCTTCCAGGAACTGAAGGAGACGGAGCACTGGGACGTGCGGCCGGCGCAGAAGGTGGGCCTGGCTGGGACAGGGCAGCGGGGTGGACGGGGCTCCTCACCCCTCACCTCTACCCCTCTGCTTCCAGTACTTCATCACCAGGAACTACTCCACCCTCATCGCCTTCGCCGTCGGCGGCCAGTTCCAGCCCGGAAATGGGTTCAGCCTGCTAGGGGCCCACACCGACAGCCCCTGCCTCAGGGTAGGGTCACCCGACTGGGTGCTGAGTCCTTCTTGGGCTTCCTCCAGTTTCATGCCACAAGCAAAAACTATCCTGACTACCCCTGTGCCCTGCAGCATCATTGTTGGCTCCCTACACCTCCCAAATCTGTCATCCAGAGCAGCCCCTTCATTGCTCTGGCTGCTGCTGTCTCCTCTGCGTCCCTTTTCCTGCAAAACCCCTCACAGCACCCTGTGCTAGCAGCATCAGCCATGAGGCTCTGGGCGTGTGCTGCCCAGTTCCCACCAGCTGCCTGGTCCCAGTGCTTCATGGTGCCAGCAGTGACACCTCTGCTGTTCCCCAGGTGAAGCGTCGCTCTAAGCGGGGACAGGTGGGCATAGTGCAAGTGGGCGTGGAGACCTACGGAGGGGGCATCTGGAACACCTGGTTCGACCGTGACCTAACCGTGGCTGGAAGGGTGATCATAAAGGTGAGTCTGATTTGGGGCATGCACGCTCAGATAGCTGTGTGTCTCTGGCACTGGGTTGCTGACCCCCACACAGAGTGGGACCTGCTGCAACCTCTCAGCTCTGCAGCCTGGCCCCAGAAGTCCTCCTTGTGTTTCAGGACCCGGCCACGGGGCGCCTGGAGCAGCGCCTGGTACGTGTGGAGCAACCCATCCTCCGCATTCCTCACCTGGCCATCCATCTGCAGCGCAACATCAATGAGAACTTTGGGCCCAACACGGAGCACCACCTGTAAGGCCTGGCACGGCCCCGACCCCTGGCCAGCCCTTGTGAGGGCTGAGACCCAGCTAGAGCAAAGCCCGACCTTAGCTCTCCCTTTGGCAGCTGCTCATTGTGGTGGGGAGATCTGCAGTGGCTTTTAGCCCCATAGAGTCCTTCCAGGAGATGCTTACAAGCATAGGATTTGGGAAAGGACACTGGGGTGTCCTGAGGTGGCACAGATTTGTACTTAAAATGTGCATTCTTGCTCCACTTGACATGGCAGTCACTCATTGGAGGAGCAAGGCAAACACCCCAGGAAGGGGTGGCAGTGTGTGACCCCAGCAGGTGAGGTAGCAAAGCTCTGGGAGCTAATGTTGCTGACCCCCACAGGGTTCCCATTCTGGCCACTTGCGTGCAGGAGGAGCTGGAAAAGGAGGTGCTTATGGAGTCCACACCTTGCAGTACTGCGACCCAGGTGAGCTGTGTTTCAGGGATCAACAGGGGCACTTGCAAGGACCTTGTACTTGTCACCTTTGATTTTGAGTCCTCAGGGACCTGCCACTATGTTCCCCTTCTCCCTGTGGTCTGCTGGTAACCTTCCACTCTGCCTCACAGCTGTGTGCATGGTGCATCTGCTCAGCCATCTCTCTCTTCTCACCCTAGCTTGCAGTGTGGAAGGGGTGCATCTCCCTGAGGAGGCAGAGCAGGGAGAGGGGCTAGCACAGAGGCATAGAGCTTTCCTGGGTGAGGTGGAGGCTTGGACATGGGACATGTTAGTAGGGGAGAGGACTGCCAAATAAGCAGGGTCAGGGACAACTTTGCAAAGGGAAACCAGAAGTTTCTCCTGCCATCCACTGCCTGCCCTGCCCACAGCTGTGCTTTCTTCCCAGGCAGAGCGGCACAGCCCTGTTCTTCTTTCCCTGATCTGCCCCCAGTTGGGGGTGAAACCAGAGCAGATTGTGGAGCTGGAACTATGCCTGGCAGATACGCAGCCAGCGGTGAGTAAGGGCAGGAGCCTCCCTCTGTCTGCGCACAGCCTACAGGCTGGCACTACACAGGTGTTACCTGGCACATGTCCTCTGCCTGGGGGGTGCCAAGGCTGGGAGCTGAATGGAATGAGAGGGAACTGCTCCTGAGGGGCAGAGATAAGGGTACTGGAATGGGGACCCAGTGGCAGGTACTTTTTGGTGACCCAGAACCTGTGCCCTACTCATCTTGGCTCTCTGCAGACGCTGGGTGGTGCCTTTGATGAGTTCATCTTCTCCCCACGTCTGGACAACTTGCACAGCTGCTACTGCGCCTTGCAGGTGAGAGGGGAAAGAACCAGGTGCCCGTAGGCACCCCAGCTTAACTTTGGGCTGGCCAAAGGCTCTGCAGGGAGTTGTGTTCTCGTGGAATGGGTCTAGATTGTTGGAGAACCTGGGGTTGGATGCCCCCTTCACTGGGTGTGTCGGGTTCCCAGCAGCTCCCAGGGGTGACTCCTGCTATTGCTGGGTAATGTGTGTGCCCACAGCTCCCTTCCTTCATGCTTTGGGCTCTCCTGGGGGATTTTCCAATGGCTCAGTCCTGAGATTCCCAGTATGGAGTGGCACTCAGGCTGGTGTCCATTCCCCCCTAACCCTGCAGGCCTTGATTGACTCATGTGCAGCACCGTCATCCCTCTCCCAAGAGCCCAATGTGCGTCTCATCGCACTCTATGACAACGAGGAGGTGAGTGAGGGGCACAGCCATGAGGTGTGCTCCATGTTCTCTGCTCTTCCCCAGCCTTGCCTAGCAGGAGAGAGATCCCACACCCCAGTGGAGGAGGCTGGGATTTGCTTACACCCACATGGAGCATGGCCCAGGCAGGGGTGGGAAGCACTGGTGTGGTAGCAAGCTGCTTTGCTGGCTTTGGGGAGCACCCTGTCACTCATCTGGCCCCTGTGGTGCTGTGGGATTGTGCTGATGATGATCCTTGGCAGGTAGGGTCAGAGAGTGCACAGGGCGCAGAGTCCTTGCTAACGGAGCTGGTGCTGCGCCGGATCTCGGCATCGCCACACAACCTGACAGCCTTCGAGGAGGCAGTGGCCAAGTCCTACATGATCAGTGCTGATATGGCCCACGCTGTGCACCCCAACTATGTGTGAGTAGTCTGAGCCATGCCACAGGTGAGAGCAGCCTTCCCTGCCACCTGTGGGATGTATCCCCATCACTCCGCACGTAGTACAGACAGGACAGTCCTCGTTGCAGCAGGGAGGGAAGACTATAGTGTGAAGCTCTTGCTTCTCTTTTTCAGGGACAAGCATGAGGAGAATCATCGTCCAGCCTTCCACAAGGTGAGGGCAGCCCTCTGCTTTGGTCTAAGATGGTTGCTGTCTGTCTGTTCTGCAGCACTGTGGATTGCCCAGCTGCCCCAAGGGCACAACTCGGGGAGCATTCAGACGGGAAATGTTTATCCCAAAATCCCAAAGTGGGATTTGGCTATGCCATATGTCTGATGTTAATCACTTGGGATCCCAGTCTTGTCCATAGAGCTTCTCCCTGCTCTGAGCTGGGACCGTCCCCATGGAAACACTGTCCCCATCTTCATGGGCTCACCCAGGAAAGGGAGAATGGACTGATCTGTTGGAGTGGTACAGCATTGCCTGGGTATGGGTGTTTCCAGGGCCACTGACTATTCCTGGGTCCCATTATGGGCCTGCGGTGCCTTCCTTTGTGCAGGGCCCTGTCATCAAGGTGAACAGCAATCAGCGCTACGCCTCCACAGCTGTCACTGAAGCTGTAATCCGAGACATTGCCGCCCGTGTGGGTGTCCCTCTGCAGGTGAGCAAGGTTGGGTGAGCTCTCCTTGAACATCAGGAGTTTGGGCTGCAGCCCTGCCCCTGGGTTCATCAAAGGGGGCCTGTGCCAAAGCTCCACCCCTGATACCGTGTCTGACCTCACTGAGGTGTTGGTGCTGCCTTTTGCTCTGGGGCTCGAGCTCCAGGACTGCCTCAGGGAGCAGGCTGTTGAGCAGGATGGGAGCCTGGCCCGAGTGTGTCCTATTTGGAGCATTTTTTGAACCCTGGTGAGGGTTGGTGCTGCTTCCCTGTCCCAGGTTGCCTCCCTTCAGGGCTGAGGGCCCGTGTGGGAGGCCATGGGGCAGCACGTGCAGCTGCTGAGGTCTTGTCCCCGTGCAGGAGTTCATGGTGCGCAATGACACGCCCTGTGGCACCACCATCGGCCCCATTCTGGCCTCCCGCCTGGGGCTGCGTGTGCTGGACATTGGCTGCCCACAGCTGGCCATGCATTCCATCCGGGAGATGTGCTGCACCTCGGGGGTGCTTCAGAGCATCACCCTCTTCAAGGTGAGCCCTGTGTTCCCCATCCTGTGCTGAAGCCTGCTCCCTGCTTCCCTACATCTCCCACGTCCCCATATCCCTATCCAATCCCTGCTTTGGGGCTGAGCCCGGCCATCCCACAGAACTCCCCAACTCTCTAGAGAAGCTCAGGTACTGGCTGTTTCCGGAGGTGCTCCCTCTCATCCCAGCCTTCCCCAGTGACTGCCATCCCTAAGTAGTTCCTATGGCAACCAGTACTAGCCTTGAGTCAGCGATGGGTTACTATGGCGACGTAGCCCTGCTCTCTGCAAGTAGCTGCCTACTATGACGCTGTGACAGGGAGCTGCTGCCTGCCCTCACTGCCTGTCCCCCCACCCTGCACTGCCTTGCTCGGCCCACCCCAGCAGCCTCTCTTCTTCCAGGGTTTCTTCGAGCTCCTGCCGACGGTCAGCAGCAGCCTGGTGGTCGACTGAACATGGCGGGGAGGGAGTAGCAGTGGGTTTAGTCTTCGGGCCATTAAAGCATTTCTGTCTCGCCAGCGAGTGGTCCGTGACTGGATGGGGCTGACATACATCGCTCCCCCTGGGGACTCCCATGGCTCCCACGTGTGCTCTCCCCTGGAACCATGAGCGAGACTTATTAACCCATCCACAATCTCTTGTCAAGGGCTGCTGGAGATCCCAGCTAAGGGGCACAACAAGGCTCGGTTCCTGCCCAGGGAGAGCTGGTGGGAGGATGTCCCCTGTATCATGCAGCGCTGGGGCCGCCCCTTTCCCCACGAGTGAGCCTGCCGTGTGCGCAGGGGTCTGCCGGCACCAGACCTGAAGCTTCTCGCCGGGACCGGGATAGGGGGTCCCTGCCCGGGCCGGAGGCTGACCTCTCCCCACAGTCGGTGCCCAGGCGGTGCCGCCGGGCGGGGTACGAGGGTGCGGCTCCACGCTCGCCGCTCATTGGGCGGCTTTCAGGGGCGTGTCCCACACGGGAGCCAGTGCGGCCGCAGGGCTGGGAAGGGGCGGGCGCTGATTGGCGGGGGCGCTGCTGGCGCTGTGGCACAACCCCCCAGGAGGCGTGGCTCCCCGGGGACGCCGCGATTGGCGCTGCGCTCGGCCGCCTCTCCCCGGAGCGAGGCGTGATTGGCCCCGCTGGACAGCGTGGGGCGGGAGCGCGGCCGAAAGGGCAGCCGCGCGGGTCTCTGATTGGCTGCGGTGCGGAGGGGCGAGACGCCGCGGCAGCGCGCAGCGCGCCATTGGCGGGGCGGCGGCGGCGGGCGGGGCGCGCGGCGCGGCGGGGCGCGGGTTGGCGGCGGCGGCGGGGGCGCGGCCGGCGGGTGCGCCATGGTGCGGCCGTGAGCGGAACATGGGGCGGCGGCTCCTCCGGGCGCTCCTCTGCCTCCTCCTCCTGGCCGGCCGCGGGCAGCTGCGTGACGGCGCCGGCGCCGCCGCCGCCACCGCCGCACACGGTGAGACCGCGACCCCGGGCACGGCTGCTTTGCCCCGGGCTGCGCGAGGGCCGGACGGAGATTCTCGGGGAATGGCGGGGCACGGGACTCCGCGGCCGGTGCGGTCGCCGCCGCTGTAGGGTGCTGTCACGGCGTGCAGCGGCGAGTCCGGCCCCTGGCGGATAGCGGGACAGGGCGGCCCGGGACCGGCACCGCGGGTGCGCCATTGGCACCGGGGACGCCGCTCTCCCGGGGCTGCCGGGCCGGTGGGTGTGCTAACCCCGGGGCACCCCGCCGGCTGTAGAGTTGCCGCCCCTCCGGGCCCGAGAGCCAGCAGCTACGGGACGGGAGCAAAACGGTGCTTGCTAATGCCTGGGGCAGACCCAGTGCCTGGGGCTGCCTCAGGGATGGGGAGCCCGGGCCAACGGCCCTAAGCGTGGCTTCCTCCGGGACCGTGCCGCCCTTTAGCTGCCCTCCGTCTGTAAGTGAGGCCCGCCCGGGCCGATGCACCCGCTGTTCTCCAGGTCGGTCCGTGTGGTCCGTGCTTGGGGCTCCCGGGGACCCGCGTGTCACTGTCGATGGCAGGGCTGCAGCGCCCCGGCACAGCACGGCACGGCCCCGGCTCCGCTGACTCACTACCGGGCGCTCGAGGCTGCTGCGCCCCTCGTCCTCCAGCGGCCCGGGAGTGCCGGAACGGATCCGGCTGCCCCGCGGGGGTCCCGCTGCAAGGACCAAGCAAGGAATGGTACCGGGGCGGCTGCGGCCGAGCACCATCCGGGCCGGGGGAGCCTCCCTGAGCTGGGGCCACCGCCCCTCCCGGCGGAGCGGGGCGTCTCGGCGGGAGAGCGCTGCGCCGTTTCAGCACCGCGGACAGCGCCGGCCCTGCCGCCCCGGCCCGGCCCCCCGCTGCCGCCGTCCCTGGGGTCTCCCCTGACAGTGGGGTGCTGTGCCCCCCACCTGCATGGCCTCGGCCTCAAGGGAACGTTGGCCCTTGGGTGCCGGGGTTTCGAGGACCCTCATCCCCACTAGCCCCCTTCCCCCGCGGTGAGCTTGACGGGCCCCTCCCTCCCCTCCCCCCGGTTGTTTTCTCGTTCCTTCCTTGCCATCCGGGGCTGAGTCATCGCCTGCTGCCGTCTCGCTGCTGACGGTCTTGGACCGAAACGGGGGGAGAGAGGAAGGGGGAACCCGCCCCCTGCCCAAGTGCTGCCCGCCGAAGGGGTTGGAGAGGTACACACCCCACACCCCCAACGCCACTACATCCATGCTTTGGGGTCTGCCTCGCAGGGAGAGTGGATTCCGGTGTCACTGGGTTGCGTCCCTTCCTTGTAGTACCACATGTAGGAGGGCAGCAGATGTGGTTTTGCAGGTCTGTGTTGCCTTAGTCTTACCTTACTAACTGGCAGCACCCAAAAAAACTGCAGGCCTTCCCCACTCTCCAGAGCCAAGGGCATACTTTCTATACAGCCCCCATCTTCTCTCTGAGGGCAGAGAAGACTGGCACTGAGCCTCTGTCATGGGCTACAAAGCCGTGTCATCTCCCACCATCACCACATTGCATCCCTATGCTGCTTTTCTGGAGAGTAGGGAACCCCCAGGCAGCTGGTGATGAGCAAACTCCATAGGGGTACCCCTTGGATGCTGTGCTGACTGGCCTGTCTGTCTGTCTGTCCCAGGCTGCCTGTTTGACCGAAGGCTGTGCTCCCCGCAGGAGGTGTGTGTGCAGGGTAAGTGGCTAGCACAGCCTCAAGGATCCCCTCTCCCTTCCCAAGTGTGTGCGAAGAGTACAGGGGTGCCTTGCAGGGGAACCTAGGGTGCAGTGCAGGGGGGTATGGCAGGAGAAAGGTGGGGCTGTGCCTGGAGATCCTCACATTGGAGTGTTTGTTCATCCGGTCCCACTGTCGCCCTTCTCTTGCAGATGGGCTGTTTGGGCAGTGCCAGGTGGGCTCCGTGCAGGACAGACCCTACTTCCAGGTCACATCTCCCGTGCTCCAGCGTCTGCAGGATGTCTTGCGGCATCTCATGGCACAAGGTGAACAGGGAAGCGTGGGGGAAGTTGCTGCGACCCTGCAGGGAGGGGGTGTCAGGTAGAATTGCCTAGTGGCTCTAGAGCTGTCTGTGGTCCTGCTGGCCTAGGGGCCAGGGTGGGTTGAGGAGGAATGGGGTCAAACCCAGGCCATAGGACACAGAATATCAGGACGGCATCCCATGCACTCACACCATGGTTCCCAGGCTGCCTCCATGTCTCACAGCCTCCTCCCATGGCAGGGCTCTCGTGGCAGGATGGCATCACCCAGTATGTGATCTCTCAGGAGATGGAACGCATCCCCCGCCTCCGCCTGCCACCTTCGCTGGAGCCGGTGGCTAGGGACAGGTAGGACAGCGCCAGCAGAGCTCAGTGGATCAGTGAGGGCTTTATACCCCAAATGGGGTTTAGGGGAGGGACGCCTCCCTTTACCCAAGTGAGTTACTCCAGCGCTGTTTGCCTTCGAGGTTCCTGCCTCTCCGCAGCGAGCCCCGGCGAGCCCCGCTAGCCCCAGACCCCGGCCTGCCAGCAGCTCAGCATTTGGAGCCGCACCCACCACTGCTGCTTTCCCCTCTGGTGCAGCGGTACCTGGAGCACGTCCTGCTGCCCTCCCCATCCCAGCTGGGCTACGAGGAGGCTTTGCTCAATCCCTACTCCTACCACAAGGTAAGCTGGGGAGTGAGCGCCTTCTCCTGGGCAGAAAAGCAGAGATTGACAGGGAGCTGCTGTGCTCCTAGCACCTTTCTGCTGGTGCTGGGGTACCCCCTGCCTCCACCATGGGGGGACCTGCGGGGTTTGACATGTGTTTTGGTTGCAGTTCGGCTATCAAGATGGTGCTCACCAGCATCCCAGCAGCTCAGCCAGGCAGAGCTCCGAGACCTCCTCGCTGCTGGGCCAGGTCCCTGCCCAGACCCTTTTTGGGGCTGGCCCCGTGCCCTCCTATGGTGGGCAGCCAGGAGTGGATGGGGGGCATCTTTTCCAGGACTTGGGCATGCTTTCCCTGCCCAGAGAGAAAGCTGGCCGCTCGGACCCTGCCAGCACCAGGCTCCAGCACAGCTTGCGTCTCCCCAGTGACTACAGGAACATGGAAGAGAGGGAGCAGCAAGCACCCCTGGCTGCCCAGCCACCCTCTGCACAGACGGGTACCTTGTTCTCCAGCCTGGCACCAACCCTTTTCCCTATCCTGTACCCACAGCCACGAATTCCTCGTGGTTCATACTTTCCCTCCTCTTTGGGTTTATGCCCATGTTCAGAATACACCCACAACCCCACCTGCTCCGTCTGCTTCATCCCTGGCCCCTCATCTCCATGCAGATGCAGAGCATCCAACCTGATGCTACATCCTCTTGCAGATGCTGCCCTGAAGAGACTGGCGTCTCTCCTGGCCAGCTATGGCCTGGGACTGCCAGAACTGAGTCCCCAGCAGATAAGCAGCCTATCCACCCTCCTCCAGCTGCTCCAGAGTTCTGGTGAGCTGGGTGCAGGGATGGGACAGGCAGGGACTGGCAGCAGCAGGTGCTAGCATGTGCTGTTTCAGAGAAGGGAGTGTTGCCTTTTGGGGTGGGTGCTGCAGGACCTTTGTCTCTCTCCTTCCCAGGTGTTGCTGGCCCTGAAGTGCCAACAGCAAAACGTGTGGGTTTGCAGCAGGGTGATGCTGGAGGAGGTGCCATGCCACAGGTGGGATGAGGGGGAGGAGAGATTTCCCCAAGACTCTCCTCAGAGATTCCAGCTTCTCCCTTTTCCTCTCTTCAGGTGATGGAGGGGGACATGCAGCATGGAGAGGAGCCAGTGCCCCCTTCCTCCACAGCGCCACCCCCCAAAATCCCAGCCAGCAGCTCCACAGGGGATGCAACAAAGGGCAGGGCAGCATCCTCACCAGCTCCCCAGGCTGAGCCACTGCAGGAACACAGTGGGGACGCACTAAGCCCCAGAAAGCACCTTGTGGTGGAGAAGAAGAGCTACACAGAAATGAAGGACAGTGGGGCACAGCAGGGCATGCGGCCACTAGACGAGTATGGCTACATCGTCACAGACCAGAAGTGAGAGCTGGGGGTCAGGCAAGGGGGTCTGCATGTGCGAAGGGTCTGTATCTCCCTACCAACAGCTGTCACAGCTTCGTATGCTTCATCAAACATGTTGGGTCTTTGGTAGGGTCGGGTTTCTATGGAGTCAACTCCCCCTGATCCATTCTCTCTACCCACAGCCCTTGTTCCACCCTAAAGCCTTCCTTTCCCAGCCCACACCAAAGCCAAGCTCACTGTTGCAGGATAGAAGGCTGGGAGTGTGTGTACATGAGTGCCTCTGTGCACACTCGTGTGCAGGGGGGTCAGCTCACCCCCACCACCACACATGCCACACTCTTACCTCCTGCCCACCCTGACACCTGTTTTTGCTGTGTGTTTGGGACTCCCTGAGCCTGCCTGTCCCTGTTCCCTGACTGTGGGGAGCACGGGGCTATCCTCTCACCCCTGCCATCCCCTCCTCACCCTGACACTGTTCCCACAGGCCCCTGGGGCTGGCTGCTGGTGTGCAGCTGCTGGAACTCCTAGCCAAGCACCTCCACCTCTCCACTGCCAGCTTCATCAACATCAGGTGAGGGGACTGGTCCCATGGGGTGCTGCTGCCTCAGCCCTGGCCATGCTCAGCACTCCCAGGCAGGTGGAGAGGGGGGACTGGGCTGTGGTGAGGGTGGACAGGGAATCTGCATTTCCAGGTCTCACACTGTGTCCCCCCTCTCCCCGGCAGCGTTGTAGGTCCTGCACTTACCTTCCGCATCCGACAGAACCCCCAGAACTTCTCACTGGCAGATGTGGCCAGCCAGACTGGTGAGTTGGGCAGTGTCCCTCTGATCTTTCCCTCCCAGTTGTCGGTGCCCCTTCCTAGGGACCAGGGAGAGAGGGCTCCTACCATACATCCCCCTGCCTTTGGCTGAACTGGGGAGCTGAAGCAGGCAGCTGTCAGAGCTGTCCCTTGGCTCTGTTTCTGGGGGGTCTCTTGTGTGAGGGGAAGCATGCCTCTGACCATCTCCTCCCTGTCCACAGAGCAAGTGAAGGGAGAGCTGGAGCACGAGCTGGGCCTGAAGATTGTGCAAACAGGAGTGGGAGAGGTAGGAGTGAGCAAGGATTCAGTCCCTTGGGGCTGGGTTGACCAGGGATAGGGGACTGGGGATGCTGCCACTGGATACGAGCCAGGAGCCCCCAGCCCTGGGGTACAGGAGTCTTAGTGAGTGAGCTGTCCCTGCAGAGTAGAGGAGACTGGGCAGTATTTGGGATGATGTGTTGGAGACAGACTCCAGTCCTGTGTTGGAGAGCTCCTGTTGGAGACTGCTCTAGTCCTGTCTGTCCATCATCCCCCTCCACTGCTTGGCAGCACAAATCCTGCCCAGGGCTCTTGGCTCTTTTCAAAACAAAAGCTCTGCAGTGTTTGAAGGTGGTTTGAGAGGCACTCGCAGAAGCTTTTCTTTCCCCCAATACTGGGGGGCTGCAGGCTGTATCCCTCAAGGCTTATCCTCACCCTTGCCTTCCTCCAGCCTGCACACCCATCTCAGCTGTGGCCTGGGCCCTTGAGCACTGGGATGTTCCCAGAGCACTCCACAAACCATATCTAGGCAGGCAAAATGCCATCATGTCCCCAGAGAATGGCAAAGCAGCTGGAGGCAGGGATGGAACAGGAACCATCTGTTTGGAGAGAGGTTACCCTCTCCCTGTGGTCCCCTGGGGAGCCATAGGAACAGTCTTCTGGGGCAGGGAGCAGAGGTTGGAGATAGGGACCAAGTCTGGCTCCCATGTTTCCAGCCTGAGGAGGAGAAATGGTATAGCACATCCCCAGCTCAGTGTCCCCATTTCTCACTTCTTGTCATGTGGCTGTAATTGTGGGCAGGAAGAAAGGAAGGAAGGGGGAACTTTGGAGGAGGCCATGAAGAAGGGGTGGCTTGGCCACTGAGGCAACCTGTCTCTATCAGCAATATGCAGAGCATGTCTATGGCAATGCCTTTTGATGAGGCAGGTGGCAGGAACCAGGAGAGATGTCAGAGATGACAGAGATGGAGCTCTGAGAAAGCTGAGGCAGCTTTGCAAGCCCCCTTTTGCACTGACCTTCCCAGTTCTAACCAGCTTGTGCTTTTCCTTCATTCCCTCCTGGCTTTGGACTTGGTGGGATTGGTGCAAGATTTGAGGAAGAGGGATGTAAGGAGGCAGGGAGATAGCAGGGCCTGGGCAGGCCTTGGGAGGGAAATCCCTTCTGTCCCCCATGGCTCTGCTGACACCTCCGGGGCTGCAGGGCTGCTCCTGGTTGGGTGCCCCAGGAAGCTGGGAGGTGCTGGGCTTGGTGGGTGCCCTGGCTGCAGGACTGGCTGGACTCTGACGGCAGTCGGGTGCTGAGGAGCAGATGGCAGCAGGGACACCTAGGCTGGGGATATCCCCAGGCGATGATGATGATGGTGATGATACAGTTGATGATGGTGCAGTGTTCCCTCGGTAACTTCATCAGGCTCATAGCCAATGGGAGGCTGTGGCAATGAGGTAATGCAGGGTTCTGGCAGCTCATTGGGCACAGGATGTTTGAATTGGTGATGCCCCAGCATCCCTGTGCTGCCCTAGCTGGACCTAGGCAGTCATGGCATTGACAGGAAAGTCTTGTCCAGCAAGGTCTGAGCAACATCCTATTCCAGAACAGGACTGGCATGGATTGGGGTGTCTCCCACGATCACAGGGAAGGAGCCCTAGAGACACTACCTACCTGCAAAATGGCAGGGGCTCCTCTGTGTCCTAACTGAGGAGGGCAACAGGGAGGACTTGTCCCCTAGCTGCTACAGCTGGGATGGTACCAGCAGTGATGGCAGTGCCACCCTGCCTCCCTCAATGTTCTGCTGTGCAGTGGCTGCAGCCAGCCTCAGTCAGGAAAGTCCCCTGGGAGGAGTGCACCCAGTGCTTCTGTTGCCCATCTTACACCATTAACTCCTTGGGCTGAATTCGACCGTTGTTGATCTCCAGCTGGGCAGAAGGAAGTCATGGAACCAAAGTTCTAAGGGGCTACTGCCTGCCTTGTAGAAGGGCAGTCCAGGCTGGGTCTGCCTCAGGCAGCAGCCCTGAGTGATGGAAGCAGGAAGTCATTGCAACCTGGGCTTGGCCAAGCTCCTCCAGCTCCAGGGACACCCTTGTAACAGTGCCCCATGTGACACGTAGGTGGGTACACTCTGCCTCACCCCAGTGACACCAGCTGTGCCCCAGCTGAGGGTGCTGGGAGAATCAGCACCCTCAGGAAGGGGAAGGAAGAGCCCTTTCACTGTTCTAACCCCCCGCAACCAGAAACGTGCAGCAGAATTGGGTCTCTGCCCCTGCCAGCCCCATGCTAACTAACCCTGACTTGGCTTGGTCCCCAGCGAAACGAGGCTGCTGCCTACTCACGCCCGTCCCGCTTCGGGGCCAGCTTCCACTCGGTGCTGCTGACCTTCATCACGCTGGCCTGCCTGGCCGTCATCGCCATCGCCATGTCCGCGGCCTTCTGCCTGCGCCGCCATGCCAAGCAGCGGGAGAAGGAGCGCCTGGCTGCCCTGGGGCCAGAGGGTGCTGCTGACACCACCTTCGAGTACCAGGTAGGGCCCTGCAGGATGTGGGACACTGCAGGATGCGTCACTGCCACGTGTCAGCATCGCTCAGGATGCGCGGAGCTGCCCTATGGCAGCGCTGGGGCCAAGGGACAGGGCTCTTGCTGGGCTTCCCCAGGAGCTGTGCCGCCAGCACATGGCTGCCAAGTCTCTCTTTGGCCGCTCTGAGGCACCGACGGCACCAGCGGAGACTTCGAGGGTCAGCAGTGTCTCGTCCCAGTTCAGCGACGCTCCACAGCCCAGCCCCAGCTCCCACAGCAGCACACCCTCCTGGTGCGAGGAGCCTGTCCAGTCCAACATGGACATCTCCACTGGACACATGATCCTGGTGAGCCAGCCTGGAGGGGTGCCAGCCCCCTCCCCAGCCCTGCATCTGCTCCTCTGCTGCTAGGTTGACTCCCATCCCTCTGCCTCAGGCCTATATGGAGGACCACCTCCGCAACCAGGACCGGCTGGCCAAGGAGTGGCAGGCGCTCTGTGCCTACCAAGCCGAGCCCAGCATCTGCTCCATTGCCCAGAGTGAAGCCAACCTGAAGAAGAACCGCAACCCCGACTATGTGCCCTGTGAGCATCCCGGCCACCCTGCCCCAGGGATCAGCCCCAGCGACCAGCTGTCCTGCTAGAGCAGGATGTGGGGCATAGGGACGCTCAGGGCCATGGCTGTCCGCAGCATTAATGTCCCTGCAGCTCCTCTAGCCGCTCACCAAACCTCCTGGCCTGTTCCCTCAGATGATCACGTGCGGATCAAGCTGAAAGCCGAGAGCAACCCATCCCGCAGTGACTTCATCAATGCCAGTCCAATCGTGAGTGATCACTGGGGGCTCCTGCCCTGCCACCCTGCTTCTTAATGTGCCCAGCCCAGGTGACGTTTTCACTCTGGGATAGAGCTGGACTGGAGTTACATCCCTGAGGGCTACAGATGTGAGCTTTTTGCCTGCCCCATTGCTCAAACAATTGTTAAATCCCATTTTCCTCCTGGCTGGGGCACCTGAATCTCCCTTCCCAACCTTCCTATCATCCCTGGAGTATCCCCCTACTCCTTCAAGTGTCACCAACCTGTGGCAAAAGAGTGTGAAATCTGATACCCCCTTTCCTCCAGATTGACCACGACCCACGGATGCCAGCGTACATTGCCACGCAGGGGCCACTGTCCCACACTATTGCTGACTTCTGGCAGGTGAATGTCAGGCAGCTGTGCCAGCCCATTGGGGTCCGTTTGTGTTCTGCCCACAAAATGGGTCACAGGGGCTTGACTGCCCTCCCACCTGAGCTGACTCCCAGCAGTGAAACCCCCTTGCTTTGCCCACAGATGGTGTGGGAACATGGCTGCACTGTCATTGTCATGCTGAGCCCCCTGGCTGAGGATAGTGTCAAGCAGTGTGACCGCTACTGGCCGGATGAAGGCTCCTCTCTTTACCACATTTATGAGGCAAGTGTGGCAGGTAGCCTGGGGCATGGAGCATCCTCCAGCCCCTGTCCCCCTGAGGGCAACCCCCTTGCCCGGCACTAATGCCCATGGTCTGCCTCACTTGAGCAGGTGAACCTGGTGTCAGAGCACATCTGGTGTGAGGACTTCCTGGTGCGCAGCTTCTACCTGAAAAATGTTCAGTCACAGGAGACCCGCACCCTGACGCAGTTCCTCTTCCTCAGCTGGCCAGCCGAGGGCATCCCCACCACCACCCGGCCCCTCCTGGACTTCCGCAGGTGAGCACACACCTGGCACTGTGCCAGCCCTTGGGGAATCGCTGGTGATCCCAAATGCAGGCCACTGATGGGTGAGGACATCACTGCCATGATAATAAGGGTCAGGGCCATGGCATGGACCAGGTGCAGGGACTAGGAGCTGCCGTGAATGGGAGGGAGCAGAAAAGACAGGTTTTGGCCAGCTTGGGATGAGGCTCAACAGAGTTTGGTGGGCAAGGAACCTCTCGTTGAGGTTGCCAGGGCTCTCCAGCCTTCACAGTGAGGGTGGTAAAGTGCTCTTCCCCAGAGCTGGCATGGAGGGCAGCATTGACTGGCACTTTCTCCAGCCATGGGTGCAAGAAGAAATCCCCAGAGCCAGCCTTAAACTGGCTGTGACCCATTGCTCCCAATGCCCTACAGCCAGTGGTGGATCCCCAGCTAGCCCAGGGCAAGACCTGCAGGACGGGGACTGCACCCAGGAGACTTGCCTGCCCAGGTCTTTAGGTCCCAGGGTGGAGGTGGGCCTTTGCCAGGCACAGGCTGCTCACTGACCCTAGGTTGTGTGGGGCAAGGGACCCAGCCTAGGGCAGCGGGAGGGTCTCTGAGCATGTCGCCCTCCTCTCAGCCCTGCTCACGCTCTCTGTCTCTCTCTGTCTGTCTCTGTCTCTCTCTCTCGCAGCTGCCGGCGTCATTTTTGTGATTTGCAGCTAGTAATCTGGCTCCAGTTGCATAGTCACAAAAGTGATCGTTGGCAGCCGTGCCTGCTGCATGGAGCATGCCAGGAGCCCCACCGGCGCCTGGCCCCCAGCTTCACACCCCACCGGACCAGAGCCGCTCCCTGGGGGTCCTGCCACTGCTCCCCTCCCCAGGCTGGGCTGAGGAACTGAACTCTCCCTGCCCCGGCCACTTTCCACTCATGGTCCCCATCCCATGTCCAGCACCATTGTGGAGGCAGGAGGAGCCATGAGCGGGACCCCCAGGTCCACATCATGGTGTGCTGCTGCCCTGCCTCACTGAGCACAGCAAGGGACACCTAGCACAGCCTTGACCCTGGCACAGCAGGGCACTGATCTGTTCCCTCTTATCCTTGCAGGAAGGTGAACAAGTGCTACCGGGGTCGCTCCTGCCCTATTATCGTGCACTGCAGGTACTGCAGGGGATGGAGGGGCCTTTGGGCTTAAGGGTGACTGAAGGCTGGGACCTGCTGCCCAGGACCAGTCCCATTGGAACCAGCATCTGTGTTTTGCAGTGACGGTGCAGGCAGGACTGGGACGTACATCCTTGTCGACATGGTCCTGAACCGAATGGCCAAAGGTAGGTGCAGGGGACCACCGTTTCTGCCCTGTCCATGAGTTTGGCCTGTGAACTCCCCTCCTAGCACTCCTCTCTCCCTCTGCCCCAGGGGTGAAGGAGATAGACATAGCTGCTACGCTGGAGCACATCCGAGATCAGCGGCCTGGTATGGTGCAGACCAAGGTATGCCCCAAACTGGGGATCCTCTCCCTTCACATAAGCATGCATAGCCCCTGGGGCTGGGCTGGCAGGGACCCTCATGTCTCCTGCTGTGCTCCTGCAGGACCAGTTTGAGTTTGCACTGACAGCTGTGGCTGAGGAAGTGAATGCTATCCTGAAGGCACTGCCGCAGTAATGGCAAGGAGCCCTCTCTCTCCCCTCTTGTCTGCCCCCTGCCCTGCGCTTTGCACTCTCCTCACCAGCCTCTGGGGCTGCTCTCCCTGTAAAATGGTGTCTGTGCTTCTGGCTCTGTTCCCCATGCCCCCAGGCGCCCCTTCCCATGTCTCCAAGGACACTGACCTCAGGCCCTCTGTGTGCAGGAACCCCATCACACCCACTGTTACCTCAGAGGGGACAGGGCTTGTGGCCCCTAAGCCCTGTGGAGGGGGACACCAGGTGGTGCTCCTGGGAGCTGGCAGCGGGACTCCCCAACCTCTCAGTTCTCTGTTAGCCCTCTTCCTGTACCCATGTGGGGGGCAGAAGTGTGGGCAAGGGTCCTCCACAGTTGGGGGGAGCATGGGGTGCAGGGGGGCCTGGCCCAGCCCCACTCCAGGTCCCTTTTGTGTGCTCCCTGCCTAGTCACTCAAGCAGAAGAAAAATTTCTAGAGAACTATAATTTTGTATCTTGATGTGAATAAAGTTCTTGTGTCACGTTCGTGCAGCTGCAGCCAGGCCTGGCCTCTGACTGTGTGTATTGGGATGGCACAGGGAGGAAATCTCACGTTTGTCCATCTCTATCCCTGCACTCTGCAAGTGCCAGAGTACAGCTCACCTGCAGGCAAAGATGAGAACCCTGCATCCCCAGCCCAGAAACACCCCACAGACAGAAACTACTGCAAACAGGTTTATTGACAGCTGTTAGCAGAAGGGGGTCAGAGAGAGGGGGCTACAGCAAGGAGGGGGGCAGAGCCCAGCCCTGCTGGCTGAGCCCAGCCATGCTGCCCCTCGCTGCGTACAGCCAGCACCCCCACCAGCAGCCTAATCTACAGCAACCCCCATCACCTCCCTCTCCACCACCCTGTGGTGCCCAGGGCCTCTCCCCTCAGCCCCAGGTATTGCTCGGCCATAAGCCCTGTCATGCCCCCCTCACCGCATCCCACGGAGCCAGAGGGTGCTGGGGGAAGGGGGTGGCAGGGGGTGGCCGTGCAGGGAGAAAGCGGAGTCCTGGCTGGGAGAGCCTCCGTGGGCGAGTGGGCGTGCGCGGTCCCCGGGCGCAGCAGCCTCAGAACACACCTGGGGAGACAAGCGGAGGGGGGTACACAACAGCACCTGTGAAATCCTCCTCGGCCAAGGGCTGGGGAGAGGCAGGGATGGAGGGAGGAAGGTCCCAGGCAGAGGAGAAAGACAGCCAAGGCAGAACTACAGGCAATGGAGAGGGTAGAAACACTCGTGAACATCACGGAGGGTCACTGCCACTGTGGGAGGCAAGGAGGGACAGTGCCCTGGAGGGTGGACAAGGCATATGGAAGGGAGTGAGCAGGCAGAGTCTGCAAGGAGACAGGAGGAGGGAGTACAGGCAGGACCAACAGCATCCAAAGGAAAGAGACAAGACACAAGGCACCAAGCAGAGGCTATGTGTGCAGCCCTCCTTGCAAGGATGGGAGCTCAACTCAGCACTCCCCGCAGCCCGGGCAGGGGCAGGCCGCAGTCAGGGAGGCATCTGCTGGAGACCCTGCCTGCCTGCAAGGCTGGCAGGGAGAGAGGGGCAGGCACAGCCAGAGCATGCCTGCCCATGGGCCCCCCACGCTTCCAGGAGCCAGGGCAGGGAGCTGCCCCTCTTCCTGGGACCCCATCAAAGGGGCTCCTCTTCAAGCCACTACTTCCAAGTCTGGGAGCCTCCAACGCTGAGATGCCACTAGCCATCCACTCACCTGAGCAAGGAGGCAGGGCAGAAGAGACCCCCTCCCTTGCTAGGGGAGGCAGGAGCTGAGTTCCAAGCAGTGGGACTCCACCCCTGCTTTTCTCTCCCTGCCCCACAGTCAGAGCAGGGGGCAGTGCCACAGCTTCACTTTGGGGGCAGGTTCGTGCCCCACTGTAGCAGAACTGCTGGCCCCCAGTGGCTCCTGCTCCAGCCTCCCCCGGGCACCACGGGCTCTGTGGGTGGAGGACGGGCTGCTGTGGCTGCCCCCCGATGCCGACAGGGAGCCGGGGCTGTGCCCACCTGCTTGGTGGTGCCCCGCAGCTTCCATCTCAGAGAGGCTGTAGGCCATGGCCAGCTGCAAGTCCTCATCCTCGTCCTCGCTATCCGTGTAGAGGCAGACAGGTGAGGAGCTCGAGGTCTGGTGTGGGGCTGGTGCTGGCGGTGAGGGGGGCCGTGGCCTGGGGAAGGCTTGCTGCTCACGCCGGCTCAGCTCCAGCCCCAGTGCCATGTCATCAGGAACACCTGTGGGAACAGGGGTTGGGGGACTCATCCACTCCAGTTCCCCAAAGCCGATGTGGAGCCCCGACACCTCCAACCCATCCCACCAATGTTTTAGAGCAGAGCTCCAGACCAGGGCCAACCAAGGCTCAGTCCAAAACAAAGCCTGGATACAGCACCTCCCAGTCGCCCCAAAGGAAAAGGACACAGAGCCCAACAACTCAGTCTGCAGTTGCGCTTCTCACCATCGATGTGGATCGACTTCAGCTCCCCATCCTCCTCCACTTCCACCCGCTCCCGCCCGTTCTCAATAATCCTGCAGACAGACAAAGAGACGGATGGTCAAGGGCCACGCAGCCAGCGCACCACAGCAGAAAGTTGCAGGGTTGGAGGCCTGCTGATGGAGAGAAGTCTATGGGAGCAAGATGGGCTAGCACTGCCCTCACCTCTTGGTGGTGATACGCCTGCCGTTAACAAAGGTGGTGGAGGTGGAAACAGAGCGGAAACCCAGTCCTGCATCTGCACCAGAGCTGAAGGATGAGGCGAAGAAATCTAGAGAAGAGAGCAACAAGGTTGGTGCCAGGGTAAGTGGCAAGAGGAGGGCAGGGGACAGACTGCACAGGAGAACATGGTGTTCTACAACTCCTCTGCTCAATGACTGGCAGTGTCTCCTACCTGAGGATCCTGGGAAGGGGGAAAAGAAGTGGCCTCCCCCATGGTGCCGGGGGCCAGGTCCTCGCAGCTCAGAGAAGGGCAGCATGTCATCTGAAAGGCAGGAGCCCTCCAGTCAGCATTACCCCATCAGCTTGGTGAACCAGAAGCAGGATCCTCTGCCAGGGCTAGCTGTGAGCTCTATCCCCAAGCTCAGCAGCTGCCCCACAGACACAGAGATGCCCAACAGCCAGCCTCTCCTGCCCCATACGCACCAAAGAATTCAGCAAAGGGGTCTCGTCCGCCAAAGAAATCCCGGAAGACGTCGTGAGCGCTGCGGAAGGTGAAGGTGAATTCGGGGGCTTCAGCACTGGCCCTGGAGCCCCCTGGTCCTGCTAGAGGGAAGACACTCAGTCTTAAATAGAGCCCTGGGTGACATCTCCCCTGAAGGGTGGCACCGACCCACACCAGGTCTTCAAACAGGGATGGATCCAACCCCCATGGCCCTACTCACCTCCTCCCATGAGTCCATCCTTGCCATAGCGATCGTAGACATCACGCTTCTGCTCTGGAAGAAGAAAGGGGGCTGCAGGGAAGCTGGCTGCCAGGCGGGGACAGGAGCACTGACACTCCTCCCAACTCGAGGAGGTGCAGAACAGCAGGGAGCAAGAGGAGGCACAAGTTTGACACAAGCCCCTGCCACCCCAGCACTGCACCCAAACCCAAGTAAGACCATTGGGCAAGAATGCAAAAGCTTCAGCCCCACTGGGAAGATCCCACTGTGGATGCCAACAGCTCAGCATCTCTCCCAAGGGCTGTTTGGGAGACATGTGAGGAAGCAACCACAGCCCACAAGCTGCATGGTAAAGCTGTAGGCACCCACTGCCTCCTGGGGACAGCCAGGGATGCAACCCGTGTGAGCCCAGAAGCAGGTCCCTCCAGTGACAGTCCCAAGGGCGGGCACACACACACGAGACATCACTGTGGCCTCTTACTGTCCGACAGCACTTCGTACGCCTCGGCGATCTCCTTGAACCTCTGCTCAGCATACTCCTTGTTGTCTGGGTTTTTATCCGGGTGCCATTTCAGCGCAGCCTTCCTGTACCTGCACAGAGGGGCAGTGATGGGCACACAGCAGCCCTTGGGCCAGCAGCCCCCATCTGAGCATTCACCTCCCAGCCTGTGGGCATGGGCACCCCAAGCCTGCTTCACCCAGCACCCTACAGCCTCAGGCACTGAACAGGAGCTTCCTGGACTAATTGTGCCTCCCAAGAAGAGTATGTGTTTTCATATATAAATATATAGGTGTGTGTGTGTGTATATATATATATACAGACACACATATATATATTTATGCATACATATACAAACACACGCAAACTAAACAAACAAAACAGAAATAACCCCAGAACTACAGCACGACCACAGCAGTGCAATGTGTGTCCACCTCAGCTGCCCTCATTGATGCCTCTGGACAATGCTCACAGGTTTGTTCTGGAGCCTTCATGGGCTCCAGAGTGTGCATGGACCAGGGGTTGCTAGGGGCCCCCTGGGGCCAGGTGAGCACCAGCAGTCCTCTCCTCCCCACTGCAGCTAGATATGGTTAACCCATGGTTCCCAGCTTCTCTGCCACCTGTTGGCAAGCCAGCAACCCGCCGGCACCCAGTGAGAACAGCACACCTCGGCAGGGCACCAGGCAGGAGTTGCAGACTCAGGAGGTTCTGTCAGCTCCCCAGTAGTACTCAGGGCTCAGCAGCAACCTACACACAGGGCCCACATCCCTAAAAGGGGACATGCTGCTCTTCACCCTGTGACCACCAGTCCCCTCACTTTGATGCCAGCAGAGTCCCTGTGCCCCAGCCGTCTGCCATCCCTGCACCCTCTAGCAGAGAGACAGAGGGGAGCCTCCAAACACCAGAGAATCACCTCAAGCCCCAGGCTGACAGCAGGAAGAAAGGGACCAAACCCCACCAAAAGATGACTTTGTATGGCAGCAAAGCCCAACCCCGCTCTGGCATCCATACAAAGAAAACAAAGACTGAATTGTCACCTCTGGAGCTGGGCCCTGTCCCCACCGACCCTGAAGGGAGCCCCTGCCTTGCTGGCACCAGATGAGGGTGGCTTGGGGGATTCTGCCCCGTAGGCAGAGGCACGCTGCTATACACTTACGCCTTCTTGATGTCCTCAGCAGTGGCATTGCGGCTCACCCCCAGCGCTTCGTAGTAGTCGACCATGACGTGAGCTGTCCCACGGGGTCACTGCATGGGGAGAAGGCAAAATCAGAGATCCACAGGCACAGCCTGGTAGTGCTGGGTGTGGGACAGCAAGGGCAGGCTGCTTACCCTCTCCAGCGCCCCGACCACCCACTGCCTCCCGAGAGCAACTCAGTGCCACGCCATGCCCAGCTCCCCAGCACCCTGCCCGCACCTCGGCCACCTGGGAGCACCTACAGCCCCAGTCGCGGGGACCCTTTGCTGCTGACGCAGCGCCGTCCCGCCGGCGTCACCCCAACTTGCCCGGGAAGGGGTCCCCGCTGCCGGCGCCGCTCCCTGCCCGCCTCCCCCGGGGGCTCAGTCGCGGGCCGGGGGGGCAGCGGGAGGACGCAGCCCGCTAAGGTGCTTAGCGGCTGGAGCGGATTAAGGGCTCAGCGGGGGACCCTCCCCGTCCCCGGGCACGCCGGGACACTTCCATCGGCCGACCCACTCCGGGTGGGGGACAGGAGCAGAATGCGGCCGCTGCAGCTCCCCGCGACCCCCCCGGGGTTCCGTCCCGCCCCTGGTACTCGCCCCCGGCCCGTGAGTCCCAGCTGACGGGAGGGCGGTGCTGGCGCTGGCACCGGCACCAGTACGGCGGCACTGGGACCGCCCCCCGGCCCGGCCGTAAACACGGCGCTCCCGGGGCCACCCGCTGCTGCTGGAAGTTTCCGCACCCCGCCCCGCCGCCACCGGCGGGCGGCCCTGGACTGCGGCCAGCGCATCTGGGGCACCGGGAGGGGCGGTGGTGGCCGCACGGCAAGGGACAGCACCGGCCCCGCTCCCCCCGTGCACCACGGGCCGCCGCTCGCCGACGTCCCCTTGCGCCCCGCTCCCCCCGTCCCGCCCCGGTGCCCACCTGAGAGCCGCCGCCGAGCCCTCCCCGCCCGCCCGGGCCGCCCGCGGCCGGTGTCGCGCGTCCCCCGCGGCCGGGCCACCGCGGGCCTGGAGGCGGCTCCGCTGCGTGACGGGCGGCGGCTGCAGCCAACCGCGGCCGCTGACGTCACGGCCTCGCCGTTCGCCGGGTGACGTAATGGGAGGCGTGTTCGAGCCGGCCGCGCGGCCTCTCCGCAGGTCGGCCCTGCCGCCCCCCGCCTCAGCCCCTCTCCTCATCCCGGTCTCCGGCCTCGCGCCTGTTCTTCCGCTCCCGGCGCCGCGCCTGGGTCCCGGACAGCGCCAGCGAGGTGCGGATGTGCTGGCACCGACCTGTCCCGCTGGTGCCGGTTACTGACAGCGCATCGCACCGCACCGGGGCACGGCCGCAGCCACCGGCGCCGCGTGCTGCTGGCTTCCCGCCGAGTCAGCTGCCCGGCCGGTCCCGCTGGGAAGGAGGAGCCGGCTGGGGGGACAGCTGGGGTGACTCAGCGCTTTTTCGGGGCGGGGGACGTGACGGGGTGCAGCTCGCCAGACTGGCGGGGACAGGTCGCTGCCTGGAGCCCAGGCCGCCTGGCACCGCTGTGCACCGGCAGCTGCGGGCCCCCCCCGAGCACCAGGGTGCCCAGACCCCCGGAGAACCGGGACCAGGCACTAGGAGCTGCGTTGTTGACTTTCCTCCTTCGTGGCCCCTGCCTGGGCAGCTGCTGCAGAGGGGCTGTGCTCACCCATTCTCAGGGTCCTGGGCCGTCTCGCTCGCCTGCATGTGTCCTCACCACGGAGATCTAGGATTCCCTCTTGTGGCCTGGATGAGAGAAGGAGAGAGCTTGATCTCTCAGCAGGGTCAGAGCTTTTTGGATCCACTATCACACCCAGACCGCAGGTGGAATCTTCCTTTCGTCCCATAAATTCCTAGCTGGGAAGCCTGACAGAATGAGGAGGCCTGAGTCTGAGGCAGGCCGTTCCCAGCACTCCTCAGGGTCAAGTTTCAGGACCTACATCCCCGAGACGGGCCCTCCCCAGCCATGAGTTGTGCGCCCGGGGTGGATGCCAAGGGCATCATCTCGTGTGCCAAAGGCATTTCTCTCTCCAAAGGGTGGGAGACCCATCCCCTGCCATCAGACAGCAATTTGCTGATTTTCTTGAGCAATGGCTTGGAGTATTCCTGCCACTGGGGATTTTTTTCCTGGATGCCATTGTAGCACTGTCCTCCTGTAGCTGTTTGTGCAGGAGCAGGGAGCGGTTCCCTGGGGCGCTGCCTGTATCCCCGGCGCTCTTCCCGGCTGCCGCGGCTCTGATTTGGCCCATCTGCCCAGCCGTGGGTGCAGAGCCAGCGTGGGCACTAGATGGAGCCACAGGCTGCTTCACAAGGATCCCATCCTGCTGCCGGGAGGGTGAGGGGGAGCCGCCGGCACCTAACCGAGTCCTGGCGCCTTGCTTCCCTTTGCGTGGCTTTTGCAGCTGATGTGAGGACAAGGAGGGCCCCGAGATGACAGATCTCAGCTCACTCTGTGCACACCGGTGGGGAGGCCTCTGTGCTGGGATAGGAGAGAACTCCAAATGCCGGTTGTGAATCTGGAGCCCGGGGAGCACATTGCTGATGCCTTAATGGCAAAAGTTTCCCTCGCCCTTGAGATCAGGATGTGGAGTGAGGAGGACTGGCACCTCCCCAATATTCTTAGGTGAGGCGGTGGAGAATTGAGCAGTAGCCCACCACAGCACTGGTAGGAGAAAAGATGTGTATCAACTTCACCTTGCCCCAGACCTGCCACAGTTACGCTCCTACTCAAACCTGGCAGCAGTCAAATGAAAGAAAATGAAATGCAGCAGCTTCAAATGAAAGCAGCCCATCACCCACTGGTGCCTCACACCTTCAGCTGCAGCACCCTGCCCTCTTTACCTCCCTTTCCTCCTAGGTCTGCCTGAAGTCCTGATGCACCAACCTGGCTTACATCACCTTCAAATCAAGCACAGGCATCTTAAGTGTGTCTCAAGAAGACCCTTATTTCTTAAACATTTCTGGGAATCGCTGTGTTGCAAGCTTGTTTTCAGCTTTCCAGGGTCTCAAAAATGCTCATGAAATACTCTTGACGCTTTCTGAGGAAAGAGGTTTTGGGTGAGCACAGCAGGACCCAATGGACCAAATGTTTTTATCCTGGTTACCCAATCTCTAAGGAAGCCAACAGAATTGCATCATAAACCCATGCTATATTATTATGCAAACCACAAATTAAGAGATGTATTTTTTTCAGCACTGCACAATATTTCAGTTTTTGATTTCCACAAGAAAACACAAGCCCTTTCATAGCCTCAACAAAACTGGCATTTATATACTGAAAAAATGTATTATTTTCAAATTTTGAGCTGTGAAGTGCTCAGCAAGTCGCGTGCCTGCTGCTTCCTCCTCAAATGCAGCTGACTCCTTTCCTCTTCTCCCCACTCCCCAAGGGAAGGTCCCCATTCCTTGCAGTGGAGCTGCAGCAGAGAAGGAGCAGGAGCCAAAGCCACTAGGATGGAGTGAGAGGGTTTGAGCAGAGTGAGACAGGCTCCTGGGTGCCATTTCTGTGCCACCCTCCTCGCCTGCCTGCTTCTAGGACAGACAGCAGTGCTGGCCATCTCTTGGCATGGCCATAGTGCTGGTGCTGCCCCCAGAAAAGGGGTCACTGGGAGCTCCGGGGCTTGCTCACCCCTGGAAGGGCTGCCAAGTACAGGGGGCTGGTGAAGACATCACTTGAACAGGAGCCCCATTTTTAACATCTGCATTGGTTCTTTTACTCACAGTCCTGCTGTCTCATCCAAAAAGCCCTGTCCACCCTCCCTGACTTCCCTGCACAGCTAATTTCTTCACACCTTCATGTTTTTGATGCTCTGCGTTTTTGCCTCAGTGGCCAGGCTCTCAGCCACCTGCCCACCTCCTTCTTGTGCACTCTGTTCTCATTGCGTCTGGCTGGTTTAGAATTGTACCTTCTAGAGACTGGGGAGAATCCGGGGAGGCAAAGTCATGCAGCTGCTTTTAGTTTGCATAGCAGAACAGAGAAGTGAGAAACAGCAAAGTCAGGGTGACTTTCGTTCAAGCAGGGCGATGACTTTGAGCCAAATTGAGCAATGTGACAGACCCAGGCTGTGTGTCCCAGGCTCTGCCTTGCAGGGATGCTTGCGTGTGCTGACAGTGGGGCTGCTGCCCCAGCCAAAACTCAGGCAAAACTGAGGTGCTTGCAGATTTTAAATCAACAGAGTCAGAGGCTGGCAGAGGTGGCAGAAGCCCATGACTAACTAGGTTATCCATGATGAGCAGGCACACAGGCCCAGGGAGCAGCTGAGCTTCATGGCAGCAGGGTTTTACCCCCATCCCTGGCATGTGGTTGGTGACAGGTTGGGCTGGAAAACCCTGCAATGCACAGGAGCAGAACACCCCAAACTCATGCAGGATGAAGCTGGGAGCTGCATGGGCTGGATCAGATCCCAAGGGAAGGGAGATGAAAGATAATGAATAGACTGATATCACACAGCCCCTCTGTATGTTAGGGAATCCTCTATCTGCAGAGGGGAGCAGAAGCTGCAGTTGACACTGGACAGGAAGGGATTCTGTTGTGGAGCAAAACCTGATTTTGCTCAATGTTATAAATATGGTGACTCGGATCTCTTAATCAAAATCAGAGCTTTATTTTCCACAAATTAAATTGATTATATAGAGAGCGTAAATACAAAACAAACAAAATAATATAACGAAAATCAGCCAAATTACAATGGAACCAGCAAGGATTCCCGCCACAGCAGAGTTTAAGTCCGATCGAGACTGGGAGGCAGATATCAGACCAGCCCGTGCTGAGTCCGCTATCATCTGCTCCGCCATGCCGTTCCCGGGGTCCCATCTTTATACAGTTTATTTTTCCCCGGGCCAGGCTTTTCCTCGGAGATGGCTTTCCCATTCAATTTCTGATTTCACCTCCGCCGAATCTGAATAGAGTTTCTGGGATTAGCTCAACCCGCTTTCAGTTGTAGAGAGGGTCTCCGTCCCCAGACGCCCCTTTGTGGATTCCCGGGTCTCCCCCTGTATAGGGGTAGTTTCGGTTGTCTGGGACAGGGGATGAACATGTCCCCTCTGGACAATGTGATGTGGATTTGGTGACTGAAAGCTGAGGGGGTTGAGTCTGCTCGGCCTTTTTACTTGTTGATGGAGTCATGCATTCCTCGGGTATCTTCTCCGGTGTCTCTTCCGTGGTTGCTGGCAGCTGCGGGATTTAATTTCTCACCCCCCAAATCAATATGTGCTACATTTTTATAACACTCAACATGTCCATGCCCACACTCTCCCAAGCTCCACAACCCTCGTGTTCATCTGGCTTGGCCAGAATTTTCTGCAGTGCTTGATAGAACTGTGGTCACAGGCTGTCTGGTCCTCACCGTGCCCTCCAGCTACCTCCCAGCCCTGGCGCATTGTCTTTGCCTAGGCATGGATAAAAGGCAAACATTGAGCCAAGCAGGGACAAATCAAAAAGGAGAGGAAGCAAATGCATTTGCATGAGAAGAAAACAAGGCAAAGGAGAAAAGAATGCCGGAAAGCAGCTTTCTGTGGTTTTCCATAGCCCTCCGTGCCTAACTACCAGTCCAAGAGTGAAACCTTGGAAAGTGAATGCTGTGGAGTGCTGTGGATGCAGAGAGAAGACTGCAGTTTGGACGCCATCTGTAACAAACACGCATATTACCTGCTAAAATCGACATTTGCAGTTCATCAGGCCCACATTGAGAGCATTAGTGGGCTTAACTAAGAGTCTTGCCAAGCTGCTGATGGCAATTTTTAACAGAGCTGGGAAAACTGGAGTAATTCCAAAGGACTGAAGAACAGAAATCACTCCAGTCATTAAGAAAATAAACCAGTTAACCCAGAAAACTCTAGATTGCTGATAATACCAGAAAGAAATAACAGAAGAATTAATTTTGATTCTATCAGCAGAGAATTAAATACTGAAAAATGTATTTACTACTGATATCCTTGTCTCGGGTAAGGAAAGTATTGCTTTGCAAACTTGTCATCACCTTCAGCATGATTACATATCTGGCTGATTCAGATCAACACCATTGGTATGACATCCTCACTTGGAAGCTGGCAGGAGATAATAATAACAGTATTTGCACAAATCATGACATTGCTGCAAAGAGGGGTGGAACAGTTTTCCGTGTCCACAGACGAAGGAAGCTCAGAGCTGCTGCCGATGGTCTTTCCAGATCTACTTTTTGTAGACCTGCTGTTGCCCCTGAATATTTATCTTGGCATGCCAAGCCAGCATGTTTTGCCCCAGAGGCATCAATAACAAAGGTGTGCTTGTTAGCTAGGAACTGTGCTGCTGAAGGCCTTTCCAGTGGGGATCCCCAGGGCTGATTGCAAGGCCCACCATGACAAGAGACATTTACTGAGAAAAATTTGTGATAATGCTAAGCTTGGTAGGGTAGTAACTATTGAAGGGGACAACTAAATCTCAGAGATGGTTAAGAATTGTCTGATTAAAAGGCCACATTACAGCAAAATTGCTTGAAGTAATTAATTTGAGAATTTCAGGAAGGGGCAGTCTTGTCATTTATTACTCTGTACATCCTCTTGCCACCTTCACACTTTATCCACTGTCGTCTGGGGTTCATTTCCAGACCACTGATCAAACCACCAGCCAGCGGTGCCTGGCAGGAATCCCTGCAGAAGCCCAGCAGCTCTCTGCTGGTGATTCACTGTTGCCAACCAGCACTTGGCTGCCTCGCGGGGCACCACACCCTCCTCACGGCAAGCCAGTTACATCCCTGCCTTTTTTCCTGAGCAGACCTGTCGTCCCAATAATTGAAACCAGGATTGTTTCGGAAGTGGGTCTTCCGTGTTCCTCAGCACCCAACATATGGAGGAGTGCTTGGTGCCCAGCTCTTGCCAGACTCTGCATCCTCCTGCCTGGGAGATGGTAAAGTTCTCCAGAATGTGTCCACTGCAGAACGAGAGTTACCCTGTCCGGCCCACACTGTTGCAGGGAAGGGCACAGCAGCCCTAGTTGTGCTCAGGGTGCCTGGAGATGGTTTGTCCTAATGAGGAGGCCCACATTAAGCATGAAAATTCAGCATATTGGGGGTCCTTGCAACAGGGAAATTCTGCCAAATAGCTGTTACTCCACATGCACAGCCTCTCATCATCCGCCTTAACTCTGCTAGGAAGCTCTCAGATATGTGTTTGAGCCAGGCATCCTCAAGATGCCCATTGAACTCAAGGTCTCACCCCACTAACTTGAGACCACTGGCTCCCAGCACCCAGGCTCTGGGAGGAGCAGGGAGGACAGCCCTTGTTTCACAATATCACAATGTCTCTACACGCAAACAGCTCTGGGCAGGAGCACCCTGGGAGCCATTACCCGCCTGAGTTATTAAATGCATCTTTTATCACATTAACTGTTTCCCTCTGACATCCAACAGTGCTTGGCCAGCTGCCAGCACCTCCTTTCCACTTTTAACAGCTCTACAGCAATCCCCAGGACTCCAGGCTAGTTTCTGCAGGCCCAGCCTTCCCTTGGCTTGCCCTGGGGCCAACAAGCTGTTTGCATTGTTATACAACTCACTTCCACGTGTAAAACAAAACAACTTGAATACATCTCTCCAGCCACAGGATGCTCAGCTGCTCTCCAAAGTCCCGGGCACAGCAGGGCCATGTCAAGAAGCTTCTGTGACAGGAATTGTTTCCTTTCCCAGTGGGTGCAGGACTGGCCAACCTGGCCATGGTTTATGTACCTCAAAGAAGGGGGTGTACCTGCAGAGCTGCTCCTGTGAATCTGCTATGTCCACTCTGCTGCCCAGGGGCTCAGCTGCAGTCCCACAGGCAAGGCATGAGCTCCTGGAAGCAGGGGAAGTGATGGCTGCTTCTTGCCCCATCACTGCTAGCTCAAAGGCATGTCTTTGGCATTGTGACAGAGCTGGCCACAGCTTTGTTGCAATTCTGAGAACTTGTAAGACAGGAAGACCTAAAGGGCTGGGCATGAAGACATCACCATGCCTACACTTCTGTCTGGGATATGGAGAGCCCCTTCAGCCTTATGGGGTAACCCATATCCCTCCTGGAGTTCCTACCATCACACAACATTGCAGAATTCATTGCATTTCTATTTCCAGGTATTCCTGCACTGCTTGTGCCATCACCAGCTCTAAGAGCTGATGGAGAACAGGAAAAGCATCCCTGGCACCTCCATAGAAGCCCATCAGCACTGCACAGTGGTAGTCCCTGAGAGCATGGGGCCACCTCAGCAGGCTCAGTGTCTCTGTCACCCACCTGGAGGCAGATTGTTCACACCAGGCATGCTCAGAGCTCTGACATGAAGTCACTACAATTAGACAGGTGAGGTTTTATTTTGCTCCCGTGGGTGTGTAGTTGCCTTTCCCAGAACATGAAGAAAGGCAGGTGACACTGGCAGCCAGGGCAGCTGGTTCTGAGCCAGGGAGTCTGCTCACCCAGGGCCTGCTGTGCCTGAGAAAGAGCTCGTTCCAGCTTGTCCCACAGCCCCTTTTAGCCTTGCAGGTTGGGGCTTGGCTTGCGAGGCTGCCTGTGTCCCAGGGAGTGCCTCCCTGCTCTTGCCACTGCCCTGTGATTCAGGGCTTAGGATTGTAGCAAGATCTGGAATTAGCTTTATTGTTTCTGTACCGAGGCACACGCTCTGGGCAATGCAGCAGGCGTTGCACAATTGACTTCATTATATCTGAACCAGCAATTATGCTGCTGTTGCTCAGCTGCAGCAGAGAAAACTTCTGTCAGATCACTACTGTGCCCTACATCCCAGTTGGTCTCTAGGAGTAAATGCCACACGTGGGTTGCTGAAGATGTTCAGTGAGGCCTTTATTGAGTCTCTGCTTGGTCTTCTGATACTCCCCGTTCTTTCCTTGCAGCCTGTGACATCTAGCCTTCCTGTCACCCTTCTTTCTTGCCTCTGGATCAGCCCTACCTACTCCTTTCTGACCTAGACAAGGCATGCAAATCTTAAGGAATGGCAAAGGGAGCATTTTCTGCCCATCTCCGTGTCGTGCTAGAATTTTTAGGGTGGCAAAGTATGTCCCAAATGCTGCCATAGCAGAAGCACAGCAGCACTCAGACCTATGATGCTGGGCCATCACCAGGAGGCAGCTGTGTTTTAGGGACCCTGCACAAAGGCTCAGTGGGATATTGCTGAAGCAGTTAGCTTCACAGGGGCCTTGCCTGAACTCACATCTGCAACATGCAATCAAGCCCCATGCTTTCAACAGACTTATTAGTTTCACCAATCAACCTTGTCCAGCCTGTGCCACTGCTGGAGAGCGAACTGCACAGGGCACTGACAGTCTGGAGGTACATCCTGTCTCCTTCACCTCCCAACCTGATCACACTGCTAAGAGGATTAAGGGCAGAGCAAGGATGGAGTGAGGGGTAAGCAGGGCAAGCACGGATACAACCTCATTGGGAAGCTCCTGGCTGAGGTTAGAGACACAGACAGGAGCCCTGTTCCTGAAGTACCTCTCATCATCTGGTGTTTGCTTGGAAGTGGAGGGCACAATGGGCTTCCTAGCCAAGTCCACAGCACAGCTGTGCTCTCTTCTACCTTCCCAAGAAGGCCATGTCCCCAGACTGCCCTGTGACACTGTTTGGTCTGCCTAGAGCAGCCTGGGTGGAGCTGAGGTCTGAAAACTGGGAACAATAGTTTGGGATTTCTTCAGCAAAGAGAGAGGGAACTAGGGTGTGGATGGGAGGTACCAGGCTGGGCTCTGGACTCATCTCCTCGCCAGTTTCATCTCTGGGTGCTTTAGGTGTGGCAGTCTTTAACATACTTCTGGAAGAGAGCTGTATGAGAGGCTTTGTTTGGGTAACTGCAGGCTTTGCTCACAGGTGTTCCTGTACCAGCAGGTTCCTGCCAAGAGCTGGCTGGTTTCTGACAGCAGCAAGTAGGGGCTTCACCTGCAGTGGGCAGGGCTCTGCCCCTCAGGTATCTTCAAAGTTTTTCCCATCCTTCAATGAAGAGATGGTTGAATTCTGACTCTGTAGCCTAGGATTTCCCTTGCTTGCTACTTGTGTCTCTCTGGTTGCTGATGCAGGGCCTGTGTTCTGAGCCTCAATGAAAATGTTCCCTGATTCTTGTAATCTTGTGACTCCTGATGTTGTCTGAAAACATTTGTAGGGTCTTCTTAGATGTGTGGGTAACATCTCTGTGAGAGAGGGGTCGTCTCAGGACAAATCAATCCAGCCAGAGTGAGCTCAGCCTTCGCTGTGTGCTTTCAGGCTGCTGCTTACCAGCATCTGGCAGGCTGCTGAGCAGTTAGGCACTGACAAGATGCAGCCGATTGGTGCTCCCCGGATTTAGCCAGATGTTCTTAAGCATTTCAAAAAAGCTTAGACATCTGTTTGGGCATTTCAGATCAGAGGCACATGGGCATGCACAGCTCTGAATGACTCATGGCTCTCTTGACAGTCATTCCCACTCTGATTGTCCAACAAAACAGCATCTGAGTGGGTATTTTCACAGTGAACATGCATTTTCACTGTGAACACAGCAACAACAAATCAGGGGCATTTCACTCTCAACTCTCCACCACCATGGTACATAAACTGAACCAGGAGTTTCTTGAAGTATCACATCATTTTGCACCCCTAGGTACCACCAGATCATTATGTGAATCTTCAGAATTTGGGTGAACTGTACAGCCTGAAGTGCTGCTCACTGCCCAGCTCTGCTTCTAACCACACTGCAAGGCATTCATGCTATAAATACCCCAGAATTAACTGGCACCTCGGGATTAAGGAGGGTTATTGGACACACCCAGTGAGAAGTGACTCCCTGGCATCCACTATGCATTACAATGAGCAGCTTGGTGAAGATTTTCACAGGGAAGATGATACCATCACTCCTTTTCACTCCAATTAACTTCTGGGGCTCAAATTTTGATGCCTCAGTGCTACCAATTACTCTCTCTCACGGACTGTCTGCATCAGCATGGTCTGTGTTATCTAGTGATCTCTGAGGTCACTCAAAGGACATTTATACCACAGGAAGGCATTTCCAGAGTTATCCAGTCACCACAGAACCCTGTGCAGGTTCAGCAGCACGCACTACCTGGGGCATCTCTGTGGGGAAAAAAAACCTCCTCAATATTTTCCCATCAGCTTGATTAAACCCACCTTGATCCTCTGGCTCAGCCATCTCTGCAGGTCTCAAAATGTGTTGCTTAGACACCAGCACAGGATTTGCAGCAGTACTCTTGCTTTCAGTCACTTTACACATGCTCATCATTGAAGGTGACACTTTCCAGGTGACTCAGGCACAAAGAAAGGCTATTGTGGGTGGATAATTTAGGTCCAGCTTTCAACTTTCAGATCAAGCTGAGAGATGACAGCACTTTTCAGTGAAAGCTTATTAAGTCAGAGTGCTGAGGCAGGTGCAGGACTGGTTCTGCACCACAGTGGATGCTTTGAGTATCTTGGAGGGGGCAGGACACATTTTCATTGTAGTAAGGCCAGACATCAGTGAAGTCACTGTAGACTCCAATAAAACCCCTCCAAGGTGCTCCAAGCTCTCCCTACACCCTCACTATTCATTTCATAAAGCTTTGTGGAATCAGATCAAGCCAGTGAAGGTAATGCAGAGCCAGGATGGAGAAGCAGCCCTTTGATAGGCAGGGCTTTCAGCACAGCCCCGGGGCACAACAGTTCTTGAGGGGTTTGACACAAAGGACAGGACTGAGTTTTCCTGCTTTTATTTCAATGATTGCCAGAAAGGTAGGAAAGTTTGGGCTCATCTCTGAAGAGTTTCCTCTACCAATGTTTACTCCAGAAATTCTCCCACATGTTTTTCAAGAAGCCCTGGATGGCTGCCAGAAACCTGGCTCACTGCTTGCTCAAGGATCACATCAGTACCCAAGGCCACCAGGAGGAAAGTTCAAAGGCCAAGTTCTTTGCTGACTTTCCTGCTTCAGCCCCCGAAGTCTCTCGTGGTTAGTGGCTGGATGGTGCTTTTCACCAGCAGAACACCAAACTGGAAGGTGCCATCTCTCTTCTTCAGCAGAGCCCCTCTGCCAAGACTGGCAAGCATAGCAGGAACAACACTTATGCCCCACTACCCTTTCCTCGAGGGGACCCCCGGGTCTCCCGTGCCCCGGTCGGGGGATGCTGCCGGAATGTTCCACCAGAGCACCCCGCCAGGCAGCACAGCTCCATCTATGCAAATCTATGCAAATGTGGGCAAAGCACTCAAATCTATGAAAGGGCTTGGGGCTGTCTCGGGCGGGGCGGCCCGCCCCGGAGCGCCGGTGCCGCCCCCGGTATAAGGCGGCGGCGGCGGCGCGGCCGTCCCGGAGTGCGGAGCAGCGGCAGTCCGGGGACAGGCAGGTCTTGCGGTAGCGGCGGCATCATGGTGAGTGCCGGCCCCGGCTGCTCTCTCCCTCCGGTCTTGCGAGTGCTTCCCGGAGTAAGGTGGGGTTCCGGTGGCTTCGCGGGAGGGCTCCGCCGGGAGCCCAGAATGCGGGCAGCCGACGACGGGAGTGCCCGCTGTGCTTGCCCTGCCTTTGCCTGGCTTCAGCCTCTTCCCGAGCTATTCCCTCCCCGGCTCTCAGCAGCCTCCCATCTTTGAGGATCCCCTTGTACCCATGGCAAGGAGACCACCAGCGAGCCCCGCCGGCTGCGGAGACCGGAGCTCGGACGGACATGTCACCTCTCATCCCTCTCCCATTTCTAACCAGTGTCGGTTCCTGCCCGTGTCCCGCGGTACCATCCCCGGCTGCGGGGAGTTTGCCCCGTCTGCCAGCCTCCCACGCTGCCGACCCACAGCTGAGCTCCGGCAGTAAGCTGTGGCTTCCTTCACTCACTGCCCTGCTCCAAGGGTGGACATCACTGTGGGTGGGCTTCCAGGCTGCTCTGCCGCCGTGGTCCTGCAGCAATCTCTGGCTCAGGAGCTCTCCAGCTGCCCTGGAGAGCATCCCAGCCCCAAGGTTTCCTGGGCACCCTGCCTGCTGTCCCACGCAGCCATGCTCCAGCCCTTCCTGTGCCAGACTTTCCGGTGAAGAAGGCAGAGTCTGCTGGCTGGTGACCAGCATTGCTGCATCCTGGTGCTGTTGGGCCCTGCCCAGCTTATTGTCAGCGCTGCGTCCCATAGTCCTGGCTGCTGCTTGTTGTTGGGATGAAGTGCAGTGAGCAGCATAACCCTCTGTCACCCCCACACTGATTCACGAGGTCCTTTGCCAGGGAGGAGTCCTCTCTCATGTCCTCTTTCTTGACATGCTTGCATCTGTGCCAAGAGTTTTCTGTGCCCTTCTGTAGAGGATCCTGGAAGATTTACCTCATGTCTTAAGTCCTCAGGTCTTACCCTTGGCTCCTTGTGTTACACAACGTTTATGGACCTGCTGGGAGGGTTGGGTGGGATAGGTATTGCTTTGCTCTTCTTGCACCTCAGCTTTGGGAAAGGTGAGGAGATGGGCTTCTGCCTCTCGCCATGAGTGTCAAGGGCTTATATTTTTGCCATCCTTCACTGTCACTGCTGCCTCTGAAATGCAGCACTGAAAGCACTTTAGATGCAGAGAGCCAGGACATGCTGCATCATGTGCAACTTCATGGGACAGCAGTCATTGCCCTGCTCCTGAGTGCAAAATGGCTGGTTCCACTGGCTTCCTGCCAGCTGGCTCATAGTGAGGCACCATGGCTCTGGAAATCCAGTGTGATGTGGATGCTCCTCTGACTCAGTTGTGCCTGATGACACATAGAAGTCCTTGGCAACAACAGATCTAAGGCACTGAATACTTTCATTCTTATCAAAAGAACTGCAGGCTCTGGGGTGCCTCATCTGAAGGAAGCCTACCTTGGCCTGGCTTCTCCTAAGGGACCTGAGACTACCCTTGAAGCTGTGAGCTAAGAGACCCTCCCATCTCAGCCTTTCCGTTAACTTAAAAAGTGCAGCTAACGCTTCCTGCTCCTCCAAAGCTAATTTAGGGAATCTGAGCCTGAGAGCATGGCAACTGTCATGTTTGTAAATTCCCCCTCTTGCTGGACACCCATCCTCAGTGCCCTCAGCTCCCAGTGTCCTGGTGGTGCTCTGCCATCTCAGCCTCCAGCTCTGTTGTTGGAATTGCAACAGGGGCTGTGCCAGATGCTGCCGGGCCTCAGCCCTTAAGCCATGTGGATGTTTGGGCAATGGAGAAGATGCTCATGGGATGCTATCCAGGGCTGTAGGTGGGGCCAGTCCAGCAGATGGGTGGCCCAGGATCCTGGGTTCCTGCAGATGTGTCTCCAGCTCCTTGGGCCCCTGAGGTCGTCAGCAGAGTGATAAGAGGCAGAGCACTAGATTTGGGAGAAAGCAGCAAATTGAAATGGACACAGGGCACCCAGGCACAAGGGCAGAGTGGCTTGCCCAAGCTGGCAAGAGCCACAGCTGCCCTTCCAGGGCTGTGCACTTCCTGCAGTTACTTGCATTTCTGGTCTCTGCTGGGATCTGACCCTGCTTCTCCCTCCCCAGCGTGAGTGCATCTCCATCCATGTCGGCCAGGCCGGCGTCCAGATGGGCAACACCTGCTGGGAGCTGTACTGCCTGGAGCACGGCATCCAGCCTGACGGGCAGATGCCCAGCGACAAAACCATTGGCGGAGGGGATGACTCCTTCACCACCTTCTTCTGTGAGACTGGGGCTGGGAAGCACGTCCCACGGGCCATCTTTGTGGACCTGGAGCCCACCGTGATTGGTGAGTGTACCCTGGTTGGGCAGTGACAGTGTTAGTTATTTTGGGGAACAACCCACGCAGGATGCTCCTGAGAGTGGCTCCTGCTACCTTTCCCCAGATCCAGTTAGCAAATCTATGATGCCACTCTTTCCTAGATGAGATTCGAGGGGGAGTCTACCGCCAGCTCTTCCACCCTGAACAGATGATCACTGGCAAGGAGGATGCTGCCAACAACTATGCCCGTGGGCACTACACCATCGGCAAAGAGATCATTGATCAAGTGCTGGACAGGATTCGTAAGCTGGTAAGTGACTGCTGAGAGGGGATGTGTCTCCCTGGACTGGGGTCCAACAGCATTCAAGGGGTGGGAGCATGGTGTAAGCTCTGCTGCGTCCTGGGAGGGATATGCAACTACCCAAACAAAAGTCTAAAACTTCCCTCCAACCAAGTCACTGTTTGGGGGAACCTCACTCGTCTCTCTCCACAGGCTGACCAGTGCACAGGCCTCCAGGGATTCCTGGTGTTTCGTAGTTTTGGAGGTGGCACTGGCTCTGGATTCACCTCCCTCTTGATGGAGCGACTCTCTGTTGATTACGGCAAGAAGTCCAAGCTGGAATTCTCCATCTACCCAGCACCACAAGTCTCCACCGCTGTGGTAGAGCCCTACAACTCCATTCTGACCACCCACACCACACTGGAGCACTCAGACTGTGCTTTCATGGTGGACAACGAGGCCATCTATGACATCTGCCGCCGGAACCTGGATATTGAGCGTCCAACTTACACCAACTTGAACAGACTCATCAGTCAGATTGTCTCATCCATCACGGCATCACTGCGATTTGATGGAGCCCTGAATGTGGATCTGACCGAGTTCCAGACCAACCTGGTGCCCTACCCTCGCATTCACTTCCCCCTGGCCACATATGCCCCTGTGGTTTCTGCTGAGAGAGCTTATCATGAGCAGCTGTCGGTAGCCGAGATCACCAACTCCTGCTTCGAGCCGGCTAACCAGATGGTGAAGTGTGACCCTCGCCATGGCAAGTACATGGCCTGCTGCCTGCTGTACCGTGGGGACGTGGTGCCCAAGGATGTCAACGCCGCCATCGCCACCATCAAGACCAAACGCAGCATCCAGTTTGTGGACTGGTGCCCCACGGGCTTCAAGGTGGGCATCAACTACCAGCCGCCCACGGTGGTGCCGGGGGGAGACCTGGCCAAGGTGCAGCGCGCCGTCTGCATGCTGAGCAACACCACGGCCATCGCCGAGGCCTGGGCCCGCCTGGACCACAAGTTTGACCTGATGTACGCCAAGCGCGCCTTTGTGCACTGGTACGTGGGTGAGGGCATGGAGGAAGGGGAGTTCTCCGAGGCGCGGGAAGACATGGCCGCTCTGGAGAAGGATTACGAGGAAGTGGGCCTGGACTCCTATGAGGATGAAGAAGAGGGTGAGGAGTAGAGAAGCCTCAGCCAAAAAAGGACCACGCTCCTTCCCCGTGTTACCTGCAAACCCTTTGCAATAAACCATTTCAGATCCTCCGTGTCTCCCAGTATCTCCCCCAGCTGTATCGGTTTCTTGCCAGGTCAGGTGTGTGGTGAGTGCTTCAGCCCTGCTACTGGTGCTGCTATGCTCCCTCCCAGCGCTCTGCTCCAGCTCCCCACATAGGTAAGAGCCCCATACCAGAGGGACTTGTCCAGCACACATGGCAGGCTGTGGGAAGGTGCTGGAGCACGTCCACCCAAGAGATCTGGAGGAGTGCTGCTGATGTGATAGGAGAAGTACCAATCTTAGGCATGGGGTTCTCTGTCCGGGATTACCTCTGCCCTCAGTTTGCCCTGCTCTGCCAGTGCTCTGCCTTCCCATTGAGGCATGTGGCCCTACTCTACCTGGCCCAGATCATCTTCTGCACTGTCCCCATTTTGAGTCCTCTCACTGCCCTGCCTGGTGGTAAGTAGTCCCAGCATCAGCTCCTGGCTCCAGCTGCAAACTAAAGATTCCTGTTACCCATTATCCAGTGTGCTGGTTCCAGAGATTAATTTTCCCTGCTTACCACTAATGCTGCAGCTATATTGACCCACAGGGGCTGTCCTTCCCTGCCCTCCTCCTCCCAGCATGCACCCGTGTCAGCTGGAGGGAGTATGGGGGCCAGCCCTGGTTGCTGGAGCGTAGCCAGGCACTCATCCTCCTGCGCAGGGCTGCTGGCACTGCTTTGCCTGCCTGTGACTGGAGTGCCAGGCTCAGACTGATTGGTGCCTGCTGCTGCTATGCCAGGGCAGGAGCCGCTGCCCCTCACACCAGGTGCTGCTGTGATCCACTTCTTATATCTGGTCTGATTGTGGGAAAAGGAGGGAATCTGCTCCTTTAGAGTAATTCCATTGCTGACATCTCCCTGTGTCTTCCCAGACATGACTGCCACCAGAAGGATGTAGGAGCTGGAATTGTGTCCTATAGCTTTTTCTGAAAGTTATCCTGCACCCCTCTCCTGGACAAGGGACCCAGTAGTGTCTCCTGGCATACTACTGAGCAGCAGAGGCTCATCCATCCCCATGGCCAGGGAGGGGTAGCTGCGTGACCCAAGGTCCTGGTAGCAAAGACAGAGGCCTCTCTCTGCTCAGGCAGTATTCAAGGCTGATGGTCCAGGCATCCTCAGTAGCAGGATCAGCCCTGGCCTTGGCAGGGGTGGCTGCACTGGCCAGGGCTCAAACAGAGCTGCTGCTCTGAATGTAGTCACAAGTTATTAACAGCAAGCAGGCTGCAATGACCTTTTTTTGGCAGCCCAGATTTGTCATGCAGATCTGCAGCTTCACAGGGTTGTACAGCACTGCCTGCCTGTCCCCACCGGGAGAGAAGGGCAAACCTTAGCTGGAGGCTCCCAGGGCATCGATGACGAAGGGAGGTTTGGGGGGGCTCCTGAGTCTGATACGTGTCTTTATCGTGTTTATTCTCCTTCCTTCTATTCTAGAGGCCTAGGTGGACTCGGGGTTTCCCCACATCTCTGGGGGAGCTAGTAGCAGAGGAGGTTAGGGACTGTTCTACCTGCTCTGCCTCCGGTGCTGGTGGCTGAGCATTGCCCATCACCCCTGAGGGCTGGTCCCCCGGCCTCCTGCCGGCAGCCTGGACCGATGCCCCCACCTCCCTCCCGGCAGAGAAGGGAGAGCAGCTTCGGGCCCTACACCTCGGGGTTTCTCCGCCGCCGGGAGGACCCCGCCAGGCTCCCGCGGCCCCCGAAGGGGGTACTCCCTCCCCACATGCAAGTGTACTCAAATAAGCGGGCGGGGCGGCACCGAGCCCCTCCTACCCATAAGAGAGCGCTGCGGCGGGGATTGCAGCAGCCGCAGCTCCGCGCCGAGCCCCGCCGCGCCGAGCCCCGCCGCACCGAGCCGCCGGGACAGCCCGCACCACCCGCCGCAACATGGTGAGTGCGGGCCGGGAGGCGGGCACGGCGGCGGGGAGGGCGCCCGGCAGCCCCCTGGCAGTCCCCCGCAGCACTGTGCCCGGCGGAGCCGCCGCGATGCGCCCCCTCCTTCCCCGCCGTGACCTTGGGCAGCCTTGCCGGCCCCTGCCCGGGGGCAGCCGCGCCCCCATCGCCCTGTGCCCCCCCCGCCGCCACCGGCATTGGGGCGCCTGCCCCCCCCCCGCCACCACTGGCGCAGCGCGGGGGGGCGCTGGGATGGAGGGGGGTGACCTCTCCGGTGGGGAGCGGTGGCCGCGGATGGACGGGGACAGCTGCCGAGGGTGGAAGCGCCAGCCGGGCACCGGGGGCCGGAGCTGGGCGTTCGGCGGGGCTGCAGCCGCGGCAGTGCGCCCCGTCGGGGCTGCGGCGGGGAACGGGTGTGGGGGTCCCGTCCCTTCAGTCTCGTCCCGCGGGCGCCTGGCAGCGGCGGAGCGGGCTGGGGACGCTCTCCGAAGCGGGCAGTCGCCGCTGCCCTCGCCCGGGGCAGGAGCTGTCTATATTTAGCGGCTCAGGAGTGGGCCGGGGCCGTGCCAGAAGGCACGGCGCAGCGCTCTGCCCGCCGCAGCGCTGACCGGGCCCTGTCGGGGAACCTGCCCCCAGCTGCCCTCCCTTCCTCTCTGCGGCTGGGGCTGCTCTTGGCCCTCCCGCAGGAAGCAGAAGCCCTTGTCCTACCCGGGGCTTCTGCTTCTGCTGGACCGGGGCACGGACCCCATTGCGGCCAAGGACATTGTGCAGTCGGGGAATGCAGGAGCGAATTGCTCCGGGACCTCTAGGCTGAGTCGGGGTGTCTTGCTCAGGGAGGCAGGGATGCCAGGAGCAGTGAAACAGGGATGCTAGGATTAGCAGAGACAGGGTGCCAGGGACAGCAGAGAAGGGATGCTGGAGTAGCAGAACAGGCCTGCACCTCCTAAATGGAAATGCATGAGGCACATCTCCTCAGCACTTCTGCCAACACAGGTTTTGCAGCACAGGGTTGGGACTGTGTAGCCCAGGGAATCTATGTTACCTCAGAAACTGCTGATCTTCATTGCCAGCCCTTACCTGGCTGCCATCTACTATCCTTGCATCCCCAAGGCCACTCACCCCACAATACTGCTTATCTGGCTCTGGAGCAGCAGGAAGAGGGGTTTCCTCATGCTGATTGCCCCTCACAGCTTAAATGTGTGCCCCTGTCATCTCAGCTCCTCACTGGACTGCTGTTGCATGACGAAGGGGCTGAGGCTGCCAGGGACCCTGGCAGAGTAGCTGGGCCAGGCTCTGCTCCCCTTGCTGCTGGAGGACAGGCCCAGCCAGAGTCCATTGAGATGGTGGCCCCCAGTGAGGGCAGGGGCAAGAGGGATGCCAAAGCTGCCTCTTGATCTGGCATGGTGCATGTGCATGGCTGAGGGCAACGCCAGCTATGGGGAGCCCCTCAGGGTGATGCAGGACATCACCCAAAAGAAAATGTGCTCTCTGGGACCACTGACCAGAGTCGGTCCAGTGTGGGTGACCGTGTGGCACTGGCACCAGGTAACAGTAGGCAGGCAGGCAGGCAGGCAGGCAGCAGGCAGGACAGAGCTGTGCCAGGATCTGACCCTGCTTCTCCCTCCCCAGCGTGAGTGCATCTCCGTCCACGTCGGCCAGGCCGGCGTCCAGATGGGCAACACCTGCTGGGAGCTGTACTGCCTGGAGCACGGCATCCAGCCTGACGGGCAGATGCCCAGCGACAAAACCATTGGCGGAGGGGATGACTCCTTCACCACCTTCTTCTGTGAGACTGGGGCTGGGAAGCACGTCCCACGGGCCATCTTTGTGGACCTGGAGCCCACCGTGATTGGTGAGTGTACCCTGGTTGGGCAGTGACAGTGTTAGTTATTTTGGGGAACAACCCACGCAGGATGCTCCTGAGAGTGGCTCCTGCTACCTTTCCCCAGATCCAGTTAGCAAATCTATGATGCCACTCTTTCCTAGATGAGATTCGAGGGGGAGTCTACCGCCAGCTCTTCCACCCTGAACAGATGATCACTGGCAAGGAGGATGCTGCCAACAACTATGCCCGTGGGCACTACACCATCGGCAAAGAGATCATTGATCAAGTGCTGGACAGGATTCGTAAGCTGGTAAGTGACTGCTGAGAGGGGATGTGTCTCCCTGGACTGGGGTCCAACAGCATTCAAGGGGTGGGAGCATGGTGTAAGCTCTGCTGCGTCCTGGGAGGGATATGCAACTACCCAAACAAAAGTCTAAAACTTCCCTCCAACCAAGTCACTGTTTGGGGGAACCTCACTCGTCTCTCTCCACAGGCTGACCAGTGCACAGGCCTCCAGGGATTCCTGGTGTTTCGTAGTTTTGGAGGTGGCACTGGCTCTGGATTCACCTCCCTCTTGATGGAGCGACTCTCTGTTGATTACGGCAAGAAGTCCAAGCTGGAATTCTCCATCTACCCAGCACCACAAGTCTCCACCGCTGTGGTAGAGCCCTACAACTGCATTCTCACCACCCACACCACACTGGAGCACTCAGACTGTGCTTTCATGGTGGACAACGAGGCCATCTATGACATCTGCCGCCGGAACCTGGATATTGAGCGTCCAACTTACACCAACTTGAATAGACTCATCAGCCAGGTTGTTTCATCCATCACGGCATCACTGCGATTTGATGGAGCCCTGAATGTGGATCTGACCGAGTTCCAGACCAACCTGGTGCCCTACCCTCGCATTCACTTCCCCCTGGCCACATATGCCCCTGTGGTTTCTGCTGAGAGAGCTTATCATGAGCAGCTGTCGGTAGCCGAGATCACCAACTCCTGCTTCGAGCCGGCTAACCAGATGGTGAAGTGTGACCCTCGCCATGGCAAGTACATGGCCTGCTGCCTGCTGTACCGTGGGGACGTGGTGCCCAAGGATGTCAACGCCGCCATCGCCACCATCAAGACCAAACGCAGCATCCAGTTTGTGGACTGGTGCCCCACGGGCTTCAAGGTGGGCATCAACTACCAGCCGCCCACGGTGGTGCCGGGGGGAGACCTGGCCAAGGTGCAGCGCGCCGTCTGCATGCTGAGCAACACCACGGCCATCGCCGAGGCCTGGGCCCGCCTGGACCACAAGTTTGACCTGATGTACGCCAAGCGCGCCTTTGTGCACTGGTACGTGGGTGAGGGCATGGAGGAAGGGGAGTTCTCCGAGGCGCGGGAAGACATGGCCGCTCTGGAGAAGGATTACGAGGAAGTGGGCCTGGACTCCTATGAGGATGAAGAAGAGGGTGAGGAGTAGAGAAGCCTCAGCCAAAAAAGGACCACGCTCCTTCCCCGTGTTACCTGCAAACCCTTTGCAATAAACCATTTCAGATCCTCCGTGTCTCCCAGTATCTCCCCCAGCTGTATCGGTTTCTTGCCAGGTCAGGTGTGTGGTGAGTGCTTCAGCCCTGCTACTGGTGCTGCTATGCTCCCTCCCAGCGCTCTGCTCCAGCTTGCTACCTGTGCAGGTAAGAGCCCTGGGGTCTAATCCCTGGTGCCGTGGCACATATCCCACCCCACTCGTTGCTCCAGCTAGTGGTGGGTACTGCTTCCTCGTGTGATTTATGGCCCCGTGTTGTACCCTGGAGATCAGAGGAGCAGATTTAGTCTGAGCAGGAAAAGTATGGCAGCTGTTGGGTCTTCTCCTCATGTGCAGCCCAAGGGTAGGTGGGCTCACCTGGAAAGATAGTGGTTGAAGCAGTGGGAGCAATCTGGCACCCCTGCCCCTGTGGTTACCATACAGGGCCAGGGGTATGCCCAGCTCTCTGGTGCAGTGGGTGTATCCTGCAATGGCACCCAGCATGGCATGAACCCCCGCGGCTGCTGTACTGCTGTGTGCGGTGAGAGGATTAAAGGAGGAGAATGCTCCCTGTGAAACTGCTTGTCCGCATCTCTTTTTTTACACCCTCTCTGTGGGTAGTCCAGCTGCTGGAGCCCCAGTGAGTCCCTCCAGCCAAGGCTGTCTGCTGGGCCAGGGTTGTCCTCAGTGCCGGGGTGGTAGTCCTGTCCCCGTGCTCTGCATACCCCCAGTCAGCAGAGCTGCTGCTTCTGCCTCCCAAGGTCTGGCAGCTTCCCAGTCTGGGCATCCACCTCCCTCTTCATGGGCAGCAGAGAAGTTCTGCCTGTACCCCTGCCACTGCCTGCCTGCCTGTGCTGATCCCTGCCCTGCAGTGCCCAGCTCCGGAGGCTCTGGAGCGGTATCTGGCTCCAGCTGCAGAGTTGTGTTAGCTCCCAACAGGAGCATTCTGGGGCCAGGGATTAACTTTCCCTGCTTACTGCTAATGCTCAGTCTGCACTGCCCCGGCTGGCCTCTGCTGCCCTTACCCTCCAGCAACGCTTGGCTGCTTAACCCAGACAGTGTGCCCTGCTCTCCCCATGCCCCGGCAGGACCCCTCCCTGCAGACAGGGACACAACCACACCTCCGCAAGAACATACTTTACTTCAAACACAAGGCAACATCGGTGCCAAGAGCAGTGGCAGAGTGGGCACTCCCTCTGCCTCCCTCCAGCACAGCACCGGGATCCGGCCCGCAGCTCTGCCTGGGGCAGGAGCAACCTTCCTGGGGCACAGAGCTGCAGGACAGCGGCTCCCATCTCCAGGAGGGGTCCCACAACATCCTCTTCTGCCACCCCTAGGGAAGGTAGCAGCTGGCAAGGGACCCATGTTTAGCAGCAGATCACATATCCACAGCTCAGGGGCACAGAGCAAGGCCCAGGCAGCAGCATCCAGGGCACAGAACACTCCAAATCCAACACACCTCCAGCACAGAGCGGCAGCTCTCCCTCAGGGCATCAATCCCCTCTGCAACAGGTCTGCAGGGCAGCAGGGATTAGGGCAGCCGCTTTTTCCCTGGCTCAGCCTCAGGATGCATCACCACTGGAAGGGGATGGGCTCAGATCTGTGTGGTGTCCTGTCCCACTGGTGCTGGCTGCAGCCCCTCCAGCTGGTGGAGGATTTCATTTATGCTGGGTCTCTCCTGGGGGTTCACTGTCATCATGGAGAAGAGCAGGCGTTGCAAGGCAGCTGAGTGTCTAGAAGACAGACAGCGAGGAGAGGACCCATGTGATGCACAGGACAGGGGGCCACCCAGGAACAGGGTCACCCTCCCCAGCCCCTCACCTGGTTGTAGAGGGCAATGTGAGGGGGTTCTGAACTGCCAAAGCCACACTGTCACCCTTCTGGAAGATGGCATCATAGGGGCCCTCTCCAAACATCATGCAGTACAGCACACAGCCTAAGGACTGGAGCATGGTGGTGTTAGTGCAGCCCTGCAGCAGTGGGACAGGGGGGCCAGAGGGCTGGATCCTTACCCAGATATCCGTACGCTCATCTATGGTGCACTGGCTCGGCACTGTGAAGAGCTCAGGGGCACGGTAGGAAATGGTGCAGCGCTGGGCAGCCCAGTCCTGCAGAGAAGAAGATAGGGATGAAGGGACTGGAGCAGGAACAGGCTCATGGGATGACATCCCAGGCCACCCACCTGCACAGCCATGGCCTCCCGAGAGCTGTTGACTTCAATGCGAGCTTGGTTCATGGAGCCCAGGTCCATCAGCACAGGCTGGTCATCCTCATCCAGCAGCACATTGGTGGGCTTGAGGTCCCTGTGGGGACAGACATCACTGAATGCCCAGTGGGGCCCCTGTCAATCCCCCTAGCCAGTGCTGCCACCCCTCACCTGTGTGCATAGCCCTTGCTGTGGATGGCTTGCAGCCCACGGCAGATCCCATGGAGGATATGGAGGATCCGCTGCTCTGGCATGAAGGTCCCTTTCTCTCGCAGTGCTTCCACCTCTCTCCAGAGGGTTCCCCCCTGGCAAACACAAGCAGCTGGTTACCACTGCTGTTCCTGGGGTGATGGGGCAGCCGGGAAAGCCCCCCTCACCTTCACATAGGGCAGGAGAAGCCAGGCTTCGTGCTTGGCGCCCTTCTCCACCATGCAGTGGGCCACCAGGCGCAGGATGTTGGGGTGGTCGAAGAGGCCGTGCATCTCCACCTCGTGCAGGGCAGCCTGGCGGTCTTCCTTGTCGTGGCATAGGATGCGCTTCAGGGCATAGAAGCGCCCATCCCGCAGCCCCTCCACCAGGTCCACATAGCTGAAGCCCCTGCAGGGAGTCAAGAATAGCATGGATTAGGGGCTGTGACATCCATGTTGGGGGGGGCTAGTCTCCTCTACGAGCACCCGGGGGAGGGAGGACAGAGAGCAGCATGAATTCCTCAGGTATGCACATCCCCCCACAGCAGGATCCTGCCAGGAACCCAAAGCATCCCCTCTCTGTATGAAAAGCCCCACTGCCCCAATCATCCCCACTCCCATGGCTCCAAGCCCCCACTTCTGGGAATGACCAACCCCTCCCTGTCACTCAGCCCAAGAATCATCTGTCATGCACAAGCACCCCCCATGCTGAAGCATCATCCCTCACCGAGCCCAAGTACTCCCCCAAGCCCCAAGGTCACCCGAGCTCAAGCATCTCCCCACCCTGCCCGAACATCCCGTTCCTGAGTTTCATGCCATGCCCAAGCATGTCCTCATGCACAAACACCCCCCAAGCCTAAGCAATTCCCCAATGCCCAATCACCCCCGTGCCCAAGCATGCCCCCCACACCCAAGCACACTCCCCCTGTAAAGAACCCCCAGGTCCGAGCATCCGAGCATGGTTTTTCCCATGCCCGAGCATCCTCCATACACAAGCACGCCCGTGCCCAAGCATCCCCCCCGTGCCCGAGCACGCCCTCGGACCCCCCTTGCCCGAGCATCCCTCCCAGAGCACGGGCACCCTCCGCCCGAGCCCCCCGCGCCCCAGCCCGCCGCGCACCCCTCTGCCAGGCGGTGGAGCAGGAGGTACCGCGCTCCCCCCAGGCTGACGGTGCCGCGGGAGCAGACGCACAGCGTCTGCCCCATCGCCCGTCCGCGTCATCGCCCACCGCCGCGCGTCACCCGCCGCGTCACCCGCCGCGTCACCCAGCGGGCGGGGCGTCACCGCCTCCCGCTGCCGGGTCCCGCGGTCGGGATGTGCGATCCTTCATCTTTGTAGCGGGCTCGTCCTGTCCTGCAGCACCTCCTGACACCCCTGTCACCAGCTCTGTCACCAGCTCTAGCCCTCGGCCCGGGGGCGTTTTCCTTTCCCTCATCCAGCAGCAGCAGGCCTCTGATCGGAGCTACAGCCGAGCTTCCCATCACCACCTCTCTGATGGAACAAGCGGGCTGAGCTCAATGGAAGGGTTCTGCCTGGTAGTGACGCTTTAATGAGGCTCCTTCCTTCCTCGCTTTGATTATCACTCACCGCCCTACTGGGACCAGGGGTGTCCCGGGGCTGGCTCGGGCGGCGTTGTGCCGCCGGCATCCCCTGCTGGGGTGGGCTTTGCGGGGGCTGATGCGCGGCTGGCCAGACGTGGAGGGTCGGAGCCGCCCACCCCTTTCCCATGGTCCCGCCCCCGCCGTTCCAGCTGCCTGCACTTGGGACCGGGAGAAGGAAGCGCCGGGCTGTGGCCAAGGGCCTTCTCGGATCACGTGATGGTGATGGCCACGTCCAACTTCGTCCCCTGTCCCGGGCCTGCCGAGCGCCCGGCGAGGATGGGGCTGCCGGCCCTCGCCCTGCTGCTGGCAGCGCGGCTCCTGCACACGCAGGTTAGCGAACAAGGGTGGAAAGTCGGGGAGAATCCCATAGGACTGAGCTGTGAAGGAGCCCGTGGGATGCCTCTGGAATCTATCTTACTTCCCGATCTGCCTCCCTGCTCGTCAGGCTATAGCTCCCTCCTGCAGCAGCCCATGTCCCCACCACGGTGTCCCCGCTTACATTCCCAGCTCCTTCCCTGCCCTCGCAGCACCCACCCCAGCAGCACCTGTCCCTGCAAATGCCACCAGCTCAGCTGCCAGGTGTTTGATTAGCGGGGAGGCTCAGCTTCTGCTCGCCCAGAAGGACAGTTTGGTACCCAAACTCCGGGGGAGGGCTCCTCCAAGAACCAGCCCCATCAGTGCCTGTCTCAGGAAGCATGGCGGGGATGGGGCGGGGGTGCGCGGCTGGGCTCGGGGAGGTTCTGCAGCCTTTCAGCTCTGCCCCTTTTCTGCAGGCCTCCCCTTTGGCACGCTCCTTCCAGGTGGACTACGAAAACAACTGCTTCCGCAAGGATGGTGCCCCTTTCCGGTACATCTCGGGCAGCATCCACTACGCCCGTGTCCCGCGCCCTGCCTGGAGGGACCGGCTGCTCAAGATGTACATGAGCGGGCTCAGCACTGTGCAGGTGTAAGCCATGGCAATAGCCCTGTGACGGTGCACTGCCACCACGGGGTGTCTGGGATCGGTAGGAACAGAGACAAGGGTGTTTGTCTGACCACAGGGAGCAAGGACCAGCACTTGCACTTTCTGTGACCCTCCAGGTCATCCCTGCCAGACACAGGCATGAGTATGAGCTAGTTCCAGTCCAGCCTGAGTTGCCATACTCAGGCTGCAGGCCAACTCCCAGAAGCAGAAGGACCAGCCGGTGGGATGGTTCACTGTCATGCTGGGGTGTCCTTGGCCCTTGCATGCTGATCTCTCCTCTCACCCCAGCTATGTCCCCTGGAACTACCATGAGACACTGCCAGGAGTTTATGACTTCACTGGGAACCGGGATGTGGAAGCCTTCCTGGACCTGACAGCTGAGCTGGGACTTCTGGTGATCCTGCGGCCAGGGCCCTACATCTGTGCAGAGTGGGAGATGGTGAGCCCCAGCCGCCAGCCTGGCACAGAGGGGTGATGGGTGGTCTGGGAAGGGCACAGCAGGGTTGGCCCTTCTGGCTGTGGCACTGACTCCAGTGGGCTGTGCCCAGGCTGCTGCAACACAGGCCACATGCTGTGCTGGGGACAAGCACTAGCATTGCACAGGCTGATTTCAGCTCTGTGCAGGCCCAGGCTGCTGAGCAGTTTCTCTGCCCCCCTCTCTGCCATGTGTATTTCTCCAGGGTGGCTTGCCTGCCTGGCTCCTGTGGAAACCAGACATCAACCTGCGCACTTCCAACCCTGGTGAGGCTCAGCACAGGGCTCTGGCCACCATGTCCTTGGAGCCTGGTGCCACACTCCTGGCATTGTCTCCACACACCTGCCAGCTCTGCCTGTGTGGTTTTTCCCATCATCTTCTCCATCCTTTGAGAGGCCCATAGTTTGTACTCCATCTCCACTTCCCCATCTTGCCTGACCCTGCCCCCTCTGCTGTGTCTTCCACACAGAAGACTGGCTGCAGGTGGGCTGGGGTGGATGCTGCAGGCAGCCCCTGCCCTGCCTCTGTCCCTCCAGCCTACCTGGCAGCTGTGGACTCCTGGCTCCATATCCTGCTGCCCAAGATCAAGCCACGCCTTTACCAGCATGGAGGGAACATCATCAGTGTGCAGGTGAGGTGCTGTGAGGCACAGCCCCATGCCCCACTCTGCATCATCTTTGGATGTGCCCCAAAAAGCCACCAGTATCCCCTACACAATGACCTTACCCAGCAAAGCTCAGATAAATCTGTCCCAACTTCTGGACCTGGATCTAAATTCAAGGGCTGGAAATCTGAGGTACCTGCCATCACCACAGCTGTGGTTTGAGGGACACTGACAGAGCTGGAGCTCATGTTGGGACTGGAGGGTTATGCTGAGGATCCACCTGGGGTTTATCAGGACGTCTGATGATGTCCAGAGGAAAGTGGGGAGGTTGGTGCTCATCGCAGTGGGCAGTGGGACCTGTCTGCAGCCCTGCCATATTGTGCATACTGTGTACCAGTCCTTGCCCTGCTTGCAGGTGGAGAATGAATATGGGAGCTACTATGCCTGTGACTATGGATACCTACGGCACCTGCTGGGCTCCTTTCGGGCACTGCTGGGGAGCGAGGTGCTGCTGTTCACCACTGACAGCACGGGAGTGGAGGAGCTGCGCTGTGGCACACTGCAGGGGCTCTACGCCACCGTCGACTTTGGGCCAGGTATCCCTGTTGGGGAGGAGGGAGAGGATGTGGGTCCCTTCTCTGTCCTGCTCAAACCTGCCTCTCTCCACCTCCACAGGATCTAATGTGACAGAGGCATTTGGTGCCCAGCGCCGTGTGGAACCGAAGGGGCCCCTGGTGAGCTTGGCATGGGTGCTGTGGGAGGACTGACCCGTGTCAGCTTTGGAGAGGCAGAGGCACCAGGCAGTGAGGCAAAGAGGGGTGCTGGGCCCAGGCTGCAGGTGACAGTCCCTTTCTCCTCCAGGTAAACTCTGAATACTACACGGGTTGGCTGGACTACTGGGGCGAGGCACATGCCAGCACCAGTGCCGCATGGGTGTCCCGGGGGCTGGAGGACATGCTGCAGCTGGGAGCCAGCATCAACATGCAAGTAGTCAGCTGGCAGAGGGCACAGCCACCAGGGGAGGGGGCATCACCTCTTGCCTTCATCCCCACAGCGATCAGGCCAGTAGGGACTGTGGGTGCCAGAAGGAAGGGGCAGTGCCTGGTGAGCCCCTGCTGGGTCTCTGAGTTGCTGACCAGGTTCTCTGGGTGTATCATAGGTACATGTTCCATGGAGGGACGAATTTTGCCTACTGGAGTGGTGAGTAGAGCCTTGCCCTAGGGAGGGAGGGGCACACTGCAGGGCTTGGGGGGGGGCTTTCCTCGGCCATCCCTGAGAAGCCTGCTTCTGTCCCATGGGGCAGGTTGACACATAGCTAAGGGCCCTTGGACCCAAGCTTGTCTTCTCCTAGGGACTCCTTTTGTGCCTACGCAGGGGCTCACAGTTCTGGGTCATGCCCCCCCACATTGCACTGCAGCCAGCCTGGGGCTGGGTTCCATGCCCTGGGCTGTGCCAGAGCCCCTTCCTCCAGCTCACATCACTTCCTTGGCCAGGTGCTGACTACAAGGACCAGTACAAACCAGTGACCACCAGCTATGACTATGATGCCCCCCTCTCGGAGGCAGGAGACCCCACTGAGAAGCTGTTTGCCATTCGTACGGTCATCAGCAAGGTAACAAACCTGGCAGGAATAAGGGGACAGTACTGGGCTTGACTACTTGTGTGCCAGCAGGGCAAGGGACATCTCCCTGCTTGCCATGGGGGGCAGCTGACAGTCTGCTGTTCAGTTCCAGCCCCTGCCATTTGGTCCGATGCCACCTGCCACCCCCAAGTATGCCTATGGCTGGGTGGCCCTGCGAAAGGTGAGTGCCTGCCTATCCCAAAGGCAGTACTGCCCCAGCATGGCGCTGCTCAACTGCCCAGCACCCATCCCTCTCTTTGCAGTATGCTGACCTCTTGGATGTCTTGGATGTGCTGTGCCCCTCTGGGCCTGTCCAGAGCCAGTTCCCTCTCACCTTTGAGGCCTTAAAGCAGGTGAGAGGCTGGGTGTAGTGGTGGACACTTGAGGAGATGCTCCTGTCTACCAGGCCCTGACTCTAGAGCAGAGGAGTAGAGTTCACTTCCAGCTTCATTTCCCTTCCTATGCCACTGCACTGTCCTCAGGTCCATGGCTTTGTGGTGTACCACACACAGCTGCCCTGGGATGTCCGGGACCCAGCCACACTGGATGCTCCTCCCCACAGCATCTGTGACCGTGCCTATGTGATGCTGCAGAAGGTGAGGCTATGGGAGCACACCAGTCCTGGGACAGCGCTCTAGAGGGCTGTGCAACCTGCTGGCAGTGGGACCGTGCCATGCCACGGTCTTGGGGACAGCCCAGGTGCCAAAAGCCATACTGAGCCTTTGTGGGGTGGCTCTTGGGCCAAATTTGCCCTCGTTTTTGGGGCAGAGAGCAGCCCTGGCTCTGGTGGGGCTGGCAGCAGGATGCTATGTGCCTGCTGGCAGTTTTGGGGGTGGTGGGATCCAAACACGGGCAGCAGCACTGACCTTGTGGCTTTAGGAGTACCAGGGAACGCTGGAGCGGGACAGGCAGACAATGCTGCATATAACAGGCAGGGCAGGGGACACTCTGGACATCCTCCTGGAGAACATGGGCAGGATCAGCTTTGGGGCCAACGCCAGTGACTTCAAGGTAAGGGGAGAGGGCCCTGAGGCTCCAGAAGGGATGGTGTGGCAACCCATGTGACCAAACACCCCCTCTACTGCCAGCTGAGACAGTCCAGCCTGGGTGGGGCCAATCCCAGTCCTGCTCCCTGATTCATCTCAAACCTGCCGGGATAGGGCTCAGACTGGCACTCCTCTCCCACGTACGCTGCCACAGCTGCCAGGGCCCCTTGGCTCCTTAGAAGGCATCCCATCCCCCCTTCACTGCTGCAAGGGGGACATTCCCTGGGGTTGCCAAGTGTTCTGACTATGGCAGATACTGCTGCTTAATTTCCCCACCTGTTCAATCTCAGGGCTTGCTGGGAAACCTCTCACTGAACTCCAGGCCTCTCAGCAACTGGTTGATCTATCCCCTGGCCATAGACACTGCAGTCCAACAGGGCTGGCCCCACACTGCCCTGCCAAAATCAAGCAGTGGGGGCAGAGTGGGGCCAGCCTTCTACACTGGGACCTTTGATACACCTGGCATTGCCTGGGACACCTTTGTGAAGTTCCCAGGCTGGAGTAAGGTAAGGCAGTGCATAACTGGGAAACGGGACAAGAGTGGACCAGGACACAGCTCAGTCCCATCTCCATCATCTTCCAGGGACTGCTGTGGATAAATGGCTTCAACTTGGGCCGGTACTGGACCCGTCGTGGGCCCCAGCAGACCCTGTTTGTGCCTGGCTCGTTGCTGCATGTTGGCCACCCCAACAACATTACAGTGCTGGAGCTAGAAGGGGCACCTCCCACTCCTGTCTTGCTGTTCCTTGACCGACCCCTTTACAACAGGACACTTGGCTGCAACACCACGGGGACAGAGTAAACACTGCTGAGCACTGGCCTCGCCTCTCACTGGGGCTGGGGAGATGGCAGGGGGCTGATGAAGCACAAGAAAGTAGCACTGGTCCTGGCACAGACCTCCGGGGACAGGCAGGGCCTGTGCTAATGAGTAATGGACCCAGAATTGAGCTTGATTTGCATGTCAATGCCACACTCACCCCAAATAGTTCCAGTGACCATGCTGACTCCCCCCATAGCCAGGGGGTCAAGGCACCTCTTTATTGACAATGTAGGTGGAAGATGTAGTTGCTAACATGAAGGCTGAGATGCTGATGACATAAAACCACAGCCTTGAGGGTGTCCACAGGCATGGCTGCAGGTAGCTCAGGGCTGCAGGGTCTGTATGTGTCAGGATCTGTCCTTACACCTACAGACAGCAACTTATGAGGTAGCTATGAGAAAAGCTGGCAGCAAGATCCGTGGCTGGAGCCATGCCACCAAACAGTCCCAGCCCCTCACACTAACACATGGAGACCTCTCAGTTATTGGGTTTGCCAGAGTCACCACGCAGAGCCATCTTCATGCCCAGAGCCTTGCCAGAGGTGCCCTGGAGAGTGACATGGCCAGCTCAGTCCCTCTGACCATCACTACTCCGCAGGCTCTCCCTTGCTGCAAAGCCCGTGCTCAGCCATGTCCCCGCCACACTGGTCCTTGGCAGGTGGCAGCAGTCTCCAGCATTAGGTGCGGCCAGCCTGGGCCCGCCGGTGGGTCTGCAGGCAGGCCGTGGAACAGAAGGAGAAGTCGAGGTAATGGAAAGGGATCCGGCCCAGCAGAGACTCTCCACACTGCCAGCAGCGGCTGAGGAAAGAGCAGAGCTGGCCCTGAGCAAAGGGGACACTTGCAAAAGAGTTAGAAAAGGAAAGGATTCCTGGCCTGGACTGTGACACAAGACACCAGAGGCATGAGGGAGCTGGGGCTCCTCTGGTCTCACAGGGCTGGTGTGCTCACTCAATGGCCAGGCCAGGACATGCTCCCTGGGGGAGATGCCCTGTCAGAGCATGATGTGAGGTACTTTGAGGCAGAATGGACATGGAGGGGCTTGGCCCTATTAAGGTTTTAAGGCCCCTGCCCAGATAAGCATGAGGAGTGCTGGCTGCCACCAAACCTGGTGGGGTGGCAAAGGAAAGTAAACAGGGACACAGGAGCGGGGTGTTGGCTTGCTGTAGATCTGGCTGCAAGTGGACCAAGTCATCCTTAGCAAAATATTTCAGGGGAGCAGGGCAGTAAGAGGAGAAAACTTTTATACAAGCACTATTGGGAATTGAGTGGACAGGAACAGCTTTGGACCGGAAATGAGAACTGGAGAAGAAAGGCAGGGAACAGCTGTGCTGACATGGGAGAATTTGTCTTCAGAGCCATGTTGCTGGGATGGTTACCTGATGTTGGCAAGAGTCGTGCCCGTGTCCTGCAGCTGTGCAGCCAACCTCCGCTCAGCAGCCAGGGCCCTCTGGGGAAGAGAGACAGCTCAGTCCCTGCAGGCCCTGGGAGCTGCTGTGCCCACCACATCACCACTGCCCTCTCTGGGCTAGATCCCCTTCCCAATCCTCACCTTCTCCCTGTCAGACAGGGCTGCAAACCGCTGCTTGTTTTCCTGTTCCTGCTCCCAGCGCCGCTGCTCCTCTCGCTGTGCTTGCTCCCTTTGCTTCCGCTGAACTTTCTGTGCCCGCTTCTTCTCCAGCTTCTTGGCCTCCATCTCCTGTGTCAGGGGCCCTGGCACCTGAGGGCAGGCAGCATCTCCCACTGAGCCTGGGGCAATGGCACAAGTGGGAAAGGAGAGCTTGGCTCTGGGGTCCCCCTGCCGGCGAGGGCAGCGGGCAGGCGCCCACCTTGGCACGGCTGTAGTCGTACTTGTCTGGATGGTCCACCATGAACTTGCGGAAGGCGTTGCGGGTCACTCTGTCAGCAGAGATGCAGTATGGGGTCCTCTCCTGCCTGTCCCTGTGAGACAAGGGGGACCAGATCACTCACTCTGCCATCTTACTGTCTGCATCCCACTGGGCTGTGAGCAGAGATGAGCAGTGTGCACTGCTGGCCACGGTATCACAGCCAAGGAGGGGAAAGTTCCTTATTCCTATACCAGAATCCTCCAAATCATTCTTGCCTCTCAAAGCCCCTGCATGGGGCTTTTGTCTCATCCTGGCCCTTGGAACTGCCTACCAATAAATCAATGCACTCTGAGGCACTGCCCACCTGCTGCCATGCCAGGCAGGCAAAGAGAAGGGTGGTTCAGCTCCTAAGCCTCCCATAAAAACCCCAGATATCCTGGGTCATACAGAGCAATACTGGCTGTCCCAGGACAAGAGTGGCACCAGTTTCCTGTGGCTGAGACAGGAGTGAGTCACTGGACTCCCACAGATGGGGTTGTGAATCACTGGGTGCCCTGCAGCCATACCTGAGGGCAGGGTCTGCCCCCGCCTCCAGCAGCAGACACACAGCCTCAGCCTTGCCGGCCTGTGCTGCCACATGAAGCAGGGTGCAGCCACGCTCATCCACGGGCTGGTTCAGCAGGGAGCGGGCCATATCCAGAGATTCCCCATCCTCACTGTCCCCTGGCAGGCCCCCATTCTCTGGCACACCCAGGAGGTGCCGCAGTGTCCGCACATCCCCTGTCTTGCAGGCAGTGAACAGAGAATCGCAGAGCTGGGTCTGAGGGTCTCCTGTGAGGAAAGAACAGAGTCTGATCTGATTAGGGAACACACACAATTCATCAGATTACTAGTTGGATTTGGGTACTGCAGGACCTCCAGCATCTTCAGAGTCTATGGCATTGCTAGGCACTGTTGGCAGCAGCCAAGTCCTCTCCCGAAGTAAGACCCGCTCCAATCCCCCCAAAATACCTGGCTTAGCTAGGTGCTGCCTGGCCCCCTTGGCTCCAAAAACACAGCTCACTCAAAGGCACATGACTGTACTAAAGACTTCTCAAACCCAGCTGTTCTGGGCACCTACATGATAATGTGCTCTTCACTCCACCGAAAAGGCACTGGTAAATGGAGCAGCCACTCAGCCAATGCAGCTCCCAACCCCACTTACCTCCATTGCTCCAGGGAAGCAGCCCAGCCTTAGCCTCCCCCTGCAGCTCTGTCACTGGCTCCAAGCCAGGCTGCCCACACTGGTATCCAGTCTCTTCAGCACAAGGCCCTGCACAGGTAACACATGGTGAGGAAGAGGGTCAGGGTCAGCCTGCATGCCCCAGCCATGGCCTTCCTCCACTGCCCCTGCCAGTTCTTCCCCCTCACCTTTCTCCACCTTCTTGGCCCTCTTCTTCCTCTGTTTGCGGTTTCGCTTGGGCATCACTTCGAACTCCCGGAGGTGCAAGGTCCCCAATGTCACTTCCACAGTCTCCAGTTCTCCTGCAGGGCTTTCTTCCTCCTCTTGCTCCTCTGGGGCTGAGGGGGGTGATAAGACTGGGGCTAAGGCCCCACACACAGAACTAGTCACTCAGGGGTGTCAGCCAAGAACACCCTGTCTTTCTGCTGTCCACACCCTAAAGCTGCAAATCTGACCCATGCCATAACATCAGATCCCTCCTGCTTGCTCAGTCATGTCTCCCTCTGTGGTTCAACTCACCAGTTGTGTCTTCCTGTGGGGGATCCACCTCTGCCTTCTGCTGCCTCTTCTGCCAGACCTTCCGGGGGGACCCAGTGATGTCCTCCAGTGGTGTGTCCTTCCCTGGGCAGCAAGGGTGCTCCCGTCATTGCCTGGGGACAGGGAGCACCCCATGTCTCCAGGCACTGAGGGCTGAAGAGCTAGCACCTCCACCCCACAGGATAGCATCCCCTAATGCACAAGGGATCATGTCACCCTACCTGCCCTGACCCACAGGCACAAGGGCCGGTCCAACTCACCATACACCTGCAGGCTGGCCAGTGTGGCGTGGACTCGCAGCACCTCTCGCAGTGTGGCCCTGCGGGTGCTGAGGGGGATGTGGCAGATGCGAGGGTCCCCTCGGGAAAGGGGTGGGTTCCTGCCACCGAAGAGCAGTGCACGGTTGTGACGAGGGGCCCGGAGGAAGATGCGCTGAGCTTCATCCAGGTGCTGTGCCCAGGCTGCCAGGAGGTCCTGAATATCCTGGGAAGAAAGGAGAAGCTTTATGGGATCCTGAGCACACTCTGTGGGCAAAACTAGCTCTGGAGCAGGGACAAATCCAGAACCAAGTAGCCTCAGTTGAGCCCTGCCCCTTTTCCGGAGCCCAGTGCCCCTGCCATGCCCTCCAGCAGCAGTGTCAGAGGCAGCCAGGACCACTGTCCCTGCCAAGAGCCCAGCATGTGGTGTGGTGCATCCTCACCTTGAGTAGTGCAGCCTCGTTGTAGCGGCGCAGTGAGGCCCCAGCTGATCTGGGTGCTGACCCTGGGGTCTGGGCATCCCGAAGGCCCTGGGCTGTGCCCCGCCGAGCTCGCACCGTGTAGCGGTGGAAAGTCTTGTGCTCCTGCACCTGCAGGCTGTGGAGGGGGCAGGCATGAGCAACAGAGCTTAGTGTGCGTGGCATTAACATGCAAAAGTAGCTCCAGCTGACTGTGCCCAGGGGGACAATCCCGCTGTCCCCCTGTACTCACCCCCGGAACACTGCTCCCGCGAAGTGCCCGCCACCCATCATCAGCACAACCCAGCACGTGCTGGCACTGAGGCTCTGCAGTGATGCTGTCAGCTCCACCGGCTCCTCAATGTCACCCTGATACACAGACACCCTTGCTAGCACCCATGGCATTACCTCCTTACCTCTTGCTGCCCCCAGGACAGAGACCAGCCTCTCTGCTACCACCAGAAGCAGCTTTCTGGGAGCACCCCAGAGCCAAATAACAGGCCACCACATGTCTGGGGCTCTAACCTGGCACCAGAGTCCACCCTTCCTATCACAGGAGGTAGGAGACTGTCAAAGAAACATCTACACCCAGTGCCACCCACCTTTTCTGGAGTCCCTCACCCAGAAAGCTGGGCTGTGACTTGCCTTCCCAGTGACCAGCACGCAGCGGTACGCAGAGATGAGCTGGCCCTTCGCATTGCGGAGCAGCACCTTGTGGGAGCGGGGAATCTGGGCTGTCCGGGGAGTGTCAGTGACAGAGGGCAGCAATTCTGACTCACTGCTCACATCAGAGCTATCCGAGTCAGATCCTGAGATGCTGGAAACGTCACCTGCAAGGAAAAGAAAAGATGCAGTGAAACAAAGCAAAGATTAATGAACAGCCTCCCCAAAATTCTGTAGGTGATTTCAAGGGCACTTGCAGAGTGCCCACAACCCCAGAAACGTTCTGTCAAGTAACTCCACACATCACAAACAGCCTGTGACCTGGGGAGACAGAAGTTTGGAGCTCTGGATCCCCAGACATGCTTAGGCAGGGGCTCAGCTAAAACAGCCCCTTCTCCCTATAACAAATTCCAACAGATCAGGAGCAGTGCTGGACCCTGAGAAGACCCCACAAGGACAGAATAAAGAGACCCAGTGCTATCAGAGGGCTTCATCCCTGTACAGAAGAGCCCCAGTGAGATTGCTGACAGCCCCTGGGCTCCAGTGCAGACAGTCCAACTCCTCACCTGTGCGGGTTTTCTCCTCAAACACTTCTGCAGGCAGTGTCCGGCGTCCCAGGAGTCGCTGCTTCAGGTTGAAGCGGTGCCAGTCAAGACGGTAGTGCTCAGTCTGTGGAGCAAAATTGTATGAGCTGGCAGCATCTGGGTGGCCCATGAAATGATGATGGCATCATCACCAACTGGCATGAGGTGACAGACCCCAAGGGCTAAACTGATGCTGGGCTCTTTCAGCAGTCCTGACTGGAATATCACAGTATATTAAGGAGTTACCCATGAAACAGTTAACCTGTGCTACACTTAGCCTTTCCTTCCAGTAAATTATACTTTTAACTGATAACATACAAGGTTTGAGTGTCAGATCCCAACAGGTCATGAGCAGTGGGCAAACAGCCAACAGTGGGCTACACCATGCTAGGGCTGGGCTTCCACAGCAGGATCTCACCAGGTATGCAAGCCCCACTCCCACTTCACACTGCTCACCTGCTCCTCCCGGCTCCAAAACACCTGTCCACAGGTCAAGCAACACATCTTCTCTGGCACCTCGGTGACCCCATGGGCCTTCTCCTCACAGCCGGGTACTGCAGGTTTCTCTGGAAGAACAAGGAAGGGCTGTGCACAGGCAGCCCTGCAGGCTGCACTGGAAGGACTGGAGCCTCCTTGGTCCTTCCTCAGCCAACCCAAAAAAACCTATGGTTGAAGGAGCTTCGGGAACCTTGGGGTGTCCCCAAAAAAAGTCCATTTACCCACCCACCAGGCAGCTCCCATGGCCAAGCTTCGGGGCGATCACCTAAGCTGAGTTGGGGAGAGAACACCAAATCTGTGGTGGACACGAGCTTAGTCAAATAACTTCCCTCCCGCCGTTCCCGCGGAGTCCCACGCACCCTGGCTCACAGGTGCCAGCTCGGCAGCGCCCGAATCCACAGCAACTCCGGTGACAAGGGTCAGCCCGTGCAGGAGTTCAGGGTCCTGAGCGGCCTCAAAAACGGACCTACTCTCCGGCATCGCTACTGCTCCCAGCGGACGGGACAGTGTCTGAGCAATGGGCCCGTCGGGAACCACCCGCCAGTGGCCGCCCCGACACCCGCCACACGGGCCCACCGCTCTGTCCCCGTCCGAGCTCTCACTGCGTCCGGGAGCCTCCCGGGGCCCGTGCGCGATCCCCTTCCCCAAGCCGCTGCACCCCCATCACCGTCCCAGGTGCTGCTCCCCCATGACCCCCGAAACCGCCCCCCGCCGCCCCGTGCCCGCCCCGCCGCTCACGGGCAGCCGCCGCCGCCGGCCCCGGAAGCGCCGCTTGTCACATCCCGCGCGCCGCCGCGGGGCCCCCCCCGCGCACCCATTGGCCGTCCGCATCCCACCCCCCGCTCACCATTGGGCGCCGTGCCCGCCTGTCACGGGCGGCGCCGTACGGGCCGGGCCGGGCCGCGCCGGGCCGGGCCGGTGGCGGCGGGTGGCCCCGCCATGGCCCACTTCGAGACGCAGTACCAGCGCCTGGAGAGCTCCTCCACCGAGTCTCCCCCCGGTGGCGGCGACCTGCTCGTCCACGTTCCCGAGGGCGCCAAGTGTGAGCGATGGCACCGGCACCGGGGGTTGGGGCCTGGCCGGCGGCGGGGTGCGGAAGAGGCCGGGGACGCAGGGGAGAGCCTGGACACCAAGGGGAGCCGGGGTGGCGGCTGCGGGGCTGGTGTGGGGCGTCGGGTGCCAGGACCAGCAGGGGAAGGGGTAGGTTGTCCTGGTCACAACACCAAGGGTGGATGTCTTGAGGGCCCCTCACCCTGTGCTGCTTCTTCCTTCAGCTCCGTGGCATCACATCGAGAACCTCGACCTTTTCTTCTCTCGCATATCCTTTTGCAGAGTGAGGGTCGGGTGGGATGTATCCCCCTCCTCCCAGCTCTAAGTACAGGGAAAACGTGAAGCTTTGTGTAACTTGGAGCTTGGGCAGTGTCAGCTCATTCCTGTAGGACACTACACAGCTCCAGAGGGGCTGACAGAACCCCCACGCCTTGGAATGCTGTCACTTGACACAGGTGCTTCTAGGAATTCTTGGGAAAGTGACGATGGTACTGTTGTAGTTACAGTTAATGCGTTATATTCTTAACAGGATTTTATTGCTAGTGTGACATTTACAATCAGAGTAACACAGGATTTCTGTAGGCAGAATCAGTGTAGTACAATTTTATAAGTAGCATAGAACAGAATTGTATAGTATCTCTTAGTTTGTGGTTTCTAATCATCTGGACTTTTTACAGATCTAGTCATATCTTAATATATGGTTTGCTGTATCAGTATAACAATCATAATGTAGACTCAAAAATCACATCAAAGAATTTGAGTAATTCACTTACTCCTCAGAGGAAGTAGGTGACAATGGGGGTATCTCTGGCTACTGAGGGGTCCTGGGTCTCACTGTCCACCAACAGCTGTGATACAAATTCCCACTTACGATTTGTAACTCCCTGATTTTGTGGATAGTGCTCTGGGTGCTGTTAATACTTCCCTCTTCTGTGACAGGGTCATCACCTCTGTTGGGTTGGCCAGGTGCCTGGGATCTTCAAGGACAGCGCAGAAGAGAGTAATCAGCCTGGTGCCAAGGGATCTTGAGGCCCATAGGGAGGGAAAGCAGAAACCTGTTTGATTTACCTACTTGGTTCACAGGGCCTTCAGCGCCTGATAGCTGTGGAAAGGGTGACCCACTAGTAGGTGACCCCCTCGGTGACAGAGAAGGGCTGCTTGCCTTATAAAATGGTGTTAGTTATGCTGACCACATTGCAGGGGTCAGGAGCAGGTGCCAGGTGCCACTAAATGCATTTTTGTCTGTCTCTGTCTTGTCCTGCCCTGCCCTATCCACTGTTATGCAGCCTGAGTTTCTGCTCTGTGCTGAACAGGCCCCTGCTATAGGTGTTGAGTGCTGGAAGAAAAGAGCATGAACAAAGCCAAGTCCTTCTACCCCAGCTGTGCTTTACTTGGGCAGAGTGTGTTTTCCTGCAGTGGGGAACCAACTTGCTGATGAGTAGGGGTGGGAGAGATTTTCTCTTGGTGGTGAAAGGAGACTTGGCTGAGGAGCTGTGGAATACCAGTGGGTCAGAAGCCTCTTCATCCTTCATCAGAGAGGAGTCTCCATGCTGTTTTCCTTGACTATAGCTTTCACGTCTATAACCTGCATCAGAAGAATGGCTTCACTTGCATGCTCATTGGAGAGATCTTTGAGCTCATGTAAGTGCATGTTCCCCTCTGCTGTGGCTGTGACAGCTGCTGGGGAGCAGCCACAGGCACTTGCCAAGCACTTGCAGCTGTGTAGGTGGAAGGGCTTCTTTCATAATTGTCCTGTCTCCCCTCCATCATGGTTTTCCATGCCCCAGACCTGCATTTCACTTCAAGGAACCACTGCCTGTGAGCGTTCCTGCTGCCATGGCTATGGGATTGCATCTCCCTGACAAATGACCCTGGCTGCTTCATGTTTTGTGGTGGAGCAGAAGGGCGATTCCCTTACAGCACTTCTGTTTTTTCACAGGCAGTTCATCTTTGTGGTGGCATTCACTACCTTTCTTATCAGCTGTGTTGATTATGACATCCTCTTTGCCAACAAAGCATTAAATCACAGCCAGCATCCCAGTGAGCCCATTAAGGTGACTCTGCCAGATGCCTTCCTGCCTCCCAATGTCTGCAGTGCAAGGTAGGGGCAATGGAGGGCATGTTATCCACTGCTCTTGTTTTCTTGAGTACTCAGGGCTCCTGTCTGGGCCTGTATCCCACTACTTGCCTCTTCTTGTTTGCAGAATCCAGGCAAACAGCTTCCTCATCTGCATCCTGGTGATAGCTGGGGTTTTCTGGATCCACCGACTCGTCAAATTTATCTACAACATTTGCTGCTACTGGGAGATTCACTCTTTCTACATCAATGCCCTGAAGATCCCCATGGTAAGTGCTGAGCCAGGGGCTGCGCACGGGGCTGCTGAGGGTCGTGGGAGGCATTTGCTGGGTGGCTGCAACTTGCCTTCACGCCTCTCCTCTTCTCAGTCAGAGTGCTCTTCCCTCTGCTCCATAACCACATGATCTCCTTTCAGCCTCTTCTCCAGCAGCCACTTTATTCCATGTTAACCCCTCTCTGCCCAGTCTGCTTCTCTGCCTGTTGGCGCGTGCCTCTGCCATATGGCACCCAATATGTGTGTTCTTCAGCAGTAGCCTTTTCTGTGATGCCGTCCACAGAGAAGGCATAAGTGAGAATATCCTCATACCTCCCTGGGGTGTGAACAACCTGAGCTTCCTTGTTTATTTGGGAGACTTGGAGCTACTTAGTTGTGAAGGTCACACAGGAGATCAGTGTGTCACAGATGGGGTTTTAGGCTTGCATACATATCCTAATCCAGAGTATTTGCTCTGATGAATGATATGAAAAGGCATGTGCACATCCTTTGGAGGAAGAAAGTGTCTTGAGAAATGTGGGATGAGCCGAAGGGTTTGGTTTGTCCCCAGTTTTCCCATAGGCTCCCTCTGGGACACTGCTTAAGTCCCTTCCATGTTTGTTTCTCCCTGCTGACTCCAAATGGCAGCTCTGGGAGGACCCATGGAAGCCTGGACCTCTGTTTATGCCTCCAAGGAAGCTGGTGCATGAGTTGCTGGGAAACAGTCATCTGTTCTAATCTGGGGGTAAAGGGCACTAAGGCAAGGTGTGGGGTTTGCCTGCTGCAGGCTGAAGTGGTGCCAGAAGGTGCCACATGTCCTGGTGTTGCATGTGCTTTGTCAGCACCCCGAGGTGTGTGCTGGGACCTGCTATTTCAATGGGCTCACTCTGGCTTCTGTCCCTGGGTATTTCTTGCTCCTAATCTTGCTGCTTGTCCACCTTCCAGTCCACCCTGCCCTACTACACCTGGCAGGAGGTACAGGCCCGAATTGTGCAGATCCAGAAGGAACACCAGATCTGCATCCACAAGAAGGAGTTGACAGAGCTGGACATCTATCACCGCATCCTCCGCTTCAAGAACTACATGGTGGCCATGGTGAACAAGTCGCTGCTGCCCATCCGCTTCCGCCTGCCCCTGCTGGGAGACACCGTCTTCTACACGCGTGGGCTCAAGTACAACTTTGAGCTCATCTTCTTCTGGGGTCCCGGCTCCCTCTTTGAGAACGAATGGAGCCTGAAGGCTGAATACAAGCGGGCCGGGAACCGCCTGGAGCTGGCTGAGAAGCTCAGCACTCGCATCCTCTGGATTGGCATTGCTAACTTCCTCCTCTGCCCCCTCATCCTCATCTGGCAGATCCTCTATGCTTTCTTCAGCTACACAGAGATCCTGAAGCGGGAGCCGGGCAGCCTGGGTGCTCGCTGCTGGTCTCTCTATGGCCGCTGTTATCTCCGTCACTTCAATGAGCTGGATCACGAACTGCACTCGCGCCTCAGCAAGGGGTACAAGCCAGCTTCCAAGTACATGAACTGCTTTATCTCCCCGCTTCTCACCATCGTGGCCAAGAACGTGGCCTTCTTTGCTGGCTCCATCCTGGCTGTGCTCATCGCTCTCACCATCTATGATGAGGACGTGCTTGCGGTCGAGCACGTCCTGACCACGGTCACCCTGCTCGGGGTGGGCATCACAGTGTGCAGGTGAGGTGGGTCTGTGCTGCCCCTGTGCTCCTGTTGGTGCTGTAGGGAGCAGTGGGGCTGGCAGCAGTCCATGTAAACATGCTCTCTGCTTGCAAATGGATGTGAACCTGCGTGAATGAGGGGCATAGCTGGGGAGAGGCAGGACCAGGCTGGAGAAAGGGAATAGTAGTGATCCTGGCTGCAGTGGTTGTATGGTATGAGGGGCTGGTCTGGTCATAAGGTTACAGATAGAGCTGTGATATGGGCCAGTCACCCTGCCCTCCCAAGATGACATCTCCCAAGAGCTGAGGTGTAATGCTGTGATGTTTCCCTGTCCTGTCCTGCAGGTCTTTCATCCCTGACCAGCACCTGGTCTTTTGCCCAGAGCAGCTGCTGCGAGTCATCCTGGCACACATCCACTACATGCCTGACCACTGGCAGGGCAATGCCCACCGCTACGAGACCAGGGATGAGTTTGCCCAGCTCTTCCAGTACAAAGCGGTGAGCTTGGCTTAACTGTGGGGCTGGGGACTTGCCCCCATCCCTACAGGAGGGAGAAGGTGCTGGAGAGCTCAACAGCTCCTGAATTCATAGAGGAACAAGGCAGCATCCTCAGATATACCCCGCCCCAGAAGATAGAGGGCTGCCTCTGGGGTCTGTTTTGGGTTTTTTGACTCTGAAGTTTGTGCTGAACTCATCATCTCTGTGCTCAGGTCTTCATCCTGGAAGAGCTGCTGAGTCCCATCATTACCCCCTTGATCCTCATCATCTGCCTGCGGCCCAAGTCCTTGGACATTGTTGACTTCTTCCGTAACTTCACCGTGGAGGTGGTGGGTGTGGGTGACACCTGCTCCTTTGCCCAGATGGACGTGCGCCAGCACGGCCACCCTGCGGTAGGTCCTGAGCTGCCCACCAGCATGTCTGGTCCTTTAGACCCATGAGAGGCCCGAACTCACCACTTGTGGCAGCCCTCAGCCCAGCCACCCACCTCTCGGTAGAGTGTCTGGGTTTGGCAACACAGGTCACCAGCCCCAGACGGCTCTTGTGGCCCAGCTGTGATTATTGACCAGATCCTTCAGGAATCAGGCTGTCTAATTTTTTTGATATCATTGCCTGATATCACAGCCAAGAGTTCTGTGTCCTCAGGGGAGTAGAATGGGGACATTTAGAAAGCATGACTGCTAAGAAGCTGATCTGCTTGTGCTCAGGAGAGAAGCAGTCTAGAGGAAATGGGAAGCACTTTCCATTATGCAAAATCTGTGATGGAGGGAAAAGGGATCCGTCTGTTTTGTGTGCCTGGGAATTTAGGTTACTTGTCTAGGGAAAGACTTCCTAGAGACACAGTCATCAACTAGGAAGGAAGTGAATTCATTGTGGCAGGAAGCTTTTAAGAAGAGTTATTTGTTGACTGTAATTTTTCCTGTCTGTGCGACTGTTACCACCTCCCCAGTTCCTTGCAATTCATGTTCTGGGATGGAGGTGGAGCACACTGTGCTTGTTGCTTCTTCTCCAGGCTGAGATGGCTGAATGAGCAAGGGGACTTTAGGTATAGCACCTGCTACATAGGAAGCCATGGCCTTGCATGGGCTGGGTGTTGTGTGCTTTGCCCAGACTGATTTCAGGATTCCCAGGGCTGGCAGGGTTGTAAAGCAGATCCTGTCTCTCATGACCTGTCTGTTGTCCACAGTGGATGTCAGCAGGAAAGACGGAGGCCTCCATTTACCAGCAGGCTGAGGATGGCAAGACGGAGCTGTCCCTCATGCACTTTGCCATCACCAACCCCAAGTGGCAGCCACCCCGCGAGAGCACAGCCTTCATCGGCTTCCTGAAGGAGCGGGTGCACCGGGACAGCAGCGTGGCACTGGCTCAGCAGGCTGTGCTTCCTGAAAACGCCCTCTTCAGCTCCATCCAGTCCCTGCAGTCAGAGTCAGAGGTGCCCAGGCTCAGGGCATGGGGATTTTTCTTGGGGTGGTTGCTACATGCTGGCAAATTCATCATCAGGCCCTCTGGGTGATTTTGCCCTTGCCTGGGATGTATCTGGGAATGAAAATGTGGTAGATCAGCAGTATCTGGGACACTTCTGGGTTTCTAGAGAAGGTAACAGGCTGTCCTAGAGCCCTGTGAGGTGGGAGAGGGGCCAAGATAGCCCAGCTCTGTGTGTCTGGTGGGATCAGTCCTCCAGCTCTGCACGGGACTGTGACTCTTTCTCTTTCAACTCTGCAGCCTCACAGCCTGATTGCCAATGTGATAGCAGGCTCCTCAGCACTGGGCTTCCACATGAGCCGGGAGGGACAGGCTTCCCGACATCTCTCAGAAGTGGCCTCGGCTCTGCGTTCCTTCTCCCCACTCCAGTCAGCCCAGCAGCCTTCCAGTGGCTTCCAGGCATCAGGAAGGGATGGAGAGGGAGCCCAGCCTCGTGGCGCCAGTGCCATGACAGCCTCAGGGTAAGCTGCTGGCTGGAGAAGGGCAGCCAGACACCTTGGACATTCCTTTACCCTTTGACCAAATGCCATCCTGTTGTCCTAGATGTGTGGTGGCATTTATCTCCGCAGCCTGGGCAGCAAGGGACATTCACAAGCACAGTAAGACTCAGGTCTAATTGCTAGTGCCAGGTGCTAAGTCTAGTCCCAAAGGATAGCATCAGGGTCTTATTGTTCTCCTGTAGCTACCCCAGTGGTGAGAGACCACCATGTAGGGAAGAGGCATTGCCATAGCAGGGCTTGTGTTGTGTATTTTGGAAGCTGCTGCAGAGGGCCTCTTCAAATCCAGTTCAGGAGCAGATCTCTGTGTGCCTGACATTAGAGTGGAGAGGGGCTGGGCAGTGTGGGGACACCTGGGCAGCAAACATTACTGGTGTATTCCATGACAGTGCTGATGCAAGGACCGTGAGCTCGGGGAGCAGCGCCTGGGAGGGTCAACTGCAGAGCATGATCCTGTCAGAGTACGCCTCGACGGAGATGAGTCTTCATGCACTCTACATGCACGAGGTGAGCAACCCAGAGCTGAGCTGGCCAGAGGGGCATGGAGCAAGGCAGGCAGGACTGGGCTGCCCTCTCCATTGTGATAAGAAGGCCAGTGTGTTATGCAGTGCTGCGGAGAGGGTGTGTTTGGGCATCTGTTTTCTCCCACACAGCTGAGTCACTCATGTTTTGGCCTGCAGTTGCACAAGCAGCACACCCAGCTGGAGCCCGAGCGGCACACTTGGCACCGACGAGAGAGTGATGAGAGTGGGGAGAGTGCCCACGAAGAGCTGGATGCTCAGCGGGGTGGCCCTGTCCCCATTCCCCGCTCTGCCAGCTACCCCTTCTCCTCACCACGGCAGCCTGCCGAGGAGACAGCCACACTGCAGACTGGTTTCCAGCGGCGATATGGTGGCATCACAGGTATGGGAGCCAGGGCAGAGGTCTGAGTTCGGGTCAGAGCTCTGTAACCTATGCCCTTTATGGACTGGCACGAGCAGCCTGCCTGCTGCTAGGCATTGGCAGTCTCCCAAGAAGCTATTCTAACTCCTTGCCTCTCTTGCAGACCCAGGCACAGTGCACAGAGCCCCATCACATTTCTCCCGCCTTCCTCTGGGAGGCTGGGCGGAGGACGGGCAGTCAGCGAGGCACCCAGAGCCTGTGCCAGAGGAGAGCTCGGAGGATGAGCTTCCGCCACAGATCCACAAGGTAAGGAGGGTGGCTGTGGCTGAGAGGGGCAAGGTATACTCTGATGCCAGGTTGAGGTGCTGGCAGCTGGTCCCAGTAGGTGCCATATTCTCTCTCTGTCTTGCAGGTATAGCCTGTAGACTGGGGATCTCATGGGGCTTGCAGATTGGGAGCCACCTGGACAGCAGGATGTGGCATCGGCTTGATTCTTCTCCTGTCCTGAGTGGACGTTTTGTTGCCATCAATTGCCGAAGAGACAAAACTGCCAGGCCAGCATCTCTGCTGTGGCACAGCACCTTTGCTGTGGCTGTGTCCAGCCATGTGTCAAATCAAGGCCACTCTGACTTGTGGGGTGAATGTGTGTGTGAGTACATACCTGTGTCTGTGTTCACATCTGTGTCGTCCATGTCGGAGGATCTCTGCAGAGCCTGTGGAAGCTGATGTGACAGGACTAGCAGTGAGGAGCTGCTGGTGGACTGTTTTGGAGGTGGCAGCAGCAGCTGCTCTTCAAAGGGATGTGAGGTGGCATCAGCTCCATCCAGGTGTGCGCCTGAAGCTGTGACATGGCACCAAAATGAGGACAGGAGTTGCTGAGGGTGGTCTAGCTCAGCCTGTAGCAACACACTGCCCACGTTAGTCCCCCCAGAGAGGACCAGTGTTGTGCCTCTCAGCCCAGAGCAGGACAACGGTGGGGCAGTCACCCACCTGTCTGTCCCAACACCCTGCAGAGGGATGGGCCCTGGTTGCTGTTGCTGGTATGAGTACAGGTGGGATATAGAGCTCATGGGAACAGCTCTGGTTCGATCCAAGGATGCTGCAGCTCTTCCCTGACTCATGACAGCTGGCCCATTCCTTGCATGCAAGAAAGGGTCATTGGAGTGATGCCTCTGTGCTGGGGCAGCAGCATCCTCCCCATGTATGGCACCCATGGGATGTGGGCCACTTGTGGGCCCTCCTGCAGTGCCAAAGAGACCCCAGTGTGGAGCAGCCCAGCATCTTCCAGGAGTGCTCACAGCCCCATCAGAGCCCAACCTGAAGGTCTTGTGCTCTGCGTATTGTTCCATTTTCTCCAGGCACAAAAAAGGCCTTTTTCCCCACGCCCATGTGCTGTTGTGATGAGTTCTGTCCTTCTGATGCAGCTGTACCTGTGGAACTGGGCCTTTCCTCTTCCCTTGTAAAGGCTGTGGGTCATCTCACATCTTTTCTAGAGGTTCCCAGCTCCTCCTTTCCTCCTGAAACCCTTTTTTTGCTTACAATATAGTTTCAGCAGCTGTGGAGACCATATACCATGCAGCTGTCTCATGCCTGGCAGAGCAAGGAGGGGCATTCTGAACCCAGAAGGGAGAGGGACTCCTCAGCCCAGGCCTGGGATGGTGGTGGAGAATCAGGATCCGAGCTGTGCAGTGTGGCCTCAGACAAGACCTTCCCACTATCCTGTTTTCCTTCTTTTCTCTTTGCAGCTTCTGGGGAATTGCATCCCAACTAACTCCTGCCCACTACTTACTTTCCATTCCCCTTGCCTCTGGCAGGGGCTGCTTGCTTTTGCCATGCCCTCTGTGAGCACTACACATCTTCCTCTGCTGTCTCTGGAGTCCAGGGCCATCCCTCTTCTCCTGCTAGGGTTATTGCCCTCTGCCCTTTGGGCCTGGGGCAGCTCTAAGCCACCTGCTGCCAGCGCTTCTGCACCCGGGTGCCTGTGCATGAGCAGAGCCAGGGGGCTCGCACAAGGGCAGGCTCTTTGGGGTAGCAGGCTCTTGTTGCCATGGGGAAGGCTGGGCAGGGCTGGAGCTACAACTGCTCTGGGGTCTGTATGAGATCAAACAGTGTTCAAAAGCAGAGCTCAGGGTGGAGATCAGCTCTTCAGTGCTGGGGTCAGGACTCTGTGGGCCTGGGTGCTGCTGGAGTCCTTCCATGGAGAAGTGGCTGCAACCACTCCACAGCAGCTTCAGCTTGAGGCTGTCATGGCTTGGTGAAAGAAAGCAGAAAGTTTCCAGTGGCTTCTATTGGTGCCCAGGCTGCTGCCTCCCCTCTCTGGGCCGATGGGACACTGCATCTGGGCTTCCTAATGGAGTTGCTGCTGGTCTGTACAGCTGAACGGCTGGCTGGAGGCAGTGCCCTGGGGCAGGGGGAAACTCTGGATCTTTCCCTGGGCTGGCAGGAGGGAGAGGCCAGGCATAGCAGGCCCAAGTCTTTGCCGCATGTTTTGCTTGTGTCAGTGTCCCACATGCATGGCGAGCCACTCTTCCTCATCTCCTCCTGAGATGTGCAGGCACAGGGGTCCCTGGGGAGTGCGGTATCATACCCCCGTGCCCTCGCTGTACAGCTGTATAGCCGTCTAATAAAGATGGGGTGTATCATCCCTGCCTGTGTCCGAGTCTCCATTGGCTCTATGGTACCGTGCAGTTCACCTGGGCCTGGCCCGCAGTGGCAGCAGAAGGCTGGGAGGAGCCTGCCGGCTGCTCCGGCGGCATTAGAGCTCCCAGGAGCGTAGTCGCAGCCGCGGGAGGAGGCAGGAGCTATATTTGTCCCCGTGAGGGCAGTGCCCCGTCCTGCTTGACCTCTGTGGCGGGAGGCCCTGCAGGCGTTCCAGGGGCTATCACGGCACGGCAGGGCCGGGCTGGCGGGGGCGATAAGCGACAACGGGGCGTCTCCCGTCGGAGGCGGGCAGCCTCCGCGGCCGCTGCCCGGGAATGGGCCCCACTCATGGGCACTGACCCCTCCCCATCCCTGGCGCTGCGGGGGAGGTCCGTGCCGCCCGGGGCTGGGCACCGGGGCCCGGGGAAGGGACACACGCCGAGGTTGCAGCGCCCGTGTCGGGAAGGAGGCGGGCGGGAAGGAGCCGGCGGTGCCGGCGCGGGGCGGGGAGCGGGGCGGGGCTGAAAGGCGCTGGGGCCCGGCTGGCAGCGGCAGGCGGCGGTGCGGGGCCCGTACTGGGCCAAGGCCGGTGGCCCGGGGCAGGTGAGCAGGAATGGCGGGCTGACACAGCGGCCGGGCCGACACGGCGGCGACGGGGCCGCGGCCACCTGTCTCGGGCCTGAGCGGCGCCGGCATCGCCCGGGCATTCACCCGGCGGGGCCTCTGCCTCGCTCTCCGTGAGTGTTTCCCCGGTGTGTCGCTGTCTTTGCCCTTGCCTCTCCTCTGTACGGCCCCGCGGTCTCCCTGGCATCCTCCGCATCCCCGCCCGCTTCCCCACACGCGCTCTTGGTGCTGCATCACCCCCGTTACTCCCTCCCACTTGAGACCGATCCCAGCTTCACTCTGCCTTCCTATCCCTGCTGCTCCCGCTGTTCTCATGTCCGTGGGCATCCTCAGGGGCCCGGGTGGCTCTGAGAGGCTCAGTCTAATTTTGTGCTCCCGTCCAGGGCACACGGAAGGTGTGGTGTTCATGGCCATCCCCACGCAAAGCTGGCCCTGCTTTCATGCACCGCTCTGTGTGTGCTGCTTGCAGTGTGTCCTGTGTGTCCATGTCCAGCGGTACTTGCCCCTGCCCTGTGAGGGCCCTTGCTGCTTAGCCATGCCATCCCACCTCACTGTGAATCCCTCTGTGCAGCTGGTACCACAGCCTGTCCAGAAACTTTGTCTCGGGCTCTCTTCTCTCCACAGCTGGTGACCTGCCAGGATGGCCGTGCTGCAGGGCTACTGTGAGGGCAACAACTCCATCACCCAGGCCTGGGTCCAGCAGGGCTTCCAGCCCTGTTTCTTCTTCACGTTGGTGCCATCCGTGCTGCTGAGTGTCTGCCTGTTGCTGGGCGCCCTGCAGTATGCCTGCTACGCCCGCTTCAGCCGTGCCATGGAGCCCAAATACATTCCCCGCTCTCGCCTCTACCGAGGGCAGGTCCTGCTGTCCCTGTTCCTGGCCCTGCAGCCCTTTGGTGGGCTGCTGTGGCAAGGAGTGGGGCTGAGACAGCTCTATGGGTATATGTTGCTGCATGCCTGCCTCTGGGCCCTCAGCTGGGGCTGTGCCGTTGCCCTCCTGCAGCTGGAGCATACCCGGGTGCTGGCCTATGACCGAACACGGGGCCATGGCACTGTCCTCCTCCTCTTTTGGGCACTAGCCTTTGCTGCTGAGAACCTGACCCTGGTGTGCTGGAGGAGCCCTCTGTGGTGGTGGGCACTGGAGGACACCAACCAGAAGGTGGGCTGGGGAGCTGTGGCCAGGGAAAGGGGACAAGGCACTTTTGGGGGTAGGAGGGACTGCAGCATCATGGTGTGGGGATGGAGTATGCATGTCATGACCTGCCATGCCCAGGGTGTATACAGTCCTGGGTTGCACCTACACATCTGCCAAATATTTCAGTCCCAAGCCCAGCTATCACACATCTCTCCATGCCCCCACCCAACTCAGGTTCTGCTTCTACCCGTCCCAGGCCCAGGTACAGAAGTAGGGATGTTTCCCTGCTTCTCACAGTGCTTTGCCCCTCCCTGTGCACCCTTTAGGGTAGGTGCACCTTAAGCCAGAGGGCATGGAGCCAGATGAGGCAGGGAGGAAGGAGGAGGTCTGGGTGCTGCCTGAGGTGTTGTGCTCAAGCAGGGACTCCCACTGAGCTGCATGGGGTATCCCCTGGCACACTGCACCCCATCCCCATGCTCTGCGCCTTGTCTCTCTCAGATCATGCCCATCCCATGCTCAGGATTATGCTGAGGGCCAGCTGAGATGCTGAACTCTCATTCTCCATTCAGGTGCAGTTTGGCTTCTGGCTGCTGCGTTACATCTGCACGTTCATGCTCTTCATCCTGGGCATGAAGGCCCCGGGGCTGCCCCGCAAACCCTACATGCTGCTGATCAATGAGGAGGAGCGGGATGTGGAAAACAGCCAGGTGAGTCCTGGGACTGAAGCAATTTTAGGATATGGCCAGGAAGGAGCTGGGGATAAAATAGAAATACAGCTGCCCTGAGATCAGCATCTTCAGGAGATGTGGGAGGAACAAGGTTTAGGGCTGCCCAAGCTCCCTGCTTGCTGTCACTAGGATGCAGCCCTATTTGGAGGATGGAGTGGGGACTCTGGAGTGGGTACTTTGCAGTGGGGCTGGTTTTCTTGGCGTGTTGCTCAGGGGCATTGTCAGCTGGATTGGGGTGCCAGGGCAATGACTCCTTGGTCTGCTCTCCCCTAGCCACTCCTGACTGATGCCAGCAGGACCACCTCCACGTGGAAGGATTTCCGAAGGAAGATGCGGCTGCTGGTGCCATACATGTGGCCGAGGGGCAACCACCTGCTGCAAGGGCTGGTGCTGTTCTGCATGACACTCATGGGGCTGGAGCGGGCCATCAATGTCTTCGTCCCCATCTACTACAAGAACATTGGTGAGGCATCTGGAGCTTGGTGTGTGAGGCTTGCCACAGCCTCACCAAGTGCTGGGGGCTGTTGAAGTGACCTGGAGGGTTGCAGGGGTTTGGCAGGAGCAGAGTCCAGGGGGGTCAGGGTCCAGCACTAGCTCCTGGGGCTGGTTCCCACAGGCACCCTGGGATGCTCCCCATCCCTCCATCCTGACCTTTGACACACTTCCCACAGTGAATGAGCTGACAGTGGGTGCTCCCTGGCACACCCTGGCCTGGACTGTCTGCAGCTACGTGGGGCTGAAGTTCCTGCAAGGTGGAGGTGCTGGTAAGAACCATTGGGAAGGGTGGGGCACTGACAAGAGATGATACTGGGCACATCATACCAGATGGCCCATCATTGCTGCTCTCTTGGAATCAGCGATCAGGGCTGGTCCCAGGTTAGGGAGAGTGAGTGGTCTTCATCCCAAATCGCTCTTTCACAGCGGGATTTTTGGAAGTCCTGCATGCCCGAGTGGGGCTGATCTGGGCTGACCTTTCCATGTTGCCCTGCAGGCTCCACTGGCTTCATAAGCAACCTGCGCACCTTCCTGTGGGTGTGGGTGCAACAGTTCACCAACCGGCAGGTGCAAGTGCGGCTCTTTGCCCACCTGCACGGGCTGTCCCTGCGTTGGCACCTGGGCCGTCGCACTGGTGAGGTCCTGCGCAGCGTGGACCGGGGCACTAGCAGCATCGACAGCCTGCTCAGGTCAGAGTGTGCCCGTGGTGGGTGGGGTTGGCCAGGCAGCCCCACCGAGCTGGGCTGATGCCCCATCTCCTCTCCCACCCCCCAGCTACATCGTCTTCAGCATTGTCCCCACCATTGCGGATATTGTCATCAGCATAGTTTACTTCACCTCGGTCTTCAGCGCTTGGTTTGGCCTCATTATCTTCGTGTGTATGAGCCTGTACCTGAGTGAGTGCGGGGGTCAGGGTGCAGGGCTGCCAGGCTGTGGGGTGGCAGGAACCTTCCAATGCAGCTTCCTCCTGTCCACAGCTCTGACCATCTTCATCACTGAGTGGAGAACCAAGTACCGTCGGGAGATGAACACACAGGACAATGAGGCCAAGTCCCGAGCTGTGGACTCACTCCTCAATTTCGAGACGGTACTGTAGGAGTTGGGGGGGGAGTCACTGAGGACTGCTTGGGTGCTGATACCAGCTCTGCTCCTGTAGGTGAAATACTACAATGCAGAGAGCTATGAGGTGAACCGCTTTAATGATGCCATTGTCAAGTACCAGGTAGGGGTGCTCAGCACCTTTGGAGGCACCAAGGGGGAAGAAGCCAAATCTCACAGGCACCTGTGGGGATGATGATTGCCATGGGTCTGGTTTGGAGGTAGCAGCATCCCACAGGACTTTGTCTCTTCCAGACCTCAGAGTGGAAGGTCAGTGCCTCACTGGGCCTCCTCAACCAGACCCAGAACCTGGTCATTGGCCTAGGCCTGCTGGCGGGGTCCCTGCTCTGTGCCTACTTTGTCACTGAAAACAAGCTGCAGGTAAGGCTGGTGCCAGCCTGTGCAGACCCCTGCTGAGGTGGGCCCCTGGGGCTGGTGGTCACAGACCCCTGTGGAGTCCTCCCACTGTAGCCATGTGGTGCTACAGACCCCTGTACCCTGTCCCTTTCAGGTGGGGGATTTTGTCCTCTTTGGCACCTACATAATCCAGCTCTACACGCCACTCAACTGGTTTGGGACTTACTATAGGTAATGCTGGGAGGTGTGGAGGTGTCCTCCTCTCCATGGGTGACTGGGTTGGTATGTGCTCCCCCAAACCCTTTTTTCTGGCCTTTGCCCTCTTCAGGGTGATCCAGAAATCCTTTGTGGACATGGAAAACATGTTTGAGCTCTTCAACGAGGAGCAGGAGGTGGGTGCCACTTTTCTTGGACATTGCTCTCTTGCTTGGCCTGTGGTCCTGCCCTGGGGATAGGCTGGCTCTGAGCCTGTGCCTCTACTTTGACAGGTGAAGGATGTGGTGAATGCCAGTGACCTGCGCTTGGAGGCTGGGCAGATTGAGTTTGAGAACGTGCACTTCAGCTACCTGGATGGGTATGGGGTACTGAGCACAGGGTGGGACCTGGCGCCGGGATGTGAGGCCGTGGAGTGGCCCTGAGCTGCTCTCCATGCCCCTCTTCCAGGAAGGAAATCCTGACAGACGTCTCTTTCTCTGCGATGCCTGGGCAGACCCTGGCTCTGGTGAGAGTGGAACTCTGAGTTCACTGTGGGAGGGAAGGATGGGGGAAGGATAGAGAGTTCACTGTGGGAGGGAAGGATAGAGAGGCTGGAAAATATGAAGGTGGGAAGAACAGACCCCAGCAAGACCAGTCCTTTCCTGTCCAGCCCCTGGCCTCCAGCAGCTGGGAATTTGCCATCTCCAAGTCCCTTTTCCTTTGTGTGCAGGTGGGACCTTCAGGCTCTGGAAAGAGCACCATCATCCGTCTGCTCTTCCGCTTCTACGATGTACGGGGTGGCTGCATCCGCATTGACGGGCAGGACATCTCCCAGGTGAGGGGAGAGGGCCTCCTAGGACCAGGGAGGACATACCAGCTCATCTGGGCCTTGCAGCACTGCTCAGTGCAGGCACCAGCACCTCCCCAGGGCAGGGGTGTGCATGGAGCCCCCACAGCCCCTTCGCAGGCTGATGGCTGTGCCAGAAGTGGCAGAATGGCGTGACTCCAGGATCCCAGGCTGAAATGCTGGGTATTGACCAGGGCTCCCTGGGAAGGACTAGGGCACTCTCAGGGCCCCCCACTGCAGAGTGGTGATGCCGCTGAGCCTGTGGTGCAGGGTGATCCTGCAGCACATAGCTTGCAATGAATGGGGCTCATGGCTGAGGGTAGGATTGGGCTTTGGAGGGATCTTAGCATTGGGTGTGGGTCTGCCTGAGCCCTCTCCCCTGCCTCCCAGGTGAAGCAGGCTTCGCTGCGTGCTCACATTGGGGTGGTGCCCCAGGACACGGTGCTCTTCAACGACACCATCGCCAACAACATCCGCTATGGACGGATCCTGGCCACTGACCAGGAGGTACAGGAGGCAGCCCGGGCTGCTGACATCCACGACCGCATCCTTTCTTTTCCTGATGGTGAGACCCCTGTAGTTCCTGCCATCCCATGGTCCCCTAAGACCCCCTAGCTGCCTTCACAGCTGTCACCCTTGGGTGACATCTCCCAGAGGGACACCTGCATGACTCTTTGTCTTGCTTTTTTTTCCCCTGCCTTCTCTGCAGGGCTAGATCAGCCCCTGGACAGGGATGAGCTAAGGCTCCACCACGTGGCTGTGCGGTCGCAGCAGGACCTCCCAGGGCAACAGGTCCCCATCTCCATTTCAGAGGGCACCAGCACATCATGTTTCTGCTCTTGTGCCTGCAGGATACAACACCCAGGTGGGAGAGCGGGGGCTGAAGCTGAGCGGGGGTGAGAAGCAGCGCGTCGCCATTGCACGCACCATCCTGAAGGGTCCCCACATCATCCTGCTAGATGAGGTAACAGCAGTGGCCCCAGCCCAGCCTTACTTACCCAGCTCTGCAGCAGCCCCATGCCCAGCAGCTGCCCACACTACCTCTATCCCTTCCCCATGTTGTGTCTCTCCTTGCAGGCTACATCTGCACTTGACACAGAGACTGAGAGGAACATCCAGGCTTCTCTGGCCAAGGTCTGCGCCCACCGCACCACCATCGTTGTTGCACACAGGTAGGGACAAGGGGAAAGGGCTGATCTGGGAGGTGCTGGCCAGACCCCTCAAGAGGGGCACACAGACCTGCCCCCTGCTCAGGAGGTGAGAGCTCCTGGGATTGCATCTCCTGGCACTGCAAACCCTCAGGAACCCTCTCCCACCAAGTCAGGGCAACACCTGCTTTTCTCTGCAGGCTCTCCACTGTGGTAAGTGCAGACCAGATCCTGGTGCTTAAGGATGGGCACATCGTGGAGCGAGGGAGGTGAGCACAGGGGGAGGGCTGGGGGAGGGAATCCCCTCCCTGGCTCTGGGGCCCGCTCAGGACCCTGCATCGCTCTCTGCTCTCCTCACAGGCACGAGGAGCTGCTGCAGAAGGGTGGCGTGTATGCTGGCATGTGGCTGCAGCAGCAGACTGGGGACGAGAGCAAGGAGCACCGCACTGAGAAGCCCCAGGGTAGCAAGAAAGTATCATGAACACAACCAGGAGTTCTGCTGTGACACCGACTTAAGTCCACGTCCCCCATACTGCCTGGGAGCCTTCTGCTGGCTGCAGGCAGGGGCTCTGCCTGCCCTAGAAGTGCAGGGGTTTGGTTGGACACTCCACTACATTTGTACATGTTTGTTTTGCTGTTGTGTAGTTTCTTAAACCAGGTCCTTCCCAGGTCCATGCCTGTGTGTTCTGGGCAGGGTACGCGCCTCTTGGTGGGGGGCAGGCAGGGTTAATGCCTGTGCCCTTGGGTCAACTGGCAGCTCTGCCATGAGGCTGAGCTCCTTGGGAGTAGGTGGGCAAGGGGGTGAGCAGGCTGTCAGCACCTGTCCCATCCCCACACAAAGGGCTGAGGTTGGCGGGGGGCTGCACCCCAACAGCAATGGAAGAGCAGGGCAACTGGTGTCCCCTCACCCCTCTGTGCCCCCCACTTCAACCCCCATCCAGAGATGTGCCACTCTGATCTGGACACCAAGTGACTGCTCCCTCAGGTACCTCTGTACCTTGTGCTATGTTTTTTATTTTCTCCCAAGCAGCCCTTTGACAAGTGTCGATATTCCCTGGACCCAGCCTGAACCCTCCCTCCCTCAGCTGCTGAGAGCAGGACAGCCCAGTCTTGTGCAGAACCAGGCACAGCCCTACAGGCAGAAGGGTTACAGCAGCAGGTGGGAAAGCAGCACAGCTCTGCATGGCTGCAGACCCCCTGCAGGACAAATCCCCTCCACCCAGCCAGGCTCTAGGCTCAGGGCTTTGTTTTTAAGTAGGGGCTGTGTGCTATTGCTATCCAGAAGGGGATCCCCAGCAACACAATGGAAGAAGGGAGGCATCCCTACCCCAGCAGCATTTAAACAGGGCCCCGTTTAAGTTTAGGGCAGCAGAGGGCAGCCAGCAGCAGGAAGGCAGCTGCAACCATCCCATGTGTGCGACGCTGGCATTCAAGTCACTGCCAAGGTTACTTATTATATTAAACCAGAAAGGAAATGCAGCTCCATTCAGTCTCAGAGAAGTCTTGTGCCCCAGCCAAGCAGGGTAAGGCCCAACATACTCTTGTGCATGCAAACAGTAGGGAGGCACCGAGGGTGTGGGGAGAGAGGACAGGGCTGCCTTCACACTGCTGGGAGGCTGCACATTCAGCCATGCCATGCCCAAGCAAGAGACATCTCAGTCACATTTCCTCTTTGCTGAGGGGCTGGCACAGCCCTTCCCAGAGCATGGAATCTAGTCCCCCACTACAGAAGGCGGCCACATCCCAGCTGTATGTCTGAGCATGCAGAGATGTCCCCACACTGCCGTGCCCTTCCCCCACAGTCCCAGCAATGTTGGGACGTGGCTGTGGCAACTGTGGCTAGGTGCAGACCCTGGGCTGCTGCTTGCTTTGGTCAGTGTGTACCCAGCCCTGTCCTGTACAGTCTTCACCTCCCCAGGGGCATCAGCAATTTGCTGCACTAATTTTATATAGGTACTAGGGCTGAAGTGTCAGTGTGTATTTGGTGGCTTACAGCTCCCAGGGAGATGAGCTGTCCTTGGCAAGGGGCTCTTGGTACCAGTGTCCAGGCCAGAACTCCATGGCATCCATGTGGGAGGCCAGAGCCGTTCCTCGGTCACAAGCGGGATCCTACGTCCACTGGCACACCCTGCCTCACCTGCCTACGACATGCTGCAGTTTGATGGCTTTGAACCGTGCACCTGGAACAGAAAGGAGCACACAGTGAGCAAAGGGCAAGCAGGCTTCTTCCTCTCTCCAAGAGAGCACATCCAGTGCTCAAGTTCCCAGAGCTGTGTGATCAGCAGTGATGCTGCCACTGCCCCAGGCTGGGCTGCCCTCCTGGTGAGGAAACCCAGGCTAGACAGAGCCCAGAGTAAGCAGAACCCAGGGAAGCCCCCTCCCTCACACAGCCAGACCAGGATCAACCCCACAACAGTGCAGAGCCCATACCCAGCCTCACTCACCTGCCGCTGCGACTGCTGGTACTCGGCTTCGCTCGCTGACAGTGCCTGGGCCAGTGCCAGATCCTCCTCCTCCTGGGTGCTGCTGGGACAGTGATGCATTCATTGTGTGCCTCAGCCTCCCTCAGGCTCATGGGCTGAGTGCTCACAGCCCTTCTGGGTTTCAGCATCTCATGCAAACCACCAGCATATCTTAGGACAGTGAGCAACCGAGGATAACTTTCAACAGGGACGGGGTTGGGGAGGGAGCAGAGGATCCAGCTGAGGCTGGCAGCCAGAAATCTGGGCCAAGGAGAGCCACGTTAAGTCCAGTTTGTAAGACAGTGCTTTTAGCAGCACTGGGCACTGTGCCTGGGGACATGAACTCCTGGGTGTCCTCCATGAACACCCCTACTCCACCTATCATGCTCCAGCCAAACACATTAGCTGACAAGTGGTCAGACAATTGTTTGCCCTACTCTGTGTCACCTACCAGCACCCCTATGACTGAGGGCTTGCTTGCTGAACAGAGTTCCCTGTTGGCTCTGGATTCTTCCTTTTTTCCCCTGTCAGCCACAGAGAGGCATCATATGGAAACATGTGCTGAGAGAAATGTTATCCCAGAGCCACATGATGCTTCCCCAGGCGCCTTTCACACACAGGGTGAGTGCACACCACACCACGTGTTTGGGGGCTGTACCTGGGCAGCTGTGCTGAGCTGCGTGCTGACTCTGCCAGGGACATCTCCAGAGCTCGCTGCAGTGCCTCTTCCTCACTCTGAAACAAAACACATTGTCACCAGCTTGCCCAGGGTGACAGGCAGGAGGCAGCCCTGATGCACATGTGGCAGGTACAGTCTTTCCGGCCCAAGGGTGGGGAAATATCTCTCCAGGAGGCCAGACACAGCCAAGGTGAAAAACTGGGGCTCTGGACAGACTGGTAGCACTCTCCCCCTGCCCAAGGGGACACATCCCTACTTGCTAATGCAGGACTATGCCAAGGATACCAGTGGAAAGCAACTTCCAGTCTCCTCCAGACTTTGCTTGTACTACGGAAACCCAACACCCAAGGTAAATGACTGGTGCACTTCGTCCCTTTGGGGAAGCTAAACTCTAAGCAGAGCTCAGAGCTGGCATTTGCAGACACCAGAGCAAACTCTGATTTCCCACACAGCATTCAGGATCACAGTCTGCCAGGGAAGGCCCAGCTAGGAGCACAGTCACCTACAGTGCGTGGGCTAGAACGCAGTTGTTGCAGACTCACTTCCTAGAGGGCACAGAAACCACCCCAAATGCCCAGGCCAAGCCACTCACCAGCCCATTCTGCAGCGTGACAGCTGGAGGGGAGGTGCTGTGAGGCTGCGACGTAGCTGCTCTGCCTCCCCTGCAAGCAGAAGAAAAGCTGCGTTATTGTCAAGGCAGGGAGCCATGGTACGACTATCAGTCCTGCTGAGGCACAAGAAGAAGGGAGCTGTTGTTCTGGTGTTCCACAGAGAGCCAAGCTGAGCCTGGTCAGAATTACCTCATGCCCACCTCAGAATTACAAGTCAGGCCATCACCTTACCTGGCACAGGCCAGAGAAGAGGAGCTGTCTGCTGGCCGGGCAGCTCCGCTGCTTGATGCAGCGACTATTTTGGAGGAGGATGCCTGGGCTCTGGTAACCGCAGCATGTCTAGGACAGGTAGGACAACTGTGAGAAACTGTTTTACCACCATGAGCAATTTCAAGGCATTGAACACCTTGGGATATCAAGCTGGATAAGAGAGACACCTCCCTGGCTACTCTTCCTCCCATGTTGTGGCTGTTACTCCTAAGAGTTTCAAGTGCTGTTTCTCTCCCTGAAACCCTGCACCAGGACAGGCAGAAACCACTGGCTACAGAATAAGGAGTTGGGGAAAGAAGCAAGGGCAAACAATTCAACAGGTAGTACTGACAGCTTTTGCTGCAGGACAGACTGTGCATACTGGTGTGCTTGGTGCTGAAGGAGGACACCCCAGCACTCAGGACACGGAGTGTGAGAAGCCAGCAGTCCCAGACAATAGGTCAGGAGAAGCTAGGCTTCTCCCCAGTCACCCATCTGGCAACCACAGCCCCATCCCTCCCAGCCTGTCTGTTCTCAGGCCCTCACCCTGCTTTGGAAAGGGGATGCCCTGCCCCACTGCAGTCATGGTCCAGAGGGTGCCGGTGCTTGAGGCAGTAGTTCTTGTGGCACTGGTCACAGATCACCTTCATCATCTCTTTCTGCTTGCAGCCAGGCTTCAAACACTTGTTGGTGAAGATCTGAAATATGACATGGCAGTGATGAAAAGGAGCACAAGCTGAGGGGCTGGGACAGTCCCTTCTCTCCATGTCAGGCCCTGGGCACTGACCAGCCTTCCCCATTAGTGTATCTTCTCCAGGGCTCTGAAGTTTGTCTCTGAAGAGTTTCTTTAAGTGTCTCTGAATGATTTCTTTAGATAGTTCATTAGTAATTCACTGGTGCTTTAGTCTCCATAGACAAGAGTCTCCACAACCACAAAATGCACAGCAGGAGAAAGAGTGCTTTGCTCAGGGACTCCTGCCCTTCATGCCAGTGCAATGGGGATAGCTGGGGGCATTCCAGCTGCTGCTGGGCTGGATTCCTGCAGGGCCAGCTCCCTGCACCAATTAAATCTCCTGGCAAGATGGGGTAGCTAATTGCTGATTGCATTTTCCTAATAGCAGCATGCAGTTTCCCATCCTTATATCCTAGGTGGCTGCCCAGCCCCATTCCATTACCACCTTGTTCCCAGACTGCCTCCACAAAGCCCTGCAGATGCACACTCTTCCAGCTGACCAACCCTCCCTGCCATCAGCCTGTGCCAGAGATAGCACCGGGCAGGGCTGAATCTGTGTTGTTTTCATCCCATTCCCAGGCTCTGGCAGAGACCTGGCAGAGCCGCACGGTACATACCTTGCGCTTGCGTTGTGCAGGGTCAGACTTGCAGTCACGGTCAATGTGCTCCCCCACCACAATATCAGGCATCTCCTCCCGCCTCACAGGAACTGGGGTGTTGCAGAGGGGACATACTGGGACCTGCACATCCTGCAGAGACAACAAAAGACAGCTAGGAGCAGGTAGCTGGGCAGCTTTGAGTGCTGCACAGTCATCTCTCTCCCTTTCAGGACCTGCCTACCATGGCTTCCACAGCTCCAGCTGCAGTTTGCGATCCTGCTCATGACCCTCCAACCAATTTGCACAGCAGGTGCAGAGGCACGTGGGAAGGGAAGATGGTATGGCTGGGAGATGCCCAAACCACTTTACCCAGTGGGAGAGGGAGGGCTGGATGTTTGTAGCACTGAGATGCAGATCCTGGCTTTCAGGTACATCTTCAGACTCAGCACACATGCCAAGGGGGACTGCTCAAGTGACCAAAGTCACCACAGATTATTATGACCAGTGACTAGAAAAGCTCAGCAGCTTCATGCAGGAGGGTGGATGAGATCTACTGTCTGCACTTACCTTCTTGTAGGCAGAGGTGCAGTTGTGCTGGGCATAAGCAATGTGGTCGGTGCAGAAGATCTGCTCGCAGGCATCACATTTCAGGGGAAGGAAGTCTAGGAGCAGGATATGGCACGGGCAGAGAGCATGGAGGTAAGTATTTCCCACCCACAACCTGAGGGCCTCCTCAACTCTTCCCGAAGGCACGACAGTGACCCGCGGCAAAGCCTGGGCCGCACCTCTCATCCACAGCCCGAAAACAAAAGGGCTACATGTCCATAGCCACATTTTCAGAAATAGCCAGGGGTCCTCCTCAAAACGTGCAGAGAGACCAGGCGTAGCATCCTGAATCACACCGAGCTCCCCGAGCTGCCCGTGAGCTGCCGGCCTCAAACCGATGAGAAGTGATGCTGCCACAGCCACCACGGGCTTCGCCCACCGGGATATAACCGGGGCATGGACGGGCCCCAGCGGCACGGAGGCCCGGTAGCGGGGGTGCCTGCCCGGGCCCTGCCCCACTATCCCCGGGCAAGAGCCGCTGCCAACCCGGGTAGAGCCCCCGGCGGATACCTGGTCTACGGGCACGGACAGCCAGCCCCGCCCTAGCGGGGTGTCCACGGGCTGCGGGAAGGACCAGGGACACCTCCGCCAAGGGTAGCACGGGCGACACGGCCCGCCCTTCAAGCCCCGCCACCGAGCGGGCGCCCGGCGCCGCCCCGCCGTCTCCCCGCAGGCCGGGCAGCCCGGTCCGTGCTGTCCAGGCCCAGGCCCGCGGCCGTCTCGCCGGCGTACGAGCCGTGCCCACCCCCCGGATCCCCCCGGCGCTCACCCAGGCGCTGGCAGGCGGACCAGGAGCAGTGCGCGCCCAGGTCCGGGAACTCCATGGCGGCACCGCCGCCACCGGCACCGGCGGCCCCGCCGCGCCCGCTTCCGGCGGGGCGTCACGGGGCGGGACCGGGCACGGCCCCGCCCCGACGGACCTCGGCCCGCCCGCCCCCCTCCGCACGTCCTTCCTTCGGGAGCGCCGCTGGGACCCGCGGGAAGGCCAGCTCGAGACCTGCCCCGGCGCTGGGGAAAGAGGCTCAGGGCAAGGCGAGTCCACGAGGGCCAGCGTCAGAACCATCCCGCCCTGCCAGGCCAGCAAGAAGTGTCTCTGCCCCCATGGGACACCTTCAGCTTTTCCCTCCGTCCTTCCTCCCCTGCCCCAAGGGACACAAACCACGGATCCTGCCGTGTAACAGAGCTCCTGGCTCTATTCCAGTCACCTTGGAGTCTCCAGGTGCCATGCTATGATGCCCAGCAGAGCACAGATGGGGTGCCAGAAAGGTCAGTGATGTGGAAGGCGAGAGATGCCGTGGCAGCAAGAAACTGGAGTACTGAACAGGGCCAGGAGTGAATTTCATTGATGGCAAAAAAAATCAACTCCACAGCCACTCAGTAACAGAACTCAAATGAGACAGGGGAAAAAAAGCAGGTCTCGCCCAACACCCTGTTCCAGCAGTGACACAGAAGACAGTAACAGTCTGCAGAAGAGGTCTCTTTGCACAACACCCACCTGCCCTTATCCCCTTACTGCTACCCTCTGTTCCAAAGACCCCTTTCTGTTTGCTTGCCCCTGAGAGCCACATTTGATTGTGCACCCCATCCCTCCCCCCAGACAAAACCAATGAAAGTTAAAATTATTTACACTTTTAGCCATTTAAAAACCCAATAAAATAAGATTGCATATGTCCTACTGGGGATGTGGGTATTAGCAGCAGCTACAGCTAGCTCGGTACTCAGCGTGCAAAACAAAAGACAAACAGAAGACAGACCAAAATACTGCACCATTACTAGGAAGCGTTTGCTGGGGTTGGTGTTTCAATTGTGGCATAAGACTTCTAGAAGCCGGCTCCTCCCCAGCTACAGGGCCTCCTGCTCAGCCAGTGAAGGCCAGGCTCTAGAAGGATGGAAAGGATTCATACACAGCACATTAACACTGATGCATTTCCATCCCAGTCAATACAAACATCTAAAAACCCACTGCACGTTCACTGTGTGAGTTTTTCCTTCTTTCCAGTGATGATGGAGGAAAAGGGGGAGCACAGGTAAGACCTAAGACATAGATGCTGCTGTCATCACTGCCTCCTCCTCATCTCCTTGCTTTGGCAGCTCAGCAAGCATGGGAGAGGAGGGAGATGGAGCAGCCTCTTCTGCCTCCTGCTCCTCTCCAAACCCCAACTCTACATCCATTTGCTCCAGCTCCCCCTGATCCAGTAGCTCAAAGTCATCTGCTTCCTCCTCATCCTCCGGTGGAGCTTCTGTCTCTGTCTCCACCACTTCACTCTCTGACAGGTGTGCTTGGAAGCTCAGTTTCTCTTCAGGCTCTGTGGGGAGGAACTCGGAGAGAGGGGGTCCCTCACTGGCCTCTGAGGACCGCAGGAGGGCAGAGAGGGTGTTCTGCACCGCTGTGGTGATAGCAGTGGTGACGATCTCCTCGCTCAGTGTGTTAATGCAGATGCCCAGGCCTGGGGCAGAGACAGTCTTTGGCTCTGCGTTGCCTCCTGCCGCTTGCCCACTCCCATTGAAGTGCGTATTTACAAAATGGAGAGGAGACGCGAGGCGAAGGATGGAGAGGTCAGAGTCCGTGGCCTCTTTGTCTGCTGAGTGCAGCTCACAGGCAGTGTGGGCAAGCTCAGGACTCAGAGGCACATCAAACGCATCTTCATCACTCTGTGGTCCCAGGTCTCTGGAATGATACTCTTCCACGGATGGAAACTCTGCCAGGTCCTTGGAAAATGACTCCTCCGGCTCACTGTGCAGGCTCTGCTGATCCAGGTCTGAAAGGCACCAGCATTAAGGTACAGGTTCCCTCACCTTGACCTCTCACTACCCTTCCCCAGCTGACTTGCAAGTACCTTCCCCATCCTTGGAGCACACAGGAAGAGGTCTGCAGTTATTCCCTTCTGCCAGTGGCATGATTCACACGGAATGTTTCTTTTGTGATCCTGTTCTATTTGCTCTGTGCTCAGACACGACTTCCTGCTCCAGATCATGCTCTCTGCATTTAGAGCCCCCCATTAAAACTCACAAGGTCAGGGAAATTGTGCTTAGATCACATGCCTGCTCCTTCCCAGACACCCAAGTGGCCACTGAGTGGTTACCTCCATGTTCCTCACCACTAACCCGTCCTTCTCTGAGCTAGTAAGTCTGACCTGTTTTGCCCAGCATCATATATGGGTGTTTGACTACCCTGTTCAGTTATTTCTGTGGAACTTTGTGGGTGGCCTTGCTCACTTGCTGGAGTCACAAGATGGCATTGCTTTGTGGGGCAGTAATTAGAGGCTGATGTCCACTTAGGACCAGCTTATGATCGATCAGCCATGAAGTCAGGGCATGCTGCACTACTTTTCCTTCCTCCTTTCAATGCTCTTCAATGCAAACAGCTGGATTCTCCCCCTGTCCTCCCATTTCTAAGACCCCTTGTTCTGGGCCAAAACACTGAGGATAAGGGGGCAGCAAGGTGTCCCATCATGTACCTTCAGAAACGTCCGTCAGCTGTGGGGTGGTAGCCCTTGAAACAGAAAAGCCCCCACTCTCCAGGATAGAAGCCTCCTCATCAGAGAGCTCAGAATCCGTGATTGACAGTGCCAGGGCAGTTTTCTTCACATCCACCTGCGTGGGATGAAGGCAGAGAGACAAATTCCTGTGTGTCCTAGTACCCATGCTGCCTATGGGCACCTCCAGACCTTTCAGGCAGAAGTCTTTGCAGGAGGGACAGTATGATGGCAAAGTGCTCCCCACACTGGAGGGAAGGGAAGTCTCAGCTTACTGGCTTTCCTGCAATAAATCACCACCCAAGGGTTTGCCTGCTCTCAGTGAAGAACACAAAAGAGACAGCACAAGACAGGATGAGACTGTAGGAGTCTCAGAAGGCTTTGATCCTTCTTCCTCTCCTGGAATCACAAAGGAGAACACTCCTTCCCTTTTGCATTCACACAGAGTGCAAGGAAGCCTTCCACAAGTAGCAGTGGTTCAAGAAGTATCCACATTCCTTTGGAAACAAGTTTCCCACCTCAGCTCAGCTACACATCCAGAGCTACTGCTTAGTTTGTTTCTGCAGTGTGAATATAGAAAGGTCACACACAATCTGTCTGAAAACAGAGAATTGTGTAAGACACACTAGAGCTGCTCAACTCCCTTTTCTGGTTTTGAGGAGCCCCTGCACATTACAGCAGGGGTGTTCATTTCTTCAGGAGACACTCACATTCTCTGAGCATGAAGCATAACCATCAAAGTAATTCTGAGGTCAGCAGGAGGCTGGGGCATGGCTGGCCCTGCCCTGCTATGGCGTCACTAGCTCTGTGGCACCAAATTCTCAACACCCACATTGAAGACAGTGGCCTTCATCAAACACATGCCCTTCTCCCCTCAGAATTTTGCAAAGAAGTGATTTATTGCTCTGCTGTGTGTTATCACTGTTGCTGTACTCAGATCACCCCTTGGCTCTCATGCTGCTATAGACCAGAGAGGAGGGACTGGCTCCTTCCAAGCTCTTTGTGTTCTTACCACTGGGGAGAAGCCTGATAGCTCTGCTTCGCTCTCACTCTCTGTCTCTGCTGTTGGCTCATCACCTGCTGCAGGCTCGCTCTTCCCTTGTCGCTCTGTGAGAAAGGGAAGGAAGGATTTACATGACACTGAAGGAATTTTCTGCCTCTACATGTCACTTTCCCCTACTTCCCCTTTGAAAGTGCACAGGGTTCCTGGAGACAAGCATAATCTGTTGCTCTCATGTGCTGTTCTCAGGATCACCTGGGAACACAAAGTTGCCCTCCACATAACCCTTAAGCTTCCATCCCTCTTCCCCTGCTCCTCTGCAGCCTGTCTCCACACAGTGTTGGCAGACATGGGCTCCTATTGTCCTTTTGCTATGGCTCCACCCTAGGAATACAGCACCAAAAAAAGCTAGAGAGAAGGTGGTTCCTTACTCTTCTTCTCATGCTTGTGGTGCAGTGTCTCTGCCTTCATACTGTAGTCCAGTTTCATCAGGACAGGCTCCAAACGTGTGTACATCCTCTGGATCAGCTCATGGTAGACCACCAGAGGCCAGAGCAGAATGCTGAGCACTGTGGACATAGAATGCAGGGACTGTGAGGGATAGATCAAGCAAAACCCTACTCTTCCTGAGGTGCCACTGAGAAAGTCTTCAAGGGAAACACATTTCAATGGCACATGCTTTCCCATCTGACTGCCTAAAAATCCTCATCCATGGCTCTTCTTACTCATTGCAAAGCTGCTTGATCAATCAGGTTTTCCTGCCAGATCTTAGATAAAATACAGATTTATGTTAAAATGAAGCATAAGCCCCTCACTTCAGCCACTGCACCCCAGACCCAACATGCAACAGAAACCCAGAAATGAGCTTAAATGAGAATTAAGACTAAGTATTACCAAAACTTCTATACAGGTAGCTGCATAGAGCTCATGTGTAGACGCACTCGCAGCAGAGCACCAGGAAAGAGTTATTAGGGACTCATGATGCAGTGGAAAAGGTCTATTTACAAAACATGCAGCTTTGTTAACAACACTCTCGACGATATGGATTTGCCTACATTAGGAACTGAGAGACTGTAACTACATGCTTCCCTGGAGCCTAGGCCAGCACAGCCTCAGCAGTGGGGAACAGTGGGCACCAATGTTTTAGTCACGGCTCCCTCTCCTGCCTCTGCAGTTGTACTGCATGCACGGGTTTACAGAGACTTCCCAGAACACACTCCCTGTAAACTGATTCATCACCTAGTACAGATCCCCTTGAGAAAACTCCAAATCTGCTTTTTCCAGCCTATCAACAGCACAGTTAGGTCATGTCTCAGCTTAAGTCAGACGAGCGCTGCTTATACTCACAAATGATGTAGGAGATCATTATGCCTGGAACATAGTGTCCAACTACAGCCAGAATCAGGCAGCCTGAACAGACACTCATGCAGAACTGAAGGAAGAGAGAGCAACAAACAGAAGTGACAAGAGGCAGAGACACATCTCTGCAACCCATGCCAGAAACCCATTTAGCGCAACATGAGGGATGGTCCTAACCAAGTCAGTCAGCCAGCTCTGCACCAAGGACATTCAGGTGCTGACAGTCACAACTCAGACAGCTCAATTGGGTTAAGCTGTAAGCATTAGAGATTCAAGCGCAGGATGACCAAGGTAACCCAATGGCCCAATAAAACAAATCACAACTTTATCAGACAGTTCTTTATGAAGTAAATTACATTCCTTGAGGATATGATGGGATATTGCAAACTGCCACTTGTACTTCTCTCTGTAGAGCTCAGCACCTCAGGAGGAAACTGTACTGTCCCGACAGAGACAGAAACCTGTTACAGAGTCGCCAGATGCTGTGCCACTGCTGTGCCGTAAACCAGCTGGCAGAAGCATTAGCAGAGCCCATGCACCCATCAGACTAGGATCTTTCTCCTCTGGAAAAAGTGAAGTATAATGGTGCAGCCCTAATGGCTTGTCTTACATTCTCCTGGGGGCAGGGAGGGGTGGGGGGAAATGAGAATAGACAATCTGTAAACCAGGGCATGGGTTCAGCTATGGACTATATCCTGCAATTAAGGGTTAAATTCATAATGGAGAGGGTGTGAAAAGCTAAGATTCCTCTATGGGCTTTGCTCCCAATGAATTCATTCTTTATGGGCGTCTTCGGACCTGGTCTTCTACTCCCTGTGGCTGTGACAGAAAAGGAGTAATAAGCAGTGCTAGAAACCCACTCCTTTTGGCACACTGAACGCCAGGAAGCCTGACACAATCCTAGAGGTTGGTCTGTCCTACTTTTTGTGATGCAAAGGCAGCTCCTGTCTACAAATCCTTTCCAAAGAACATACAACACACCCATCAGAACATGTTTAAGGACCAGTTTTCATGCACTCAGAAACAGCGCTGCATTTGGACTTTGCTAGCAATAATCCTGGCTAGTGAAACAGGACCAGCTAAGAATGGAACTCATGAAAGGGCCAGAGACTATAGGCTTCCCTCATTTTCTCCCCAGTCCCAATCTAAGAGCTTCCTTTGCACATTAAGAAATACAATCAAGTACAGCAAGTCATTCACAGCAGGCGTGTAAGTTCAGCTCCAGTTTACAAATACTGGAAGTCAATTATTCATTATTTAAACTTCCCATGGCATAGAATCTGCAAGTAACGAACAGCAAATATTGGACAGGGATAGCAATTGTAAAAATATTGAATTTACATTCTTCCATCTCTTAAGGCACTAGTAATGGAAAGAAAAGCCCCTGCACAGAAGAGTAGGTATCTCCAGCTTACCTTGGCAGGATTTTGCCTCTTGTACTGTAGCAGTTCCTGCAGGTACAGCCTGAAGGTGACCCAGCTCTCTGCCAGACAGTGGCACAGCTCAGGGACACTGAGCAGGTGAGGTTGTGCCCCTGAAGTCACCCCCTCACTAGAGACAGACAAGAGCAAGAAGACAATCTTTGAACATGGTCTGTTTTCCTGGGGGAGAGGAACAGCTGCACCAGGAAGCAGAGCTCCTTACCAAAGGCTTGACAATACTGACTTCATTTTCAACTGATCTATGGAAGATGTTTGATTTGGAGACAGTTTTTCCCTTCAATTAGGAAGAAAGTCAAGAGACACCTGAGCAAAGCAGCAGCAGATACCATGCCACAGAATCCCCATGCCACAAGCCCAAGATGCAAAGCAGTTTACTCAAAGCCACGCAGACGGAAGCACTGGAGGTGGAACTAGTTATGTGGCCTTCTTTGGCACCAAGTCCAAGGTAGACAGATTGTGGTGCTCATACCTACAACACAGCCAAGGATGCAAGCCACGCCACTAGAGAGAGCACGTTCAGCCTGTGGAAGTCAGTCTCAGTGATCTCCTTTTCTCTGGGGGATTCTTAAAATAGTTCAAGACAGATCCAGGGAAGAAACCTAAGAGCTCCTAACATCAGAAGTACTTGAGCTTTATTGCTACTGAAAGAACACTAGCTTTCCCCAGAGTCTCAAACCGTGGCTCCTGAGCTGATAAGCAGCTAGCACTGCAGAAGTCACTAGCAATGTTTCACAGCAGGAGCCATGCAGTTCATTGACAACAGAAAGAAAGGACGGGTGAGATCACCATACTAAGTTAAGGCTTCCCCACTCTCCCCACTCCCCAAGAACACATCTGTTAGCTTACCTCTCTCCTCCTGGCTCCTCTGATGCCTGTGCTGTAGAGAGAACACAGCGGATTAGTCAGCCAAGTAAAAAATACAACCTGACATTTTTACCAGTCGAACAGAGCAGAGCTGGAGATGCATCATCCTTAGCTAGGGATGCACCCTGGGGACCTTCTTTGTGCTCTCACACAAGCAGGAATCACTGGCTTGGAGCCTGAGCTGCAAAGGTTTTAGTGAAGCATGCTGGGAGACTTGGGGCAGCAGAGCACTGGTCTCTGGGCACCTCAGCACACCCTGCAACCCAACACACACAGAGAAGGGCACTCATATCTGAGGTGTATCCTGATGCTAACATGGGTCTCTCTGCTCCAAGGATCATGCAGCTTTTGCTGGTGTTCCACATGTCTGGGCAGTGCCATTCCCACAGTGGATGCCAGCACTTGTCATTCAAAGGGGGCTGCCAGCACAGTTTTGAGCTGGGCAAAGCTTCAGCTTCCATCTCAGAGCTAAACATGGCACCAGGAGGTCTGAGCTGCATTTCCCACAGACCAGCCCAGTCCTTGGCAGGATGCTATGTACAAATACCAGAGATGTCCCTGCTGTCTCCATCCTCTCCCATGGAATTAAGTAACAAATAGCAGTCTCGTGCATAATTTTCTAATTTTAGGGCTCTTTTATGTCCCCTGACAGCCTTTTGTGCCAGGCACAGATATAACTATACTCCTAAGGTCCATCACTCTGAAAGGGAAAGTCTCTCCCATTCCTCTCTGCACTGAACCCAGTGATGATCAAACAGGGACTTAGTTCATGTAGTACTGAAGAGAGGAGTGTTGTTTCAATGGCAGAGGTCATGTATAATTATGCTCTGCTTTTAGATACACTGAGAAAAAAGATTTCTAAGACAACTGAAATTCATGAGCCTGGTTGCTCAGATTTGGATATCCTGGCAAGCTGATTGGTGTCTCAGGATGTACAGGGCTCAACCAAAGCTCTTCTATCAACACAGTCTTTGTAAGTCTCCTGTGTTTAACAATGCTCTGTTCATGCTGTGATAGCTCATTGAGGTCTACCCTCCTGTACTAGTCCACCCACTGTCCTAGAACTAGCAGGGACTGATATATCTTTGAGGCTTGTATGACCAGCAGCAAATTTGGTGCATGAGGTTATAACCCTAACCCTGTCCCCCACACTGCATGTCATCATGTCAACAGAACTAAAATAAAGGAGGAGAGTTTAACCTCAGAGACTAGGCTTATAGAAATGGGCTAAAGAAATGCATTGTGTGCAAAAAAGGGTTTGAATCCTCCCTGGAGTAACCAGCCAGGCACAAAGCCCAAGAGTGACAGTGACTCCCTCAGAAAAATGCACCAAAGATGTGAACAACCATCACTGCAATCACCCAGTGAAGACTTCAGACTCCACCCAGCTCAAGCCACGGAAGAGACCAACTGGCTTGTCCTGCCACCCTTCTCCCAAGCCACGGGATGTTGGGCCAAGTCTGCCAGACTCCTCCTCTTGCTGCAGGCACTGCACCAGCCAGCTCACGCAGTGGAGCAGGAGGCCAACCACCCAGGGAGGAGGTGATTCTTTGAGAGCATGACCCAGATTTCCAGTAATCAGGCCTGACAAGAGGAGTCAACTGCTCTCAGACTGAGTTGCCCATTCGCTCCTCTGCCCACGAGCATTTGGCATGGTGGCTGGGGCAGCTCACAGAGGGAGCCTGGGCTGCAGCGTGAATATTATGGATGCAGCTCCACCCCCACAGGAAAGCTGCTTCCCTCCTGCAACCGCCATTGCTGTGTTTTGTTATTGTGCTCAGGAATCTAAAGCTGCTTAATCACAGCACACAGAAATCCAGCTCTATCTCTAAGCCTCATCTATTACCTGCGCTAAATCACCAAACACATTACATCTGGCACTGGCCAGTCTGTGAGGGCTGGCTACACCAGTCGTACAGTGCATATCACATGAGGAGCTGGGATGCTGCCACCTCTGCCGGACAGATGTGCCAGCAACACAGTAACTGGGATGGCACAGGAACCCCACTCCTCTCCGACTGGCTGCAGTCACCCAAGCCACCCAAAATACACCAGAAGAGGGAGTGAAACAATTCTCCTCAGTTGATCCTGGAGGTTTCAGAGACACTTTGGGGAGCAGAACATTTCAGAAGGCTGCAGGGTCTTCATGTGATTTCAGCTATCTGGCAAAACACAAGCTGTCTTTAAGATCAACAGTATGTTGCTTCCTGCAGTAAGAGCAGTCTGCCTGCTGGCCACCTCAAAGCACTGGAGTCTTAGATCAGTTGTAAGAACAGTCCAATCCCAGAAAACCTAGAGAATTTCCAACAGGAAATGGTCCCTTAGTTAAGGTTTATCTCCAACCTGTGCTGAAATACTGTCAAGCACCAGTATAACTAAGTTGGCAAGCAGGACACCCAGAGCCAGCCTCAGATTATCAATAACTGGCTGAAATCTTTCTGACAGCATTTCACACTGGACTGTGGATTAACACAAATCATTTGACACACACCAGACTCTTCTGAGAGATCAGACAGCCAGGCAGGAGTTTAGGTTATGTTAGGTTAGGTTATGTTGGTACTGACAAATTATTGCTGACGGATTCCTTGGCTCTTACAGGTTTTCAATGCTTCTTCAAGAGACATTCTTCATCTGTGTGTAAACTTTAGCTGGAAAACAGGCCCTTTTTAAGGAGTACTAGCATTCAATTGCAACACAACTTTTCCTAGAGGCCTTCCACACTGCACTCTCCTGCACTAACCAAAACACAGCTGTCAAACAGTGATGCTACCAAAACAGCCCTACTTGATACCCATTTCAGGTGAAAATGGAGATGCTCCATAAGTCCTTAAATAATATTTAAGTAGAACTCCATACAGACAGTGAGAAAATATCCTGCATGGGAGTTGAAAATATGCAGTCTCTTCTGAAAGGGCCTAAAAAAGTTGCACATCTTGATGCTGTTAGCATGACCCTGATCACAGTGTGTGAGTAACTGCAAAATACATGCTGAGGTTTTAGCATTCCTTCAGAAGTCATCTTATAAGCAGTCATCTCAGACATACACAACTGTCACAAGCTGAGGTTTGTGTATGTACACGATGACTCTTGAAGGTATGGTACTGACCCACCTCCCAAAACTCAGAACAGGCTAACAGGAAGCACTAAGGAGGCAAGCCACAAAGGTGCAGCTCTGCTTCAACAGGAAGTGGAAGTCAAACAAGAACCTCTAAGTGTTTAGGAGTACCAGTTCAATGGGAGGCCCCTCAGGAATGCAGAGCACCACTCCTTCCTGGTGGAAGCAAAGGAAACATGGTCCAGTGGATCATGTCAAAATCAGGGCTGTGACCTAAACGGGCACACCAGAAAGATGTCCCTGTTCTCTGCAGCAGAAAAGCAGGAAGGCCTGAAATATGTGAAGAACACTGAGGAGAGGTGCAGTGGGAGATGCACTGACTTCTAGCAGATCTGATGGCTTAGGATGAGCCTAGTACCTAGTGTTTCTGTTTTGTTTGCTTTTGTTTTTTATTCTTCATGGCTCTCCATCATATAAATTTTGAAAAATGATTTCAGTATGAATTTCCTATTTCTTCTGTGACAACACGACTTTTATAGGCCAAGTACTTGCTGGAATAATTCCACGCCCACCTGCCTCAATGACACCATTCTGTACTGGACACCAGGCTTTTGCATTTCTGGACACGTTTCAAGCGAGGTGGTTTGCGTTGGCTTTAAACTATTCCTTTAAAAAACCAATGTGAATAAGCAGGAAATTAAATTGGCCAGTCCAGTTTAACTTGCTGGTTACCTGAACCACACAAAGCAAACAGTTTCAAGACTACAGCTGTAACATACCTAATCTTATCAGGATTTCTGTGAAAGGACCCTTTAAGTCAGTACCTTTCTAGGTCAAATAAAGGACACCTTACAAACACACATATAGAGGGGCTTTCATTCAGAAACTCTCACTAGAGTAGAGAGGCAGGGATGGAGGGCCCTGAGCCACCTTTGAACAGCAACAGTAGATGCAGCAGGCAGGTCTGGGTTCCGTCATTTAATAAACTCCAAAGAAGGGGGCACTCAAAGCAGACAGCAGCCAATCCATGTCTATCATCTTTATGAGGCTATTCCTCTTGTTGCTTTTGTGTCTAATGTTGGCATAGACCCTTCAGTAGATTGGAAAGATAAGACAGGTGATCAGATCCACTGATTAACTGAAGATCAGATGCTGTTCAGTACAGGTACAATACACTAACTGTTGCTGTGAGACCTCATCATCCATTCTGCTACCTACCACAAGAAGTGGCTCTCATTTGCTCTGCTTCTCTCACACTGAACTTAACTAAAACCAATACACTTCCATCCCCTCCTTTCCTTCCCTCAGCTCAGCTGGCTCTAAGTGCTCAGACTTGAAATGATTTTTTGTCACATTTTCAGGAGAGAAAGGACACAGCAGGAACACACCATCCCTGTCACTAGCTTCCCTGGCAAGCAGCTGGGCCCCTTAGTCGCTCTTAAAATTAGACGCTTGTAGAATTTCTCAGCATTGGGAGCAATTCTCCCCCACGCCCAGAGTATTAGGATGCATCCTAATCCTCTGACACAAATAGATAAGAGGCAGCACCAGTACCTGGGCCTGCAGTTAAAGCAGGAATGGGGCTTCCATGACTGCTGAGAGAGCCCAGGAAGGGCCAAAGCCATAGCCCAGCAGCTGGTAACACTAGAACCGTGTCACTGTCTACAGTGCTAATCCCCACATACCTGAGAAATCAAACAGGAACCTGGGTTTCCACTTCTCCAACAAGAGGATGCCAAGAAGGGACATGCTGAGGAGAAAGAGGGGTCTCAGGGAGGTGGAGGAAAACAACCTAGAAATGAAACAGAAATTGTCAGGCAGGGAAAAGGCAGCAAATTACTGGTCTTGATGAGCAAATGGATACAGCTCAAAGCAGAAATACCCAAGTGTTATGGGCCACTGCTGGGCCATAAACCAGCTGGTTTAGTGAGCATGGTACTCTACAGACACCCACTCACACCACAGCACATTCTCAAATGGTGCCTTTGCCCACCATCAGACAGCTGACTCCCAGCCATCTTCCAGCACTCTCCTCCTCTGCTTCTGAGCTCCTCCCTAAGTGGCAAAACAAAGCTAATGCTCACTTGTACATGTCCCTCCAAAGCCTCAGGGTGGAGGCTCTAGATAACATAAAGACAAACTGCTGTAGCAGAAAACTGTTTGCCACTCAGTCTGTTTGCTGAAAACCTACATCCCATTTGTCATGGCAAGGTCCAGCATTATATGCACGTAATGCATCTTGCCATTCTAGAAGCCCATTCTCTTATCACAAACCTCTCCCTGTTTCACCAGAGCCTAGCTAGCACTTGAATGGTTTAGTTGCTCACTTGACTTTATCATAAAACCTTTCATGTCCCACATCCACTCACTGGCTCAAGCCACTTGCCAGCTCACACAATGCTACTCACACACAGCTGTGCAATGCCACTCAAAGAGTTCATTTCCCCACTCCACAGAGATTCAACAGCAAAGGTGCCAGGGTGCCATCTGTGGCAGCAGTGGCTATCTGTATTCATCCTTTTCTCTAGCTCAGAGGAGCTGCTTTTAAGTCACTCCAGAAAGAAATACCAGGGAAACGCATTCACCTTCACCTCTCCAATGAACATTCCTTTCCAGAAAGGAGGAGTTGTTTTGCCTTTTTACCCTGCTCCTCTTCAGTGAGTGTTTTCCAGTAACTAATGACAAACACACCGAACAATGACTGGAGTCAGGGAGAATCTCACAGCGCAGAACAGGGAGGGGCTCCCACCAAGTCACAGGTGGAGAACTGGAAGTGAAATGTGCCTCACCGGGCAGCACAGAACAAAAGCTGCACTTCCCATGGGCTTACAGGACCTTTAACGAGCTAAACAACAGTGTTGGTACTCCTTCTCATTGAACAGCAATTCGGTAGCTTAACACATTGTCTCTGAAACAATCTCCTATTTCACCCCATTTATGTATTGCAGTTAAAAGATGCTGGCTGAATCCTTCATGGGAACCTAAATGATTTTTCCTCCTCTGCAGTATTTAAATCTCTCTCTGCTGTCCCATATTCTGGGCACTCTTTGCTCTTCTCGACCTTTTCACGCACAGTCCCTGGGCTGTCATTGTCTACTGCTCCTGCCATCTCCCCAACCACCCGCACCTCTTCCCCTCCTTCTCACTTCATAGCTCTGCTCTGAGACTTTTCAGCTGGTAGAGTAGTCCAAAAGTTTATGTATCTGGCTACCACGTACACTTGTGATAATTGTACGGATGAGGGAACAGAACATAAGCTGCCTCATCAGAGAGACTTCAAAGGCTGTTTGGTAACTTATTTTTCACTCCTCTAACTCCAGAATTTGCCCTTTCCTATTTCATCTGCAACCAACATTTAACTCTTTCCCTGGCCACTTCTGACCTTTTCTGCTGGGAAGGCCACTGGCTGAGAGCATTTTCATCAGTAAAACTGACTCACTGTTTATACAAACAAACAGGATGTTTTTCATTCCCATCCACAGCTGGGCTCTGCCACTCACACTCCCATCTCCTCATACTGCTGCCCTACCGGAGAGGCAGAGAAGGGAAAACAGGAAAGGGGAAACACTCTCGAACCAAAACCAAGTGAAAAATCAGCACCTCCCAGGAAAGATTACCGAGCAGAAGGGTTTAAATGAAAAGCCCCAGGGCAGCTGTCGATGCAGGAGGCCGTGGAGCTCTCCGACCGCAGTTACCGAGTGAAACGAACTGATAAAAACACGGATGCAAAAATTAAGCAGAAACGTGCCTGGGCGAGGCTCCAGTTGGGCCCATCTGCATTTTATTATCGCGGGACAAGGCAAATCGTCCTGGCACTTTCTCCCCTCAGGGAGGGGCCTGTTTATGCCTGTCAGAGGAAAACAGCGCGGCTACTCCCGGCTGTGCACATCCCACGGCGGTGCGGGCTGCGGGAACACACACCGCCGGAACCCGGGGACATCGCCGCGGGGCCCAGAGGCGTCGCACGCTGCGGGCACGGGCACGAGCCGGACGGGCGGCACCGACGGCCCCCGGTCCCCCTTCCCGCCCCAGCTCACCAGAGGGCCCCGCCGAGCGCGGCCGCGGTGACCAGGCTGTACAGCGGCCTCTCCCACACCAGCAGCCGCTGCGCCGTCGCCAGCGCCGCCTCCCAGCCCCGCAGCCGCTGCCGCAGCGCCGCCGCCAGACGCGCCGCTGCTGCCGCCGCCGCCTCCTCCTCCTCTTCCTCGGCCGCCGCCGCTGCCGCCGCCTCCTCGGCGCGGCCGCTCGCCATGGCTGCGGGCGGGGGAGAGGGCGGAGGTGCCGCTGTCACCGGCCCGGGCGGGCGGCACCGCCTGAGGGACCGGCGGCCGCTGCCGCCGCGCGCGTGCGCCCGGGGACGGATGAGGCGGGCGGGGGGAGAACCGGGCGACACCGGCTGCGCGTGCGCCCGGCGGCGGGAGGGGCAGGGACCGGCCGCGCCCCCGCACCGGAACAGGAAGGGCGGAAGGGCGGGCGGTGGCGGTCAGACGGGGAGCGCCTTTGAGGGCTCCGTTCCCGACGCTGCGCCGGGCCTCGGCCTCGGAGCGGACCGGCACCGCACCCGCAGAGCCGGCCCCGTATCGCCGAAGGGGATCTGTCAGCCCCTGCCCTGCGAGCGGGCAGGATGGAGCTGGACGAGCTGCTGCTGGACGAGGAGGGCGCCTTCTCCCTCAGTGGGTTCCAGGAGTTCACGGTGAGTATCCGCGACCTAGCCTGCTCTTAGCAGGCCCTCGGGTTGATCCCCCCTATCTCCCGCTCCCGGGGAGCCCCATGTGGCCGCACGCCCAGGCCCGCTGTAGCCGCGAGCTGGGTTGGGGTGGAAAGCACGGTGTGAGGAGTGCTCTGGGCCTTCCTCACCTTCCTCTGTCTGCCTGCAGTTCCTGCCCAGGCACCAGCAGCTGAGCGAGAGAGTGCGGAAGCGACTCTATTATGGTTGGGACAAAGAGTGCAGCCTGGACAATCTCTCCAGCCCCGTGGCAGGTAGGTTGCTGATTGTCCCCAGATGGGAACGCTGAGTCAAGGGGGTTGGAAGTAGCCCAAGGGGCCGAGACCGAGATAGGTCACCTGCTTCCTACCCAGCGCCAAATCCCACCCCTGCCCAGCCTTTCCCACTCAGTGCAACACAGCAGGGCAGGATGCCAGAGCCTCATGGTTTCTGTTCTCTGTTTTGTTGCCCTGTCTGGCCCGTTGCTGCATTTTTGACATCTCATTGGTGTATAAAGTCCTTTAGATTGTTTGTGAATTCCTTGGCAGAGCAGGTTGTGAACTTGTTCCTGATGAGACCTGTCTTAGGTAATTGCTTGTGCTCTGCAAAGTATTCAGGACTTTGTTCAACTATAAGTTGTGAGCACCAAGGTGACAAATTCTTGCTGTGTTTTTCTGGGTTGCAGTTTTTTCCTGTCGATTCAGCAGTGTTTTGGGGAGCAGAAGGACCTGGCTGGGTTAAGGCTGAGGAGCTGGTTCAGATGATGGTGGAGAGGAGTGGAAAAAGGGCAAGCAGTGGTTTGCTAGAGGGCCTTCACTGTGTGGTTGTCTCAGCATTTCCATTAGCTGCTTGCTAGAGAAACGGACAGAAGTTGCCAGGAGGTTGTATGTGACGTACCTTGGTGAGGAGGAGGATGCTGAGTGTGTGGTGCCAGGGCAGACAGGTACCAGGCAGAGCAGCCAGCTGCCTGGGCACTGCTGGGAGTCACGAGTTGCAACACAAGTGATGTGAGGGAGGTTCAAGGCTGACATTACACCGGGGTACAAGATTGGACTGTTCCATGGATGAAAGTTGAAAGGGTACAGTCATGCAGGAAACTGTTGGGGGCTATTAACACTAAGGGTTGCCTTGCACTCAGGAAATGCCATGGCTTCAGCAGCTGGGGGCAAGAGTGGTGCATGGAGAATGTGTGCATGGGCTGATCTGCTTTTACAGCCTTCCTTCACCAGCTGCTTTCAAAAAATGGGGCCTAGGACTATGACATCTGGCTTGGTACAGCTGTGTCATTGCTACATGGTGAGTTTATGTCACTGTTCTCAAACAAGACAGAGGCTTGTTGGGAGAGCAGAATAGCAGGGAAAGGAAAAGGTCTTTGATATTGGGGGTTCGTTGTAGCAGGCAGTATGGGGCTGCCTGAGGAGAGAAGTTGAAATGTGAGTTTGTTCCTTTGGAAACAGAAGAACAATAACCACACTCAGTGTGCTTGCTGTGAGATGGGGAAACTGATCAGCTGCTCTCCATTCCCTCCATGGCAGGACACTGTTGTGAACTGGATTTGTGGGCTGAAAAATTTGGTTTCATATCAAGACAGAGCCTATAGAGATGACCTGGGATGTTGGTACTGCCTCTGTGGTGGCATAATGGTGGCCAGGAAGGACAGAGAGAGCAGCAGCAGCGGGAGAGGCTGGGATCAGCAAATGGGTGGCAGGAGCTGTGTCTGCTTGGCTGTACATCATAGTGGTGTGGCCTTAATGGTGTAGGGAAGTTCCTCAGAGCAGTGTTTTCTGAGCTTGGTGGCTGCTCTTTAGGCAAATCACTTGTGTTAGTGCAGCCGTTCTCTTAGTTGCTGGAGAGGTGTAGAAAGGAGGGGTTCGATGATGATTCCCCTGGTAGCTGGAAATGCAAGGCTGCTGGGATGAGCTCTGCTCTCAACTCTGTCAGCCAAGGGCTCAGAAGCAAAATGGAGTTGAAGTTTCCTGACTAAAGCACTTCTTGCGTAGCATCAGATGTAGTGCTGCTTGGGATGCTCCCAGCTGGTCCTGTTGTGTGGGGAAGTGAGATGAGAGCTGCTGGAACCCCGTGCCAGTGTATGTCAGTGTCGGGCCTTTCAGTGCTTGAATGCTGAGGCAGGCCCTTGAGTGAGGAAAGCTGGCTGAGCTGCAGTTACACGGTATCGTTGCTTTGAGACCTGTTAGTGCCTTCAGGCTCCTGCTCACACACGTACCTTGCACCACATCTCGGGGGTGCTGGGGCTGTGGTGTGGGGGAAGCTGCATCTGTGCTGATGAGATCTGGAGGGGGAAGGTGCTGCTGGTTGGAGGGGAGCAAAAGGACCATGAAAATCTGATGTGACATCAAGTCCAAGGGGCAAGAAGGCCTCCAGAAGGGCTGCCTGAGGTCCTGCAGGGTTAGGCCAGGGTGCTTCTCTGCAGCTGGCTGCTGGTGGTTCCCCGTGACACAGACCTGCTGATCTGGCACTGCCGCAGGGCCTTGGTCACTCACATCCTCTTCCTGCTGTGATCTGCCTGCCCTGCATTTTTGTTTGTTCCTCTCTTGTCCTTGACCTCTGATAAGGCCTCATAGTTTAAATTAAACTTGAAGGGCTGAGCAAACACCAAGGCCTGATGAGCTTGTAGGGAGAAGGGGAAGAGTGGGCATGGACTGGGCCACTTGCAACTAACTCTTTTGGTGCTTTTCTGTCCTAGATATTGCTGTGGAGTTGCTGCAGAAAGTGGCTCCCAGTCCTATCCGCAGACTCCAGAAGAAATATGTGTCTCACGTATCTCGGTAAGAAGCAAAACTTGTCCCTTCATGTCCTGTGTCAGAACTTGGAGCTCTGGTCTTACCTGTTACTCACTTCTGTCCCCTGGGCCAGCCACTGGCTTTGTGCCTAGACCTGATTAGTGTCAAGGAGAAGCTGGAAGCACAGACAGCAGGCATAGTGACTTCCTGATGCAGCCGGCTTCAAGTTTATCCTGCTCTCTGGGGTGCATATGTGCTCTTGTTACTGGGATTCTGTACTGGCTGGATCTGCAGCTCCCTGGGTAACCAAGTTTGAACCTGGAATCTCCTCTTGGCAGCTCAGCCCTGGCAGCATGCCTTGCTGCAGGCAGGGCTGCTCAGTTTGGAGTTGACTGTGCCTGGGAACAGAAACCAGGACTTTCTGCTCTCCACCCTGCACTTTCTGTTGCTGCAGCTCAGGACAACTGGCACAGAGCTGGCAAGGCTGTGACCTATCCAGTGATTTGCTAAACCTTCCTACTGTCTGCAGAGGGAGGGAGCAGCCAAGTTTTGCCCTGGTGCTTGGGGCATTTGTAGCATTGATTCTTGTCCTGTCCTACAGGGAAGCTTGCATCTCGCCCTGCTCCATGATGTTGGCACTGGTTTACATTGAGAGACTCCGGCACCGGAACCCTGAATACCTCCAGCAGATCTCATCTTCAGACCTCTTCCTGATCTCCATGGTGAGTGGTGGGCAGAGGGATAACTGGGCTGCAGGGAAGTCTTTAGGAGTGCAGTGGAGGCTGAGATCATGTCCTTTGTGCTACTTTTAGATGGTTGCAAGTAAGTACCTGTATGATGAGGGTGAGGAGGAGGAGGTGTTCAACGACGAGTGGGGAGCAGCAGGAAAGGTGGATGTCCAGACCATGAACACACTGGAGATGAACTTCCTGAGCGCCATTGTAAGTGAAGCTGTCACTGATGCCAACTGTTTCACAGAGCAGGGGAAAAGACACATTGAGGGGAGTCTGGATTTCTGCTTTTCCCCCACATGCTCCCATGAAGGGATAGAAAAAGATGTGTCTGGGTGCCGGGTGACCTGTCCTGACTGCACTGACCTTTAACTGCTGTCCTGGCAGGACTGGAGTCTCTACACAGATCCTCGGGAGCTGTTTGAAGTGCTGAGCTGGCTGGAAGGACGGTAGGTGTCTAGGGTGGGGGTGATCCCTTTGTTTGTGTTGCAGCCTGGCTCTGCCTCTGCTTGGAGATAGCCCTGCTGCAGTGAAATAAGAGGTTGGGACACCTGGGAGCCTTAGCTAGGCCCTGCAGCTTCCTTCTACAGTGCTTGAGCAGGGTCTTCTGCAAGCCTGCCTGGGCTGAAGCTGCTTTGATGGGGAAGGTCCATATCATGTCCACCATTCCCCTTTTCTTTTCCTTGCAGTGTGGCTGAAAAACAGGGCATGTGGCGTGGCTGGTTCACCTACACAGATCTGTGTGTCCTCATGGAGCAGTCCATGTGGCAGCATGTGCTGGGCCAGTTCTACCAGCAAGTGGTGAAGGTAAGGGCATAGGAGAACAATTAATCACAAGAACATAGGACCCAGCAGGCCATGGATTTGGAGCAGGACCCTCTTTTCTACTGAGAGCAGCACCTTGGTTTATTCCCTGTTGAAAAGGGAAGCTGTCAGAAGATGCTGATTTGCAGCTGCACTGCCTGAGGCACTGCAGCCTGGTCCTGGGTCGTGTGCCCCGTGCTGGACCACAGCCCCACAAGGCACGGTGCAAGGACACGGTGGTGGTGTGGCGGCAACTGGGTACCAGCTAGGGTTTTGAACAGGAACTGTTGGCTTTTAGCTGGGGCATTTTGGTTTGTGATATTTAGCCCTGTTTTGGGGAGGCTCTGTGCTGCCCACCTTTAGCAGTGTGGCTGCCTGCTCTCGGTGTCCAGAGCTGGTGATGCATTTTCCTATCACAGCTGCCGGGTTGTTAGTGGCCATGCTGCATCATGGCTGGTGGAGGGTGCTGCTGCTGGGGGTGTCTGGGCTAACATTTGGCTTCTCCTTAGCTGGCCTGCCTCCTGGGCGTGGTGTACCTGACGGCCTTCGCAGCCATCTTCACCTCCATCACCGTAGTGCACCGGTCTGTGTGCTTGAGGAGTGTCAGCACTGCGGCCCCCCGGCCTGCACTGTTCCCCGAAGAAGGGAGATGCCAGTTGGATGTCCAGCCAGCCCCAGCCCCTGGCCAACCCCAGCCCGAGCTGCCCAATGTCTCTTCAGCCAGCTGCACCTGTTGCCTGAGGGAGAATGAGACAACCAAGGAGCCACGTCGGGGTGTCACAGCGACTGCACTCTACCTGTGGGGCAGTGTGATGACGGCTCTGTCCTACCCAAAGGCACCTGATCTAGCCCAACACAGGAGCCTCCCACAAGGTCCTTTCCGGAAAGTGCCCACTGCCTGTGAGAGATCCAACCGTACCACCCCCAGTGCAGCCCCCAGACAGCCTGGCCCCTTCGGACTCGCCGTGTTCCCGGCTCCTCCGGTGCTCCACTGCCACACTTGCTCAGCCACTGCGGGTCCCACATGGGATGCAGCCCCCAACCGTGAGGACTGGCTGGACCCCCTGGGGCTGAAGCAGTGCTTCTTGCATAGTGCTATGGATCTCAGTAGAATCAAAAGCTTCATTTTTCCCAGCTAGGAGTATAGGACAGCAGCCCCTTTCCCCTTCCCTTCTAGTGTGGCACAACTCACTTCCTTGCACTTCTGGGACCCTCGATCCTTGGAACTGCATGGGGCTGAAGGCCCCTGCATTACTTTCAAACCAGCACTTGTGTCCCCCCACCTAGGGCAGGGATGTTCTTCACTTAGGGGCTGCTGGGACAGGTTGGGATAGAGCTGGCTTGCTGGGGTGGGAACTTAATACCTGGAGGGTAAATATGGGTTGCCTTTGGGCTGGGGTGCTTGTGCAAAGGGGGTATTGTACCTCTTCCTGTAGTGAGTGGTGTTGGGCAGAGGTGGTATATGGGATGTTGGAGGCTGGGACTGTGTGTGCAGAGTGGAGGGGCTAAGGCAATGACCCCAGTGAGAAGGTGGGGTGCCTGGGGTAGGGGAGAGGAGGTTGAAGGAGGTGGGAGTGACCTAGCTGGTCGTAGTACTTTCATTTGGGGGCTGTTAGGCCACTTCTTGCAACTTGCAAGAGTGACACCAAGCAGGTCCCCTGATGTGGCTGTGCCCTGCTGGGCTTGGTGGGATGAGGTGTGGTTAGGGCTGAACTTCCTTATTCTGCTTGTGTTGGATGTTTTGAATCTGGGGTGCTTTGTGACCCCATCCCAAACCCCAGCTGTCTGTGTCTGTGAGAAAACAGTGCCTGACTGCTCCTCAGAGTGGGAAGAAGGCACCTTGTCTTGCTGACCAGGCCAGCTCATCCTGCCTCTTCTTTTTACTGTGGGTTTTACACCTGTTTTTCACTCTTTTGTAGATGCAAATCTCTTCCAATAAAAGTAGTTCTTGCTGTGTGCCTGCCTTGTCCTGCTGAGCTGCTCCATACTGGCAGCATGCCTGCTCCAGAGCAGAGCCACATCCATGCAGCTGTGCCTGCTCCTAGACCTGCTGTGCAAGACATCCTAGGTGCTGCCAGTGAGCCCAGGAGACCTGCAAGGTCCTGCAGTCTCTCTCCTGACAGGAGGGATATCAGGTCTGGTGCAGGCAGGGACAACAGGAGAGAGGAGGATCCCAATCTTTGGGAATGTGGGGAATGCATGTTCTCCACTGCTCTTTGCTCTCCAAAGTCTTACCTGTTAATGAGTGAGCCTTGAGCAGCAAAGGCTCGACCAGGTTACTGACACAGCCACCTCTGCCCCATGATAAAAACACGAGCATCCCTTGCCTGTGTGCCCTTGGAATCCTTTCCGGCCAAGTAGGCAGCTTTTGTCCCGGCATCCTTGTCCAGTGGCAGGATTCAGGACTCTCCTAGGAGAATGAGGGTGTGGAGTCACTTGTGCCATTAAAGGAATTTCCAAGTGCCTTGCCTTGGAAAGGCGAAGATTAAAGATACCCCTCCCAGGTGTAACAAAGGCTTCTCCCCCATGGATCCAGGCAGACATACAATCTTCTCTCTGGGTTTCACAAGTCCATCACCCTCCCCCATGGTATCCCCTTTCCCTGTTTCCCCATTGGCTATGTGGCCTGATGTCCAGTTTACTGTCTTCCCTATGGCCACTTGCCCCCTGCCCTGCCCCTTGTACCACCCATGAACCTGAGACCCTATAGAACTGAGAACAACCATGTGTTCCTCGTCTTTGGCTCCGGATTCACCTTCAGCTCATGGAATAAATGCTGGAAATTGATCTGGGGCTGGGAGCCTTCTGCCTCTCTGCTGAGCTAGCCTTGTAACGTGTGGATGTGTGAGTTTGAATTGCTGCCTCAATTCTTCTCACACATTTCCTCTATGGGAGAGGCTGACTGGGATCTAGAAAGGCCGTGGCTGCACTCCGAAAAAGACACACTATTACATGAGGGATATAATAGACCCCCATTAGAGACCAGGCTGGACCAGGAGGGCAGCAGATGCTATGCTGGGGAGAAACCAGCATGAGCAGGGCATACTGAAGCTGGAGGATGCTGCAGGTGGGAATAGTCTAAGCAGTGGAGGAAGAGGTGTCAAGGCTGTGGCTTACGCACTCCATGCCCACAGAGGCAGTGATGGGACCCAGACTGTGGGTAGTTGGCACTGTAATAGTGTCTGATGGCCTGCTTGTGACTGGCTGCTTGTCACCTGGTCCTTGTGGTGACAAACCAGGGTGACACTTGCATTCCAGGCCACAAGGGCAGGTTACTCACCAACTCAAGTTAATGCCTAACCCTGGGGCAGCTCCTGCAGGAGGTGGAAGTTCAGCCATGTGAGGATTTGCGAGGAGCTCTTGGGGGTGGGAGCCTGCTCACCCTCTGCACTGAAAACTGGGAGCAGTGTGGGGAAGGCAGCAGCATGAAGGGGAGCCGTGGCAGAGCACCTGGAGCTGGGAGCCCCATGCTCACATCCTGCTCCTCCCAGAAGATATGCTCCTGGATGGTGAGCTGCTGCTTAGCTCTTCAGGTAAGGGGGGACCATGGTGAGCAGCCAGAGAGATGGGATGATGAAGAGAGGGCTGGGATCATCTCAGATTGCAGGGCAGGGACTGCATCCTGCCAGGCAAAGGGTGTGTAGGGCTCTGGTCAGTGTGTGCTGAGAGGGGAGTGGGCAGTAATGAGTGCTGCCCAGGTGGTGTCAGTGGTCATTCACACTCTCAGGGGGACTGGGCATGGAGAGCTGCAGCTCTGGGTGCTGCAAGGAGTTGTGACTGCTCCATCTCTTCCCTGCACAGCACCTGGCTGTGCAGAGCTCCTTGCTCTGCATCTTCCACCTTCTCCTGCTGCCCACCCTGCCCCAGGAGCCACCTCATGCGCAGACCACCAGCAAGCTGCTGGCACGAAGCCTCTTTGCCTGCGGCATCTCCACAGTGCTGCAGACCACCCTGGGGAGCCGGTGAGCAAGGGGGGTGAAGGGGGAGCAGCTGTCACCAGGAGGAGGGTGATGCTATGGCAGGGCATGTCTGTCTCCTCCTAGGATGTAGGAAGATGAGCTTTGCTCTAAGTGAGGAGGGGCACGAGGAAAACCTCTTTGCACTGGATCTCTGCACAGTTGTCACAGATGTCCCCTGCCTCTCACACACACCTCTAGAAAAACTGCTGTGCTTTCCCTCTAGCTTCTCACTGCATTGCTCCAACATCATACATGGCTCCTTCAGACCATCCGATGCCTGTGCTGCCCACACAGGCTGGGTACGGGATTCAGCAAAGCCTCTGACCTCTGCATCCATTCCATGTGCTGTCACTAGGGATGTACTAGGGCACATGTAGAATGTGGGGTAACCTCCTGCCACTTTGGGGCTCTTATCTGCCCTTCCCACCCCTGTTCCTCTGGCAGCCTGGGCTTTTGGAGCGGCCCTGTTCCCTTTCCTGTCCTTCCTCCCTAATGTGCCATTGTTGTCCCTTTCCTCAGGTTGCCACTGGTTCAAATCCCATCCTTTGAGTACTTGGTCCCTGCCATGGTGCTGAGCTCCCATCTGTCCCTCAGTGCCAGCACAGACAGGAATGGTAAGCACAGCCCTGGGGCCTGTGTCCTTTGGGGCCTGGGCCGGGCTGGTGCCAGGGGAATGGCAATGATGAGGTGCCTGGTGAGTGGAGTCGGGGTGAGGGGTAGCAAGGGGTCCTGCTTGCTGGCCCTTCTGGTGATGGTGTACAGCACCCTACTCACTCCTGAGTGCACTTGCAATTTGTCTGGTCACTTCCCCAGGGCCAGGGCTCATGGGGATGAGGATACTGGCACACTTCCCCCTCTGCAGCCAGCAGCCTCCCTACTGCATCCTCTTGGATGCAGCTCCAAGACCCCACCATCCACGTGTATCAAACCCTTCCAAAATTCCCTTCCAGGCACAGCCATGGCCAGTACATGCCTTGTACCTCATTGCAGAGACACAGGGAGCTGGGCTGACGCACTGAAAGAGGTGGGTGCTCCTGGGCTGGAATGGGGGTCCCTATCCCACTCCAATAGCTTTCTTCTTGTCACCCATATCCCTGTACCCACCGTCTCTTTTCCTGGAACTTGCCATGAAGAAAGATGCAAAGGCAATGGGGATCCTGATGCATGTCCACGTACATGTTTCTCTGTGCTTGGGGTGAGCGGAGCACGTGAAACAGGCACTTGTTCCTAGCTGCTGGGGCAGTGGGAATGTGGCCAAGGGAAGGTTTGGACTGTTTTCCATGTATCCTGCCCCACAGGCCTATCCTTTCCTCTTTCAGGTCTCCGGAGCAGTGCTGATCTCTGGGCTGATTCAGTTGGTGCTGGGAGTGTCTGGTGTGTGCGGGTGGGCAGCGCGGCATTGTGGGCCCATGGTCCTGGCTCCCAGCCTCTCCATCATCGGGCTGTCTGCATACAAGGAAGCTGCTTTCTTCTGCTCCACTAACTGGGGTGTTGCACTGCTGTATGTGAGCCCAGGGACTGCACTGGTGGGTGGCTCCTGGGGCATTCTTTCACCAGCAGGACAGGGATGGGGCACCCCCGCAGTGCACGGTGCACATTTGGGCCCCATCACTGACTGTGATGCTGTGTGGTGACGTGTGCTCACTCTCCTAGGCTCATGCTCCTTGCTGTCACCTTCTCCCAACACCTGCAGTCCTGCTGCCTGCCCTTCTACGCCTGGCCCCGTGCTTGGGAGGGCTCCACAGATTATTCAGTTCCCACCCTGCGCACATTCTCGGTACTGTGGTTTGTCTGTTGTCTTCACTGTCACCAGGCTTCCCTCTCCAAGCCTGGCTCTTTGGTGTGGGGTTAGATAAGATCTGGAGCACAGGCAGGGATGAAAAGCTCTGGTGTAGGACCCAGAACATGGATGCCTCTGGGAAAGCGCTGGGGACCTAGGGTGTTGGAGCAGAACAGCTTGGGATGCTTCCTGCAGGGGTAAGGGAAGATGTGGCATGAATCCTTGGGAGATGTGACAGGATAAAGATGGGGTGCTGGCCAGGGCAAGCAGGGGAGGAGGATCCCCTGCTGAGGATCTCCTTTTGCCTTGCAGGTACTGCTCCCATTCGCTGGTGTCTGCATTGTCTGTGCCATCCTCAGCTACTTCCACATTCCCTGGGAATCACTGGATTTGACCATGGCACAGTTGTCCTGGGCCAACAGCTCCTTCAATGCCCCTTGGATCCACATTCCCTATGCAGGTAGGGGGCAGCAGGGCTGCGTGCAGCCATCCACATTTGGGCAGGACTTCTATCACCTGTCCCTTTTCCCTTCACTGCAGGAGAGTGGAGGTGGCCGCTGCTCACCCCCCGGGCACTGGCAGTGGGCATCGCCATGGCCATCAGCTGCAGCATGAACTCTGTGGGCTGCTACGTGCTGTGTGGGAGGCTGCTGCGAGTCCCCCGGCTACCCCCTCATGCCTGTAACCGGGGGCTTTGCATGGAAGGGTTGGGCAGCCTCCTGGCAGGACTGCTGGGCACCCCAGGGGGCACAGCCTCCAGCATTGCAAACACCTGTGCCACTGGCCTCACACAGGTATGCCAAAGTAGGGGGAAATGGGTTGGCAAGGGATGGGAAGGCAGTCGAGCAGGTGTGCAGGGACTTGAAATTGCCAGGCTGTAACCGAGCCAGCACTGAGAAAGGCAGGTGTGTGTACCAGAATGGGGTGGGAGACAGAGCAGGGGGTGATGCTACCCATCCTCACTTCCCACTCTTCTTTCTGCCAGGCTGGCTCTCGCCTCTCAGTGCAAGTAAGCGCCCTGCTGTGCATGGTGCTGGGCATGTCCCCGAGGCTGGCAGGGCTCCTCACCCACATCCCACTGGCTGTTCACGGTGGGTACCCTACCCTGCCCCTTGCTGCGGCACCTGCAGCCTGCCTGGCACTGCCTGACTCCTGCCCCTCGCAGGAGGGGTGCTTTGTGTAACCTACGCCGTGGCCGTGGGCACGGGGATCTCCTACTTCCAGTACACAGACATTGACTCAGGGAGGAACATCTTCATTGTTGGCTTTGCCATGTTCATGGCACTGTTGGTACCGCGGTGGTTCAGCACGGCTCTGGCTCCCCTGGCCACAGGTATGAAGCACATTCCCCCAGGGAAGGCAAAGCCTTGAATCCCATGGCAGGGTGACCACACGTCTTCAGTGCTCTGAAAGGCTGGTCAGTTCATGGTAGCAGGCAGCCACCTCTTCAATCCCTGATTCTGCCATGACTGCTCGCACCCCTTTCCCCTGGATGGGCTGGGACCTCCTGGCTGATTCTGGCACTGTCCCTGCAGGTTGGGTGCCACTGGACCTCCTCTTCCTCTCTGTGCTTATGGCCCCTGTCGTCTTAACTGGCTTCTTGTCATTTTTTCTGGAGAACACGGTCTCAGGTGAGGGGCTGCTCTAGGTGCTCTGCATATACCCTGCTCTGAGGACTGGATATGTCCATGGGGAAAACCACCAACTCTGCCTCCAGGAAATCCCACTGAGGGTACTGGGGCCGGTGTGGGCTAGGAGAATGCACCTAGGAGGAAGGGGCTCCCATTTCACTGTCTACCTTCCTGCTTGCAGGAACACTGGAGGAACGAGGACTGCTTTCTGAGCAGCCATGGAAAGCCAGAGCTGGTGACTGTCACCTCCATGGAGAGAGAGGGGAAGCCAGCCAAGTGTATAGGCTCCCCACCGGGCTAAGGAGGCTGCTGCCATCTTCCTGCAAAGCCTTTCTGTGCTGCTTCCTCTGCCCAAGGAGTGAGGAAGAGGAGGAGGGCAGCTGTGCTACGGAGGAGGAGACTGCTGCCCCAGGGGAAGGGACACACCTGCTCCCCAAACTCAGCTCTGGGGAGCTGCAGCCAGCAATAAGGCCAAGCCAGACAGACACGCCTGCATGGCACACTGTGGCCTGACCCTGTCATCTGGGGCCTCATGTGAAAACAGGGCTGTGCCCTCAAGCCACCTTGTGAGCCACTTTGCTCCTCATTTCTGAAGTCCTCGAGGACTGAACCCAAGTTTCCACCCTCTTACACAAAACTAATCTCCCTGTTTGAGACTGAGATATAAAAACCTTCAACTTTGCCTTTTCCAAGTGTTTACTTTCCAGACGAGATTTTCCTAGGGGAGCCCCTGTTGCCCTGAGGACTGTGATGGGAGGGCAGGGCCACCTGGTGCCACTGCAGCTGAGGCTGTGGGTACCTCTAAAATCCACCATCACCCTGTGGAGATGACATGGGGAGGGTTCAGTGCTTTGGCCAGCCCCAAAGGACTGTCACTCTGCTATGCTCACCTGCTGGCACTGTGCTCAGGAATGATTCCTGCTGAGTGAGGTGATCCACTTCCTCCCTGCTGTGTCCCAGTTGTGCCTATGGCCCCTCGATGCCCATGGCACCAGGCATATACTAATGCACTGGCACTCCAAGATGTTCCAGGCTGGGGATGCAACTCAGCTCAGTTTCCCAAACAATGAACCAATGACACTTTCACCTACAGTCAGATAGTCCCAGTAGTGCTCACCATATAAATACCCCCAAGGCATTGCTGTTGTGACCACACTAGCCAATAGTGGATTTCCCTGGAGAACAACATCTCTCTCCACCTGGTCTCAAGGTGAAACACCCAAAGGTGGATACAGGGTGGGAGGGATGAGGTGGGAGTGTGTGTGCAGGTCTCCCTGGGTATGAGCTCTCTTTCCTCAGCTCTGTGTGACCCCCACAGCTGTACACAGCAGTGTAATGCACAGCTCATTCTCATCCAAGCAGCACCCCCACCTGACCCTAAATTTCATCTGTGCCCAGAGTCCACCTGGGTCCTGCACCCCCAATCTGATAATGCAACCTAGTCTGTCCAGCACAGCAAAGTCCTTGCCTACTCCCCTGCTCCCTGACACCATCAGGATGCAAACCCTGTGCGATGACCACAGTCCCCTGGCACTGCCCTGGGAGATGGCTGCAGCCTGCATGCTGGGGAGAGGGGAGAGTGGAGGGGTGTGCGCAGAGTGTAAATGGGAGACTCAGAGGCAGCCTGTGGGCCAAGCCTGGATGGCCTCAATGCATGGTGTGCTGGTGGGGGATCACAGTCAGAGAATGGGTGATGAGGTTTGGAGAGCTGGGGGTGTGTGGTGTGCCAAGCTAGCACAATGCTGCTTTGTGCCGCCTTGTGAGCCCAGTACCCAGACAAGGGGACAGAGGCACCTGCAGCCCCAGGTATGCAGGGCTCACTGTGGCGCAGCAGCCGAGTCCCCGCACAGTCTGGGAGAGCAGCGGTGCGGGTGTGTGCCCTGGCCGTGCCTGCCCCGGCACCCTGACGCTGAGGAGTAAACCTGGGGCCAAGGAATAGGCGGAACTCCCTGCTACCTCTGCCTCTCTGGCTGTACTGGGCCCTTTACCCAGCTAGGCACTTGTGCCAGGACATTTCATAGTAGAATAAAGTCCAAAGGCATTTCGGTCCCCATCTACATCTTGTCCGTGGTACCCCTTGCGGAAACTGCGGACGCTCTAGAGGGACGCGCCACCTCGGTTCGCAGTCCTTATGAGCAGGCAAAGGAACACCAGCGTCTTCCCGGCGGCTCTGCGGAAGGGATGGCCGTTCCCGGAGCTCACGGAACCGCACACCCCGGCGTCTTCCGCACGCCGCGGAAGAGAGCAGCATGCCGGGAGCCGTAGTCTGCCCTCGCCTCCGGCCCGGCGCCGCTCGCCGCTCGCAAGCCCGTGCCTCCGAATCCTCCGGCCGCCTACTCCTCCTGCCCTCGGGTAATGCTGCGGGTCCGCAGAGCCCCAGGCCTGCGGGCAGCCCGCGGTCTCTGGGTCCCCGAGTGTTTTGGGAGGCGTGGAGCCCGTCCTAGGGAGGGGCGGGAAGCACGGCGGGCTGCCGGCACTCTGCCGGTGTCACTGCAGGCAGGGACGGCGCGGGCTCGCCTGGAGAAAAAGGATGGGATGCTCCAGCAGGAGGAGGGTGCAGCACTCTACCACCCTCCCGGTGCCGGCGGGGCACCCTAAATGTTAATTTGGGCATAGAGGTCTTGCCGTATTAACGCCAGCAAGCACCGGGTAGCCCGGGGAGGCAGCAGTCCCACTGCCGTGCGCCTGCTGGTGCGTCTGGGGCGCTTATTGTGAGCTGCGGCTGGACCTGCCCTGCAGAAAGCTCCCAAAACACACGCTCCAGCTCTACTGCTTGCATGTGTGACCAGAGCTAGCTGAGTATCCTCACTTCCATGCTGTCAGATGGGACTGCTTCATAAATGGGCCAGTCGGCACTGACGGTCCCTGTGAGGCCACCCCAACGACCAGGTCTTCTTGGGTGAGGGTTGAGGCAGAGACCTGGTTGCTGTCTTGCAGATGGAGGGCTCCGAGGATCTGGAAAGCAGCCTCCTGACCCAGCCCTGGGCTTCTGTTCACTTTGGTGAGTCCACTTTTCTTGCCAAAGTGTGCTTCAGGGATACTGGCTATATTCTGCTGATCTCTGACCTCAGCAGTGTCTGGTACGAGAGCGCAGACGCCGAGGCTGTGGGACAAAGGTCCAAGGTGAGTGCCTGAAAAGGTCAGAGGCCTCCTTTTCTCCTCCCAGCAGCTGACATACCGGCATAAATTGCTTGGTGACACAATGGCTCTTGGATCTGACTGGGCTCGGGTGCAAATGCTCAACCTTGGAAGTCCCTGTGTGGCTCTGTCCAAGCCCTGTCACCCCACTTAGCCAAACACCCTTCTCCTGGGTGAGTGGGCCACGCTATTTAGTATGCCTGGAGCAGCCAGGTGGGTCTGCATACAGAGGCTGGCACAGTCTCTTCACTTGTGGGCTGGATGGGCAGCTGGTTTCCCCAGGGTCAATGTACTAAAGAGGAGCTTGAAACAAGGCTGCCTTCTACTCATGACAGAGAGATTCTGTTCACATTCAAAGCTAGTACAGTCTCTTATGTCAGCTTGGCCCCCAAAAATACATGGAGCTGTGCCTCATCTCCTCAGCCCATGTGCCCAGGCCCTCATGTGCCATTGGAGTGGCATGCCCCTGTGTCACATAATGCTGAATGGCTGGGGGCAGGAGGAATGGGCAGATGGCTGCAGCTATCCCCCACCTCTGGCAAGTTGTCCTGCTGTTGGCTCTCAGCCAGGCTGTGGTGCTTTTGGTGGCATGCAGAACAGATGTGCTGGTGCAAACTGTTGCACCCTGCCCATCCATCCTGGACTGGCAGAATAGGGGAGTCTTCCCAGCATGGCTGGCTTGGGATAATCAGGGAGGAATGTCATGTCAGAGTGCTGGAAGCCAAGGCCCAGGGATATGCTGTGGAACATGCAGTAGTTTGAATCCTTTGGTAGTGGGATTTTTGCTGTTCTTTTCCCAAGTGCTGTGCCCCCTAACCTTGCTTTTTCCCAGGAGCTGAACAAGCGGCTGACGGTTCACGTGTCCTCCTTCCTGAACCACTTGTGCAACCTGATGTGCCCCTTGCTGGCAGGGCAGCCAGGTGCCACCACCACCTTCTCCTGTCACCACTCTCCCAGTGGCCTCAGGCTGCACGTGAAAAGCGAGCTGTCAGGACTGCCCTTCTACTGGGACTTCCACTGCTGCCCTGCTCCCTTGGAGATGGTGAGCAAAGCTGCAGAGAGTTCAGGGAGAGGAGTGGCCAAAACTAAGGATTATCTCTTTATGCTTAGAGGCTTTTGAGTCTCAAGCCACGCTGGTGATTGTAGGTTGCCTGACTCTGCCTTCTGCCTCTCCCAAGGCTTACTGTCCCCATTTCTTCCCATTGAGGTTTTGGTTTCTGCTATGCAGTGACACAGGGATGGCCCAACACATGCTGCTGCTGGGGCATGAGTGAAAGGTCCTCATGAGAAACCATCTGGCGTTCTGCATCCAAACATGGGGTGCTTGGCACAAGATAAACATTGATGTGATGGAGAGGGTCCAGAGGAGAGCCACAAAGAGGATACGAGGGTTGGAGCCTATCTTCTACAAAGGCTGCTTGCGAGAGATGGGATTGTTTGGTGTGGAGAAGAGAAGGCTCCTGAAGAGACCTCATTGCAGCCTTCCAGTACTTGAAGAGGGCTTATTAAAAAGAGGGAGAACAGCTTTTCACATTAGCAGATAGTGATAGGACAAGGAGAAGTGGTTTTTAACTAAAAGAGGAGGTCTTTAGATTAGCTGTTAGAAAAAACCCTTCATTATAAAGGTGATGAAGCTCTGGAACAGGTTGCCCAGAGAACTTGTGGATGTTCCATTCCTGAAAGTGTTCAAGACCAGGTTGGATGGGGCTTTGAGCAGCCTGATCTAGTGAGTTATATTGAAAGTCCTTTCCAAACCAAATCTTTCTATAATTCTATGTCCAGTGTGGGGTGATGCCCTGCCAGCACCCTGTAGAGCAGAGCGATGCTGTTCTCTTTAGGAGCAAGCCATGAAGCAGGGCACAGGGCAGCGGGTACCCCCAGATGACTGGCAGGTGGTCTGTCATGAGGGGCGGAATTGTAGCAGAGTCTCCGTGCTTTTAAGGATTTGCTCTTTGACGGGGCTGCCCGGCATGTTGCCTTTCCAGAGGCAGCCCCTCGGCTGGAGGCGGGGCAGCGCTGCGGCCGGGGCTCCCCGCGGGGCCCTGCGTCCCTGCGCGCACAAGAGGGCGCCCGGCGCCCGCGAACCGCCCGGCGGAGCCCGGCCCCGGGCTGGCCCTGCGGCTCCGCTGCCGGCGGGAGGCAGCGCCCGGCGGCCCCGGAGCCCCGCTCCCGCCGGGCCCCGCTGCGGGGCGCGTTTCCTCTGCCCAGAACGGCCGTGCTTGGGCATCGCGGGGGGAGAGCCGGGCTCCCCAGCTGCTGCGGGGGCTGTGCTCACTGTCAAGGTTGAAGTGGGGAGCAAGTAATCGGGATCTTGGCTTGGCTTACCCCGGGAACTTGATGTCGCTCGTCGGGCAAGACGCACAGAGGTTGAGCTGAGGAGGTGCAACGCCCTTATTCCTGGCTGCTCCTCTTTTTATCTTGGACACACACTGGATGTCTGCAAGACACCACGGAGGTGGGAAGCAGCTGGGGTCCTGAGTATGGCTGGTGTGGATGCAGCAGTGGGGACCAACTCTGCCCCAACCAGGGGCTTGAGGAAGGCATAGAGCCTACCTGGCTTGGCCCATCCCACCTCTGCTGCAGGTGGTGCACTCAAGTGCTCTAGTGGATGATGGCTGTGACCTTTGGGCTCATATCTGGGGGTGAGCAAAGCACAGACCCCACTGTGGGTTTGCCATAGGAGTGAGAATGCTTCAGGAACAATGCTGGGTTTGCTGTCCTTTCACCCATGGGCTCGGCCTGGCCTCAGAAACAAGGGGCACAATAGGTTGAGGGATCTTAAATATCCTTCCAGAGACTGAAGGAGGTGATAGGAGAGGCTGCTTCGTGCTCCTGCTGGACCAGGGTGGCCCAGCTGGGCTCTGAGACAGAGGACATGCCCAGGATTCTGCGTGAGGCTTGTGTGGGTGTAAGCTTAGAGGGTATACGGGTGGGCTGCAGTGGGGATTGTGTGCAAGTCCTGCATGTTGGGATCTCTTTTGCTTTTGATCTTACCTCCCTGGGAGTAACTTTCCTGTTCATTAGGCCACAGTTTGACTCCTTGGGCCTTTTTGGTTTTTTACCCAGCCGTGCCTGTTTCCTGCATAGGAACATGCCATGAGGTGTGCAGAGCCATGGGCAGGGGCTAGGTGGCTCATGGGGGGCTCTCTGTTTCCTGTTGCACCCCAGGTGGTGAGTGGAGCATTGCCTATCCCTGCAACTCTGTTTCCTTTGGTCTCTCCCACCTAAGCTTTCCCCTGCTACAGCTCCCAGCTGTGGAAGGATGGGGTTGGGATGGAGGGATGTGTCCCACAGCATCTGGCCTGCCTTCTCCCACCTCACATCTTTTGACTATTTCCCACTGTATGTGGGTGAGATGTGGAGCCCTGTGTGACCTGGGCTGCAGCTCTTGCTGGCTGCCCTGCTTTGACCACTCTGCTTTGACAGCTCTGTGTGGCTCCCTAGACCTGGACCTTTCCTAGAGTGTCCCTCCTCCATTGTAGGTGTTCCGTCACCTCGTGCGGCCCCTGATTCAGATGAACCTGGCGCTGCAGTGCCAGGTGCAAGAGCTGATTTCCCTGCTGCTCCAGAAGGATGCTGAGATTGAAGATTACAGGGAGAGCGGGGCCACTCTCAGCAGAGGTGAGGAGGGATGCCTGGGGCAGGGAGTGAGCACTGTGCTGGCATGCTTTGCTCCCTCTGGCTATTACCCAGCCAGGCTTGTGTTTCATGTTTAGCTGAGCCAGCAGCACAACAGTAGCCAGTAGGCTGGGAGCAGCCTCTGGGGAGAGCTGGGGGAGGAACAGCCCTTGACCGATGGCTGTAGAAGTTGAGGAGTCGCCAAGGGGCTCTCCACTACTCCGAGAGCACCTGGCTGGTCCCCAGGAGCCAGTGGGGATGCCAGCAAGGGCTGGCCCTGCAGTGGTGTCAGGCTCCCTTCCCAAGTGCAGTAACTCACTGAGTGCTTGGAGAGCAACCAAGGGCTCCCGGCTCTCCCAAACACGGGAAGTGCAGCTGTGCTCCAGCACCCGCCAACTTTGCTATCAGGGTGATGGACACACAGGAGACCCCTTGGGTCAGGACCTGCTGGGGGAGCCACTTTGGGGGGTGGTTTGTTCCCCCGCTGTGGAGATTGGCTGGGCACTGCTTTTTGGGTCATCCCTTGCTACTGCCATGTTTTGTCCTGCTGCCACAGGTGATACCTGCACTTCTGCAGGAACCTTGTGCCCTGAGCATGCAGAGACTAGTGGGGGTCAGCCTGGGCTTGTGTATCACGTCCAAGAATATACTGTGGCCCAGACCCTGTCCCATGACTGGTCCCTCACCACAGGAGCCTGGATCTGCCCTGTCGGTGCACTAGAGCTGCATTGGCCAGCTGCACTTCCCTCTATCTTGCTGCATGCAATCTCTGCAGGGCTTGGAGCAGCTTGGACAACCTGTCTTGGATCCAGGGACTGATGAGGGCTGGTGAGCAGCTGGCCTCTCTTGTCCCTTACTTGGTGCAGGGCAGAAAGCTTGGAGGAAGCATTACACCCTAGTGGCTGAGCAAATCCAGTCAGCTCCTTCTCCAGACCACATCTTAGCAACAATGTGGAAAAACTAGTGTTTTGGACAAGGTGCAGAGCAGAATAAAACTGGCGTTTGTCCCTGTCCTGCAAGAGGAGGACACAGGCTGGCTCACACCTTCAGATGAGCAGCGGGTCAAGCAGTGCCCTGTCCCACAGACTCAGACAGCTTGTTCCAGCTGTAAGATCTGGGTATGGTGTTGAGCATGTCCTGCCGCCGTTCCCTACTCCTCAGTGTGGAAGTGCTGGGACAAGTGTGGATGGACTATTGGCTCTGCCTGGCTGCTGTGTGTCAGCAGGCTCAACCATGTTTTTCTACCTTCCTTGTGGTCCTCGCACCTTCTGCTAACCAGGTGTGTCCCTAGCCCAAGAGGCCTGCTGGTGTTTCCTGCTGATTCTGGGATGAGCGTGCTGGAGCTTTTCCCCTGCAGCATCCTCACCCCATGGTCAGGGAAAGGGGAAGCTGGGGTGGGGAGTCTGGCCAAACCTGCCCAGGCTGATCCCTCTCTACCTTGCAGACCGCCTGCGGACAAAGCCCTTCCGGGAAGAGACGTTTCAGCAGAACTTCATGGCTGAGGTAAGGAGTGGTGCAAGTCCTCTCTCCTTTCCAAAGGGGTGGGTGGGAGCTGTAATCAGCAGCTGCAGTGTGAGGTCTGCTGGGCTGGATGGGAGCACTGATGGGGATAGCTAGACTTGCCTAAAGAGGGCTCTCCCATGGTCCTCTTTGTGTCCTTGCTCCTCATCTCTAGGGCTAGCAGAGCTGGGAACATGCTGGACATGGCCAGATGGGAACTACTTGGTTGCTGGGAGCTGCCAGAGGTGTGAGCCAGGCTGGCTGCTCCACAGGAGTGTGCCATCACTGGGGCATATTCACCTGCCTCCCACACTTGCTCTGGGCCTAAACATTGTTGCTGATGGCAGGCAGGGATCAGGTGAATGAGGAGAAGCCATCTCCTTTTAGTTCACCTGTTGCTTTTAGAGGTGACTTTGCAGTGACACGTTGTGGGGACAAGAGCTTTTCAGCATGTTGTCCATGCTCTGCCTATCACTGTCCCCTTGGCACACTCAGCTCTAAAATCAGACATGTGCTGTGGAGAAACTGGGACTGGAAGGAGAGAATCATTGATCCTTTTGCATTACTGGAAATCATCACAGAAGCACTAAAATGGTTCAGACGGATGTGTCAAGGTCAGAAATGCTTGATATTGATGTAAAAGGACTCAGGATGCTTCTGAGTGTTCCTGTGCTTGCTGAGAAGGCACAGGAGTGGGAGGCAGTGGTACCTGCTGGGGACCAGGGAGTCAGCCAGGGTGCCAGTGGTATCACACGGGCTTTGGGAAGATGTTACTTTATGAGATCAGCTGATGTTCTTGTGCAGCCAACAATAGATTGGGCATCTCTAAAAATTAGAGATGATCCCTCTTTTATGTGCGAGGCATTTCATCCAGTGCAGGCAACTTTTGTTTCCCCTGGATTGTGAAGAATAGAGATGGATTCACTGCTGGACTGCAACTTGAAGGTTTCCTAGGGACCAGTGATCATGACCAGATTACATTCACCTTGGGCACAGAAAGAACATTCCTAAGCAGTAATTTATATCCTTCATGCCTTGAAAGAGCTAATTTCCCAAAGCAGGGGGAAAATTATGAGTGAAATCAGCTCAGAGGAAACATTTAGATAGAAAAATGTGAATGAAAATGGTGAGCTCTTTCAGAAGAATTTCAGAAGCCGCAAAAAGCCACAATTCCACAATCAAGAAAGAGGGCAGCGCTGGCCCAGAGCCTGTTCTGGTTCAGCGGCAAAGTGAAGGCAGCAATTAGAAATAAAAGAGCAGTTTATAACAAATGGGAGAGCGGGAGTAGATAGCAATCAATATAAATTAGAAATTATGAAGTGTAGAAAATGGGTAACAGAAGCTAAAGACATCAGGGAAAAATCATGGCGATGAACAGAAGGAAAGACTTTTATTTAGTGTAGTAGGAGAAAACCCAAAGCTCTCAGCAGCAGGATAAGCTTATTAGTAGACAGAGGTGGTAAAATGATTTATACTGGACCAGACATGGCAGAAGCAGTTGGTAAATGTTTCAGTGCTGTCGCTGGAGGGGTGCAGGCAGATGTGCCAGGATAGGGGGATGATGCAGTGTCATTGTGGAAGAGTCATCTGAACAACATCTGCTAAAGATTAACATCTTTTAGCTTGAAATTCAGAATCTTCCAAGAGCTGGTAGGGTGTGGGGCATGGGGGAAGGGGCAGAGTGGGCAGGAGGGGAGTGAGGCAGCTCTGCACAGAGCCTGGCAAAAGCAGCTGGTGTGGAGCACATCTGGTAGAGGCTGAAAAGATGGGATGACGGTTGGTGCTGTGTGTCGCAAGAGCAGTCCGGGAGCAGTGTCTTGGAGCCAGACAGGGAATGGAAGGCTCTTGGAGATGCTGCCCCTCTGCATCCTCTGGTAGCCAGGTCTGAACACTGGCTGTAGGGGAGAGGCTGGTAGAAGATGCAGTTGTGTGTTTGGTCTGCTGGGAGGGTTTGTGTCCTCTCTGCATTCATCCCATTCTTTATAAACCTGCTGATGATGCCATTCTGTAGCAATGAGCTGTGAGATGCGAAGAGCTGCTGCCTTTGGTTTGAACGTGGTACCCCGTTGTTCCTCTTGATGCCTCCTAGGTGTTGTGTTTCTCCTAGTGAGAAACACCAAACATGGCTTTTCAGCTCTTCACCAGCAAAACTGGCTCTTCACCCCAGTCTCTCCTCTCATCTTGCAGCAGAAAGGTGGTCTGGACGACCTCATTGTCTCTGTGCACTTATTTCACAGCTTCCAGGCAATTTAATACTCTGTTTGTCAGCTCCTAAAAGGAGCAGCACAAGGAGCTGAGGTCCCTCAGGACATGCTGCGGGGAGCTGGGAATGCTGCGAACAACTCCCATGTCTAGGTTTTCAAAAAGATGCTGGACAATCAACACAGAGTCACAGGAATGAATTGAGGGCTGGGGAGAGAGCCCGGCATTGAGGGACTTGGAAGGGAAGAGCTCTGTCTAGCTTATCAGGGAGAAAATTGAGAGGCGCCTTGATTACAGTCTGTGTGGGTCTTTACAAGGAGAAAATGCTGGTTAGTGAAGGGCTCTCTTTAATCTTGCAGAGAGCAGTGGAGCACAAGCCAGGCACTGGGAGATAGAGCCAGGGAATTTCAAGTTAGAATGGAGGCGCTTGGGTTTGCTTCTGCCAGTGACTGGGGCACGCTCCCAAGGGCAGTGGTTGATCCTCCATCTCTTAATATCTCCAAAAGTGGGCTAGGAGCCTGCCTGGAAGAAAACCAAGGTGCTGGATTTGGTCTTGGGATGTGCATGGTTGAACATCAGTGGACAGGAGGTCAAGAAGAGAGATCTATTGGTCCTTCCAGTATCTTCATCTGTGAAATGGGGCTACAGGTCATAGATATTTGGTTGTAGTAAGCAGCTCTTGGCTGGAAAGGGATTGTGATGAGGTACAGGGCTGGATGTGGGCAAGTGCTCCACAGCTTCGCTCACTTCCCAGATATTTGCTGTATCCCACATGGAGAGGAAAGGACCTGTCAGTCCCGCAGGGCAAAGCTGCAGAGCCTCTCAGCTTAGAATGCCCTTTAGCTGCGTTTGTGTGCACTTGGCTGTCCAGGGCATTTTAACTAACCATGGGGAGTTTTCCAGCAAAGCCCTGGTAATATTTATACGTTTAGGAAATGATGCTTTCACACACACAGTTTTTGGCAAGGGTTCACTGCTGAGCAGCTGCCTGGGCTTGAGCAGAGCTGGAAGGAGAGCAGTGGCTGTGCACAAGCTGAGGCAAAGCTGGTGGCTTTTATTGGCAAGCCCAGGGGTTCACACCACGAGGGGAAGGAGCAGGCAGCTGGAGAGGGCTCTGTGCTTTGGGGCTTCCCCAGCACCATTCCCAGCAGTGTATGACCCAGCAGGTTAAGGATATTTTGTCCCCAGGTGTCCCTCTGGGTTACAGAAATGACTCCACGGGGCAGGGTGGGGTGCCCACGCATGGGTGTTGAGAGCCTGCCCCAGCTTGGCTATGGTCAGTGTTTCATGACACAACTTCTGCCAGTCTGCGGTCCGACGCGGAGGGAGAAGGGTGAGCAGGTTCCTGCAGCGCCGTGCCCTCTGCTCTGAGGAGGGCAGGGACAGGTACATCGAGGACAAGCTCACGGATACCATCAGTGCAAATATAGCCCCCACGCCCCAGGATGCTCTTCCCTGTGTATTTTTATCTGCTGTGGCTGGCGGGCGGGGGTGGCTGCTCAGCACCTCCGCAAGCGGAGCGCGGGACCTCGGCAAACAGGACGCGGCGGGTTCACGGCTCGACCCCGGGGCCCGGCGAGGAGGAGGAGGATGTACCATCAAAACAAGCAACGCTGGAGAGGAAGATAAACAAACAGGCAGCTTCCAGTGCGGCCCCAGCCGAGGGCGAGTAGGAGCCCCGGGGCCAGGGCTGGCGGTGGTGCCGGCAGCGGTGCTGGCTGACGTCAGGGCGCCCGGGGGTCAGCATCCCTCTCATTGTTTCCCACCGGGGCTGGGAGCAGGGCCAGGCACCCGTCCCCCTCCCGTGTGGGGACACAGGCCAGCGGGGCAGGTGGAGGATGGCCAGGCCACGCTCTGGAGCGACAGGCCATTGCCACCACGGTGTCCAGCTGGGTACCTGGCTGATCACTGCCTGCCTCCAGCACCCTGTCTCTGCTTTTTAACAGGAACTAAAAATAAGCCCTGGGTATCCAAGTGGCCACGGTCTGGCCGAGGACGAAGGCAGTGGTGGCCTACATATTTTTCAGGGTGGGGACAACATCCCTCAAACCCACACCAGCTTGGTGCAGTGGAGAGGAAGCAGCCCTTTAGCTCCTTCAAATGAGGGATATTTTTAATTAGCACAAGGTAGCTGCGGCTTTGCAGCTGCAACTGGGCCAGAGCAGGGCTGGTGGCACGCATGTGACATGGACTGCTTGCACGCAGGGTGCACAGCTTGAGAAGAACATGCCGTGGGTGCTCAGCTGGGCTGGGGCCCCTTGGTGCGGGGCTAGGGAACAAGCTGGTGACCACAGTGCTGTTGCCAACAGGGCTGAGCAGTGCAAAATTGGCACAGTCCTGAGCAGGTTAGCTCAGGGCAGAGGTGGCAGCATAGGGCTGGCTTGTGGGGCAGCTTGGATGAGCAGAGCAAACTCTTGTGTGCTGCCAAGCATTTGTGCTGTGAGCCCCATGGGCGGTGGTGTCTTGTTCTGGACTGGGGCCACCTGGGCAGTTCTTGCTTCAATTCTGAGCAAGCTTTGGTCTCATCATTCCATCACTGCCCTGGGGCCTGAGTCCCACACTGGACATGCAGTGGGCCACAGCTGTGCTGAGCAGAGTGGGACACACACTGCCCTGCACACACATGAGCTCAAGGAGCTGCACACTGCTGCAAGCAGAAATGGAGCGAGGGCTGCTTGTACTCAATGTGAGCACGTGTCCCAGAGCAGGAGCATGAGAACAAAACTAGGAGTGTGTATGCTAGCATTGATGGGAACAAGGGGCAGAGTGCCACATCTGCTGGCTGAAGAGGACACGGGACAGGGGCTAGCACTTAGTACCCACAGTGGTGCACTTGGGGAAATGCATTGGTGGTCATCACGGTGGTGCTGACCACCACGTGGGCACCAGCCCCCTGCGGTGTTTGCCATAGAGGTCCATGGTGGTCGGTGCTGTGGTGTTATTTATTTATTTGCTGAGGCCCCATCAGGTGAGGGGCACCCAGCCAGGATGCACTTTTGGGGCTGCCACTGGCAGCCACAGGCCACTTGCAGAAGCAGTGAGTCAGTGGAGCTACATGCTGCTAAAACCAGACTTGGCACGGGCAGCCTAGAGCAGCAGTCTGCCCAAAAGTGCCCAGACCTGAGCTCCAAGCACTGAGTTCCTGGATGCTGGACTAGGGCTAGGCTGGCTGTGATTGCTCCAGCCCTTGCTTCTGCCAGGGATGTGGATGCTGTCCCAGGAGCCCTGAGGGGATGCTCCTTTTGGGGATGTGGGGGTTTCACAGCCCAATCCCCTGTGACTGTGCCACTGTAGAGATTGGGTGGCACCTGGACCAGGTACAGGCAGCTGTCTGCCTGGTCCCAGCCCAGCATCACCCGGTGGTTTGTTTGGGGATGGACAAGCACCATCACATCCACCCTCCCTGGGGTGCTGCACAGCCCTTGTCTGGCGTAAGTGGTGTGGCATATGCAGGGGACCCTCCTTTGCAGTTGGTGTGTTCCTCATCCTCTGCATGCCATGCCATGCTGTGCCATACCGTGCAAAGCTGTGCTGCTCTCTGCTGTGATGTGCCAGGTTGTGCCATGCCATGCCATGCACTGCAGGCAGGAAGAGAGGCGTCACAAACCTTCTGGCAGAAGGGGCCAGCCTCTGCTCCTACGGGAGAGGCCCCAGCCTGTGCATGGGCACTGGGGCTGTGCATTGCTGCTGAGGAACAGCTCAGCTCGGGGGATGATTGATCTCTTGTCAGCAGGCGGTGGTTTGAGCCAGTGCCAGGCCTCAGCTCAAATGGGAGCATTGAAGGGGGAGAGCCCCTTCCCCCTCCTGAAAGCAGAGCAGCAATCCCCCTGCCACCACCCCCGGCTCTGCTCCCACATCTTGGCCATAATCAGCCCTGCGGCTGCAGGCAGTGCCCAGCCCTGGGGAGCGCACCAGGGGCAGCAGGGAGCCTGGAGGTGTCTGGGGTCCCAGCCCCACCAGGCTGGGCTCTGTGGCTGTGTTTGGGTTAGAGGAGGGCAAAGGGGGCATGCAGGGAGGGTTGGCAGGGGAGAAGGTGTGGAGCATGGTCTGCCCCTCAACACTGTCCCATCTCAGGAAGTGGCAGCAGCTCCTGGACGCAAAGGACCTTTTGGGGTGGAAAACAGGGTAGACTTTGATGAAGCACTAAAGGCATTGCTCTGTGTCAGCAAGGGATGTGGCAGCCTCTCTGTCCCCAGCTGATGGGGTTTGGACTAGGGTGTTTCCATCCCCACTGTCTCCAAGGGCAGTGGAGCAGTGATGCCTGCACCCCTGGTGCTGCCCTCTGCAGCTCCCAGCACCCCTTCTGTGCTTGAAATAGGCTGTTGGGTTTTTTCGCCATGTCCCTGTTTGTCCTGAGCCCTTCACTAGCTTTCTGCATACCCACAGCTGCATCCCCTCTCCAGTGGCATCCACTGGCAGCTTTTATTGGTGTTTCTGAAAGTTGATCCCTCCCTATCCCATGGGCCAAAGCTTCTGCAGCCAGTTTTGCCAGCCCATGCAGAGGTGATACTGAACAGCTGAGACATCTGGGCAGACAGCAGTGCCTGGGAATGGGTTCCCCATATCCACCTAGGGGATACAGCCATTGGATTCCTGAGTCTCCTGGCTCCCACTCTGCTTGGACCTTTGCATTCTATGTATCTGCGTAAGGAAACAGGGCCATTCATGTATTTCTCTCTATTTATACCTCTCCCTTTCCGTATTTAGTGTGTGTGCAGGCAGAGGGGGCAGCAAATGCCGGGGCCACTGATGTTCTTGGCTCCAGCACCGGCTGGAATTTCGTCCTGGAATGTATCCTGAACCGCTCTGAAAACACGAATAAATCTCTGTGTGTTGTGTGCATGTGTGTACACAAATACATAGACAACGTATAGACATGAAGCCGTATAGAGCATTTGTGAGCTTTGCTATTTAAAGGAAGGAGTAATTAGAGGGTTCTCAGTGAGGCAAACACCTCTGGATCAAAGGGATGCAGGGTGCTCTGCTGGTGACCAGGCATCTTAGAAGATACCTGGCACTCGCTTTGTCTTCTCCAGGGACCTTAAGCCACCTTGTTGGTGACTGCCCAAAGTAGCACACCCTTCAAGCCCCAAGCAGTGCTCTGATCCTGTGGTGCCTACATGTGACTGAGATCTCTGCTCCCTGGCCTCCAGCTTCTCAGCAAGAGCCCCAGAGAACCAGCTCCTGTGCTGCTAACACAGGCTGCAGAGCCTGATGTGGAGCTGGATGATGTAAGGCAAGGATATCAACCCCTCCTTGGCATGGGGTGGCCCAGGGCTTCCGGAGCATCAGGGGGTGTCTCCTGAATGTCAGCTAGTGCTCATCGCTCTTGAGGAGAGATCGTTTGGGAAAGGAGGAAATAAGTGCTGGGTAACAGGTCCCAAGCAGGTGCTGGGCTGGGCATCTCCTTCGGATGCTGCAGCATCTGGTGCTCATGGCTGTCTGGGAATGACAACGAAAAGGGGAAAATAGAAATTTGGTACCAAATCCCAAACAGGATGCTTGGCCATGCCAGGAGGGCAATTCTTCAGGAGGTGCTGGCAGCTGCCTTGCTGTGGATCGTGGATGAGGCCCTGGTGAGAGAACCGCTGGGTCTCCCAGCACCTTTTGGCCAGGAAACAGGCACCCTTTTTTTAGTCCAGCTCAGGGTCACGGTGGCTTCTTGTCTTTTTGATGCTGAAAAACCTGATATCTTGAGCTGAAAATGCCCACATTTGGTCTCTGGCCAAAGGCGATATGTTTGTGGGTGGGGGAAATTGGAGCAAATTCCTGCTGTGAGTCCTGCACGTGTGCGCGGGCGTGCGGATAGGGGAAATATAGTTTTCCTTTTGAAAAAAAAAGCCCTGCTTATTTTTATACAGAACTCCAGAAGGGCTGAAGGTGGAAACTTCGTCTGTCAGCAGCTTTCACAGGAGAGTGGGTCCCTGCCTGAGTTTGGGGGGAAACCACAGCTGGGTGTTAATGGGACTGTTAATGAATTAATGTTGGCTGCTGGGGGCCAGCGGGGAACCTGGCTCAGTGCAGCCTGATCACATGGAGCCCTGCCCGCACATGGGCTCTGGCACAGCTGCAGAAAGCCCTAGTGCTGGGAGCCATGCACTTGGGGAGGTGTGAGTCTCTCCTAGTCATGTCTCACTCTTGGGGTTGTGGAAGCACTTGGAAATGTGGCTGCATTGCCAGGAGGGAGAGAGTCGTACGCCTGGGAGTATGGAAACAGCCAGGGTGAGTGTGCTACCTTTCCACTACGGGCATCTGCTGCCTGAGCTGGTGATGCCATTTAAGGCTGGGTCTATTCAGCGACTGAAACCAAACCTTTAAAGCAACTTAAAGTGAAGTGAAATCCCCCCAGGTTTATTTATGGGTTGGAAGCCTCTGTTGCTCAGTCAGTGCAATGCCTGCAGCAGCACTGGTCTCTGCAGACCACTGCCTATCTGTAGCCCTTCTTGGGGTTATTTCTCTTTCTCCCCAAAATGTGCAGGAGCACCCATGTGAATGCGACGAGCACAGCCATGCCCCATGCAGTGGACTTAGCAGTACCTTTGCAGATTTTTCACAGCTGGTTTGCTGGGAAGAGCTCTAGAGGGCAACGAGGAGGTCGTGCTAACGTGATCACCTGATGCCAAAATGGTAGGGTATGGTGAGGCTGAGAAATAGCACTATATCCTGCTTGGACTGGAAATAAGAGGGAAAATGCAGAGACAATCTGGGAAAGAGAGAGTAAATTCTTTTCTGTAGACTTCTCCTGCTGTGTCCTTCAGGCTTTGTGAATGAGATCTCAGTCTGTGAGATCTGGGCAAGCCTATGGCATTTCCTGGGATTTCTCCCTCTGGTATCAGACACCTGGTGAACCAAGAGGAAAGATTTGCCATCCTGAGGGACAGATGACTGTGCAGAGGAAAGGATGACAATGCCAAAGAAGGGATGGCCATGCTGAGGAAGGAAAGGCTATAGGAAGGGATAGCTATACTGGAGAAGTGAAGACCATACTGAAGTAGAAATGACCACACCCAGCATGGGACTGTGGATGGACTAGTTCCCCAGCAGAAGATGCTGTTATGGAGGGAGAGACAGAGCCTCCTCAGCTGAGAGGAAGGCTGAAATAGCCTGACCCTTTGGGGACTCTGCTTCCTTCCCAGGGATACTGTGCTTGATGCAGAGACCACTTGGTCTGATAGACTCTCACGTCAGTAAGGAAACTCTCTGGGCATTTGGACCCAGTACCTTTCCTGAGACCTTGTGCTGGTTCTTCTGCATCAATCTCTAAGTACGTAGCTAACAGCTGCTATCCAGTGCCAAACCCAACCAGTGGGCCTCAGGGCCTGGAGAGGGCAGTGGCTGGGCCCCTTGGGCAGGACTACTCTTTGCAAGGGTGGGCGTTACACAGCTTTGCTCCCCAGCCCTGGAAAAGGTCCTTCAGATCCCAAATTCCAGCTTGGAGGGACTCTGAGGCGCCTCTGTGCCCGGCTGCCCGCTCTTGCAGTCCAGCTCTGGCTCCACTGGGCCTAGAGCCCTTCCCAACCCTATCTCAGACAGACGGATATCCCAAAACCCACTGGTCCCAGGGGCTCCCACTCTGGGTCCCTCTGGCTGAATGAGGTGGTGTGCGTGTGCCCAGACTGTCCCCTCCTGTGACTGTACAGTACACACAGCTAAATATATGTCCGTGCAGATACAGGAGCTCAGAGGAGCTGAGTGATGCTCCTTTTCTATACCTCTTTTCATGGGGAGAGCTAATGAGATTCATGTCATTAAAGGGCTGATGTTTTGTGGGATGGGAACCTTTTAAACGGGATGTGTCCTGGCTTAGTCATGGCAAATATTTACCAAAAAAAANAAAAAAAAAAAAAAAAAAAGGAAAAAAAAAAGAGAACGAGAAAAAAAAAGGGACATACCGTATAAAATTAGAGTTCTGAAAATAGTATTTAGACCAAGTGAGAGAGAGGAACCTAAAACAGAAAATACAGCCCAGTCTGTTCAGGAGTCAAGGGAAGAGAGAGTGGGGAGGCGGGGGAAAGCCAGAGATAAAACGAGAGAAACCTCGGCAGTAAAAACAGCATCTTGGTAAATAGACTATTAAAAAAATTCTGACCCGCTTTATGGCTTTCTTGGCTGCCGTTCAGCTGTGCTGCCCTGGCCGGCACGGAGGGAAGGTAGCAGGAGCCGGCGTCTGTGTGGATGCTCAGAGCCCCAGGACGCGGCTTCCCCCCCCCCCCCCCCCCCCCCCNCCCCCCCCCCCACCCCGCCCCGGAGCAGCCGCACAGGGCGTTAAATTTAGCCACATAATGATGGCCCTGAGGAGGCAGCCTTTTGTAGCCACACTGTAATTACTGCCTCGCTTATAAATTTTATTTTTCTTATTATGTTTCCTCCTCCTCCTCTGCTGGAGAAGGGGTGGGGGGGTCTCCCACACCCCTGTCAAACCCACAGCTCTCTGGAGTGAAGGGGGTACCATGGGACGTACGGGAAGGTGGGAATGAGTGGTCAAACCCTGTGCTGCTCTCCTGCCCCAGTACAGGGCTCAGCCCTGCATTTGGGGATGGGAGAGGTGTTAAGCTAACCCCAGTGTGGTAGGGTCCCTGCAGCCTAAAGCATGGGTGTCTTGACCCCCCTGATACTTAGCCTCACCCTCTCAGGCTGCTTTGGAGATTGACTTGTGCAGGCAGGACCAGGGGATGTCTGGTGGGGCTGTGAGCCCATGTCATAGCCAGACAGCCAGCATCCCCACCAGGCTGGGGAAGATGCAAGGAGAAGCCGTCTAGCCCTGTTTGGCAAGTCACTGGCTCCAGCCCTGCTCCTCAGAAAGGTGGGAAAGGCAAAAAGGGTGAGGGGTGGCCCCGGCCACCTCCTGCCAGGAGCGGGCAGAGGGTACGGCTCTGAGCCGAGCCGGTGCAACTGGGGGACAGCTTCAGGCCGGGCAAGAACGTGCCAGAAAAGGTCTCGTTCCCCTCTTGTTTTCCCAAAACAAAGGAAACGGCCTTGCATTGCTGGAAGTCGCGTGCTCGGGCTGTGCTAGCTTGTTATCATCCGATAACCTGGCGACCTGGGAGCTGCCCCGCTCCTCACCCGTCGAGCCTGCACTACGGGATGCGAACAGCTTCCGCATGAGCTGCCCTTTGCAGAGATCCGTTTTCCGCTCCCTAGGCTGGGGGGGGCGGTGGTGGGGGCTGCCATGATGGCCCTGGCTGGCCCCAGGCTCACCGTGTGCCATATGCCTGGGAGGAGATCTGCCCCTGCAGGTGATGATGGATGGTGAGGGCAGAGGAAGTGCAGAGATGGCAAATACCTTGGCATGGCCCAGGTGCTGCCATCCCATGTGCAGCGTGGAAGGAGATTTGGGATTCTGCTGTATTTTTCTTTGTCCCATGCAAATTCCTTGAGAGCTCTATGGCCAGGCTTTGCTGTGGAGCAGGATGGGCAGCGTGCAGGGCTGGGGGTGGCAGGGGTCCCTTGGGGCCTACACTGATGCCTTCAGGGAAGGGACCCTTGCAAACTGCCAAGGAAGGCTGTCCATCACCAGGACTGCCTGCTTTTCCTTCCAGCTTTGCCCCTTCTCCCAGGCTCTTGCCCTGGGGAGGATGCAGTGATGCCAAGGTGCCCTAGGGACTTTGATGGGACTGGTGGTCACAGTGGTGTTCATCTATCACTGTGGGGACATGTTTGTGGGAACATCTCCTTGGCAGGGCTGTGTATGGGGCACGTGCAGAACCACAGCCATCTCACCCAACTGTGCCCAGGGGAGCTGGCTCATCCCAAAGCAGCCCCTTTCTCCTGCCCGGTGCTATAACGGCTCTGTTCAGCACAACCACGACCTGAAGCAACCTCCATCCCTTGCTCAAGTACCCGTTTCAGGGCAGGTAGGACAATACTAAATCAACTCCTTTAAAGGCTCCTGACCTGCAGCCCCACAGGCGTGCCAGTCTCCATCCCTCCCTCATCTCCTGCGGGCACACTGGGGTCTGGTGCTCTGGCCAGCTGCCCGGGCACGGGGCTGCCTCGGCTGCTGGCCAGGAAGCTCCTGGCCTGGCTGGGTCTGTGCCCTGACCCTCCACCCCACTGCGGGGTCTGTGGCTTGCACCAGGCGCCAGGGATTCAGCACCAAGGTGGTCGCAGGAGTCCCCAGGGACAGCAGCCACCTCCTCACTGGTGGTGGCTTGGGAGCCTGGAGAGCACCATGGAGCAAGAGACAAAGTGCCCTTTCAGCCTAAGCCCTGGAAAGATGTCTGTGTGTGTGTGCAGAGGTTAATGCCTTTGGCCCTGGGGGAGGAGAGGAGAGGAGAGGAGAGGAGAGGAGAGGCCGGCTCTGTCCCCACCAGGAGCTGAGAGCTATCCCCACACGTGTGCCTCTGCATGTGCCTGTGTGTGCAGGAGGCTTATGCATTTCCGTCTGGGTATATTTACATACGTCATGTGTGTATCTTACTCATCACTGTGTATTTCTTTCCTTGCTCTTGGGTCTTTCCCCCACCCCCGCCATGGATCTATAATTCTTATGACATTTTATTCACTTTTATGTTCTTGTTCAAATCTACAGTTTTGGAAGTTGCTGCCTCCTTAGGAAAATAAACTGTATTTTTAGTGCCTGTCTGCAAGAGTGCTGATGTCGCCTGTCCCTGCTCATCACTTACTCACTACTTGTTTAAGCTTTTATTTAGCGCTTTGCCTCGTGCTGGGGTGTGGGGACAGCCAGTGGCGTGCTGGGGCTGAGCAGCATGGCAGGAGCACGCCAGAGTTGTCAATGAGTGAAAGGCAGCTCCAGTCTGGCCTTTATTGAGGTCTGGGTTTGCGTAGCTCTGGAGCAGCCTCCCCTGTAATCAGTCAGCCACCAGAGTTGGCCAGCCTTGTAATAAAGTAGCTCTATATTTATTTGTTCTGTTTATACGCTGCTCTGTAATAAGTTGGGAGTCGTTCCCATTCCCCCCATTTTCTTTGGGAAGTTCCTCTGGGTCTCCAAGGGGATCTGCCATCCTGTGTGCAGTGGATGCTTGGGGCCCTGCATCCTGTGAGCTGCTCTGGCCACATCTGGGCCATGTGCCTCCAGCTCCATGTGCCCCATACACCCCAATGTCCAACTGTTCCCAACCTCTCCCCAGCATTCCAGCCCCACTCCCCAATGCAGAGAGCACCAGTGCCTCCCCTGGTACCCACATCTCCCCATGGCCCCTTCTCCACCATCCCTGTTGCCCCCAGCACTGCCTCTGTGAGACCCCCCTCCCTCCCTCTCTATTTCAACCTTGGGTCTTTTTAAAATACATTCATTAAAGGGAGCTCAGTTGCCCTTTCCCCAGTGAGGCTGGAACACTGACAGCCTGTTCACCCGTGTGTCTGTAATTAAACTCAATCTCTGGGTGAATACAACAATGTGACTGCACAGAATAATTCCTGGAGATCCTGACGCCGAGGAGGAGTGTGGCCTGTAAGCGGCCCATTCACGCCTGGCTTTCTATAAATACTTTACTATGTGGCATTAAGAAAACTTCAAGCCCTTTCTCCCCCCTCTTTTTTTTTTTTTTTTTTATTAGTGCTACATAATATAGTAATTGTGTGACTAGAAGGTCCCCCCTGTGCCTGCCCGGGTTCACAGGCCTGGGTGTGACCTTGTGCTGCACTGGCCGAGCACAGGAGCCATGCCCAGGGACTGCTGTGCCCAGGGACCTGCCAGCCTCACCAAGGGGATGCAGGTGGCCTACGGAATCCTCCATCCCAGAGCTCTGCTAAGATAAAAGGCTTACATCCCTAAAACCCTGGTGGTGTCCCTGCTGGCAGGAGTGCTTGGCTGATACATGTTCTGTGGTCCTGGGAGGTGTGGCTGCTGGAGGGAGATACTGATGGATATTGGGGAAGAGGGAGGAAGGACAGGCATGGGGGAGCATCCCTACATTCCCATGGCCATCAGTGTGGCTGCTCCCCAAGTCCCAGCCTAGTAGCGCTCTAACCTGGGATCCTTGGGAAGCCACAGGACAGCTCCACAAGTCCTATCATGCCCAAGGACTGGGGTTAAGTGTGTGTCCCAGGTGTGACCACATCCACCTCCTGTCACCTGTGCTTCCCTGAGGCCATGCCTGACCTCTCCTCCCCTGGAGCCTACTGATGGTATGGCTGGAAGGGTGCTCAGGCACACCCATGTCCCTGGGGAATCCATCCTCTGGCTCTGTAACCTTCATCAATGATGCTTTTCGATGCAGACACGCAGAACAGTTTTCCTCAGCCACGGGGTGTGCCAGCCCCACACACTGCCCAGCTCCCCAGGCAGCATCCCTTGGCTGGCTCCTGGGACACTGTGACTACAAGTGCCTGTCCTGGTGCAGAAACCACGGTGACAGAGCAGTCTGCCTGGCTCTTGCTCCCTGTGTTTTGAGACCCCAGGGTTGCAAGGAAAGCAGGGCTCCCCTCCCACTCCTCTGGCCAGCTGATGAGCTGGAGCACAGAGACCGAGGACATGGGCAGAGGATGGACATCCCATCCTCCCTCTGTCACCTGGTTGACATGAGGATATCGCTGTGTTTTCATGGCCAGGAATAATATTAGGTCTTTGTGCTGTGTTGATGTTCTTGAAAGCCACAATGGGCATTAATATTCATGAGCCCACTCAACCTCATCCATAGTCATGTAGCATCCCTCGACAGTGTGGTCCCTGCATGTTTTTCACTTGCATAGCAGCGTGGTGGCCCAGAAAGTGGCACTGTGTGGAGCCAGAGCTGAGCAAGGGCCATGGTTGCTGGTGCAGGATGAGCTGTGGAAATTTGGGGACCAGCTCTCCGTGGGTACTGCCCTATTTTGTGGCTGCCTAGCTGAGCTTGAAGATAAGCAGACCCACAGGTAGTGCCCTGGAACAGGGACCTCCAGTGTCCCTGCTCTCCCCCTCAACCTGTCATTTCTCCAGCTGCTGCAGTGGTGTTCCTGCCTTGGTACCCCTGCCTTGGTGGGGCAGCCTCTACACTTGTCCCACAAAAGCTGCCCAGTGCCTCTGGAAGTCCTTGGGCAGGGTCTGCATCTGATGGTGTGGAGTACCAGGAAAATTTCAAGTGCTTCCGATCCCCTCCATCTCTCACCCCCCTCTGTATGCTTTGCTGCTGAAGTTTACCTGCATGGCCCCCCACCTGCCCCACTTCCCAGATTTATTTTGTGGGACAAGCCAAACTGCCCCCCCCCAGCCCCAGCCTTAGGGGCTTGGAGCCAAAGGAGGAACGGCCCTGAGGCATTTACATCTTCATCACTGCCACACTGCTGCAAACTGGATGGATGCCCTGGATATCAGAGCCGCGGAGATGTGGCCGCGGTGGGTGACAGGGACGCGGCAGATGGCGCCCTGGTTCCGGTCACCGCCTGCCTGATGGGCTGCGGCGGGGCTGCGGGTCCGGCACTGCACCTCTGCATGCCGGGCACTGCATCCTGCATCCACAGCGCTGCATCTCTGCAGCCCTGGCATCGCATCGCTGCATCGTCCTGGCTGCAGCCTCTGTGACAGGGATGCTTCAAGGCGGCGGGGCTGGTACCCACAGTGTGCTGTCACCCTGATCAGCGGTGCAACAGGAGCTGAGCAGGCTGTCATGTGGCCGAGGAACATTCCCCCATCACTACAGCATCACTCCCATGTGAGTTAGGAGCAGGGGTGTGCCTGCAGCTGTTCTTGCCCTGGTGTCCCTGCTGCAGGGACATGCTTACTTTTCTCAGGTCAAATGAATCAGAGCAGATGAGTGGGGTTAGGCTCCAAATTCGGGGGTTCTTGGCCTGTTTTTCCTTTAGGAAGGCTACAAGAAGTGAAAGGTTTTCGTGGGAGCAGCAGAGAACTGGGGTCACAGCTCCCCAGCCCCTGCTGGGGCAAGGCAAGATGGACTGGAGCCAACTGGGTGCTGCCAAGCACAGTGTGGGGAACAAACAGCATCAGTAGCCACAGCACATCTTCTCTCATTAATTATTGTTTATTCCTCAGAAAAGGCCTCTGTTTGTTTATTTGTTTATGATTTTTCTGCAAAATCTGTAGATAGAGAGATCAGAAATTTTACTAAAAACCTCAGCTCTTGAGGTGATGGTACTGCTCCACCAACCATGCTCAGCCAGTGCTCAAACAGTGCTGGCTCTTTCATTCCAGCTGGGATCAGCAGTTATTCTCTCAGACATCAATACCACTGTGGGCTGTTGTCATCCACAGCAGAGACCTTTGTCCATTTCCCCTCTCCAGCCTTTTACTTGTCACTTTGATAGTTCATCTTCAAGCTGCCTCCAAGTTCACAGGTACTGCCAGGGTCTCTCCACAGCCAGGTCTCCTGCCTCTGCCTATAGTGAGGGTTCGGGCTTCTGGGAAGCTCTGGCAAGGTTTCCTGAGACCTGCACAATGATCTGTCCCATGCAGCTCCACAGAGAGGTCCCTCTGTTCTGGAGGCTCCCCATGGGCTTAGGTCTCAGCAAAGCTGCACAGTGTGAGCCGGGGTGCCCTTCCCCTGGCTCCTTACCCTGCCAGCCTGTCTGTGCAGCTCCCGGTGCTGCTGCCTCCCCTGCCTTTTACTTACGTGTTTTTACGGCTCAGAGGGAGCCGTCCTGCCCCAATTCCCCGCATGCTCCTAATTTCATAGTTCTCTCCATATATCCATATATATCCATATGGCATTTGATACAGGTTTTATGGGCATTTCCATACGTTTTACAGACACAGCCATTACAGAGCCAGGTTTCACCCGAGAAACCTCAGGGGAGCAGAGCACTGAATCGCCTTAGTCTTGGCCCCAGAACAAGGCTCTCTTCTCTCCCTTGCTGGGGCTGCCGCTATCAGCGCTGCAGAGGGCTGGGGGATGGCTTGGGGCTGGTCATGCCAGCCTTGAGAGCCAGGGTGCTGCCTGCAGCCTCATCCATCCTGCTTCTTGCAGCCTCATGCTGCAAACCCCAGGGCTGTCACTTCTGCCCTTTGCTCCCTTTCCAGATGGATGTCACTTGCAAGGGACCGCTTTGAATTCAGGACCACAATCTGTATGGCTGGGTTGCCAGCATCCAGCCTGTTTGCCTGCCTGTTGGGCTGTACCTCTGGCTGGCTCTGGGGACTGGAAGCCCTTGGTCGTGGTGCAGAGTGATGCCATCCCAGTTGTCGGGGCAGGGACACTGACGCACAAGGCTCTGAACTGCAGCTGCTGCAGTGCAGGCAGAATATCCGACCTCTGACAGTGGCTTCTGGCTGGTGGAGGGGCAGAAAACAGATCCAGGTGCATGCAGCTCTCTGCACATATTTTGGCCTGCTACCGAGGCTGCCGGCACTGCAGTAAATGCCCAGTACTGTACAGGGGCTGATTGTGTTCCCAGCACAAGGGAAGAAGCCTCAGATCTTGTTTAAAAAGAAATTGGGTGATGTGTCTTCATCTTCACCGTGGCCTAACCCTAGAGCAGCCTGAAGTGCAAATCAAAGGCATCACCATGGCATTGTCTCTAGGTGCTGGGCTGTTGAGCACCATCTGCAGGGGAATATGGATAGGGACAAGTTCATGCAGGGTTGCATGCACTTAGCACCCCTTAGCATCCCCACAACCTATTGCTACTTAACAGGGGCAAACATAGCAGCATCTGGCCTCACTTCATGTCTGCTGTTCTCCTGGCTTCACGCTGGACTGATGGGATGAGGAATTTTTCACCCTGTGTGTGAATTCCCATTTGCAGGGGAAATGTCCACTCCCACCCAGCACTGCCTCAGGGACTGCTCCTTGATGCTCAGCCATCCCAAACACGCCTGTGGCATCATCCAATTCAGTCTTGCATGTGAGCAGTGCCCTGGATCAGCTATTAATAGCAGCTCCCCTCTCCCCTTTTGAGGGCTGGTGGGAGTCCAGGGTACATCCCACTCTCTTTTCTTGAGCAGATCCTGAAAGCAGGAACCATTTGTGGCTTCCCTGGCCAGCATGTCTTTCCTTGGCCTCCAGCATGTTCTATTTTCTGTGCTGTTTACTGTTCTTCTGTGGGCTGTCAGGTTTCCACGCTGGGGAAAGGCTTGTAAATGGGGGGGGGCGGCGGTGGGGGGGGTGGTAGGCAGCGAGTCTGCACCAAGTGGCTACGGGAAGGCAGGGATGGAGGAGCACAGACATGGCCTTTATCACAGCCTAGGGGATGTGTGGCTCATAAATCCAACCCAGGCAGATAGGGGATAAATCATCCCAGCTGGGACACTGGTGGTTACCCATGGTTAGAAATTAACTTTGTGTTGGATGGGTCCCAGGCTGTGGGATGGGAAGGGAAGGCTGCTCTGGGCTGTATGCCTCCTGCCTGCACGGCCCTGGAGCCAGGCTGCATGCAGGCAAGGAGATGCCCACTGCCCTGGCCCAGGCAGACAGAGCTGGTCAGCACAATTAAAGCCAGAGTGGTGAAGCAAACAAGTTGGGGTGGATGCTGTGGATGAACCTGTGCTGTGGGTGATGATGCTCTGGCATTCACTCTGACCTGTCTGGACTTTGGCACTTCGATGTGTGTCTGTAGCCGCTGCACTCATCATCGTGGGGCTGCAGCACACTGGGCACTAGGACTGGTCTACATGGGAGGGGACAGGGACCCAAGGTGGAAGGGAAGGTGGCAGGGTGTGCTTGCAGGGCAGCAGAAGGTATGTGCTCACAGCAGGACAGTCACCTTCCTCCTCGGTTTTGACAGAAATGGAAGCCTCATCTGGTATCACGGGGACATCCAGGCTGGGAGAGTCTCTGGCCTGGCCCTGTGTCTCTGAGGGTGGGAGGAGGCAATGAAGGCCACAGACCCTGTTTCACTTTCCCTCTCCAGCTGTAGTATCCTTCTAGCCCCAGTTCCCTTTTCTCCCATCCCTAGTGTTCCCTGCTCAGCTCCATGAACATCCCCAGACTCTACTGTGTATAGGACCAGGACTTCCTTTACAGCTTTTAGGTATACAACTACAGCAATCTCTTCTTCTGCTTAGGGCAAGTGCCCACAGTTGGGACCACGTCACTTTTGGAGTCTCAGAGCACCCACTGAGGAGGAAGAGGGGAAGGGGCAGGGGTGATGAGGACACCCCTCCTGCAGTGGGTCTCCAGGCATCTGGCTCCGCTCACTCCTGGCCAGCTCTCTAATAACTCCCCAGCTTTCCTTTCTAATGAGGCTCTAATTGGAAGCCGGTTGTGCTTCCCTTCCCCTCCTCTCAGAGCTCTCCAGTCCCAGTGCTGCAGGGTGATTAAGCTGAGGTTTTGGGTTTTTTTAATATGGCAGAATTATTTTGGAAGGGCCAGGATCGTTACATGACGGGCTTCTTGAAAAACCCCAGGCTTCGCCTTTCAGACGAGGCCTTTTCAAGTGGTTTTGCACAGTACACGTCTCTGGGCAGCGACCGTCTCGAACAGTTACTGTTAATTATAGATGCCTCTTTCCCGCTCGCCCATTACTCAAAGGATTTTTGTGTGTTCTAACAGTGTTTTACATCAGCCTGAATAAGACTCTATTCAGTATTTCCAAGAGCTGGAACTTGGGCATCCCCTGCTGTATGTGTTGTGCTCTCCTCCCCGCATCCCTGGGGCCAGGGACCAGGTAGCCAGGATGGGCACCAGCCTTCCTCCCGCTGCCCAGCCAGTGCATGCACTGCTCTGCGTGCAGGAGTTGTGCCTGCTGCATGCACACTCTCTTGGCACCCTTCTCCTGGCTATGTATGGATGCTCAGCTCCTTGGGCCATCTCCTGAATCCACCCTCCATCATCCTTACATGCTGAGCTCCACTGCCTGCTGATGCATGCTAGCCAGACCATGTGCTCACATCCATGTCGTCCTCTTTGCCCAAGGATTCAGAGTCACTGACATCCTCAGGCACAATGGTCCCATCCTGGTCTCCTTGGGATGTGCAAGGTCGTCTTCTCCTTGCTGAGTTCCAGGCCAGTGTGTTCCCCTTGCATTAACACAGTAGCTGGGGCTGTTCCCCTAGTCCTCCTTCATTGCCCAACTATTCAACGGCAACTAATTGCACTAATGTCCTTGACAATGCTCTTGCCTCCCATGCCATCCCATTTGTACCCTCTGCCTGCAAAAGCCACCATTTATTCCAGCTTGCCTCCTGTGTTTTGCCTTAGGTGTAGTCTGTGAGAAGAGCTTGCATCTTCTCCCAGGACAGCCAAGCTGGTTTAGCCATCCTTCTTGTGGAAACATCTTGTCCTAAGTATTTTCCCATTCCCACTGCAAACCCCAGATGCTCAGGGGGGCACGCTGGTTCCTTCGGAGAGCTCTGGTGGGTTTGAGAGGGGTGATTTCCCTCTGCAGGGCAATGCTGTGCCTTCTCTCCAGCGGCAGGCTACTGCAGGTGTTTCTTCTTCTGAAGTATTTCCAGTTGAAGAACCAAGCCCTGAGCTCTGGATCTGCCTTGCAAGATTGGAACCCCCCCAGGCTGTGCTGAGCACTCCACAGAGGGGGCACAGACTTGTGGGCAGAGCCACCTGCCCAAGTGCTGGGCAGCTGGGCCTGGCAGTGGATGCCCCTGCTACACAGTGAAGCTTTGGTCAGTGCAGAAGTCTAGAAGGGTTGAAAGATAAGAAGAAGCATCAGGACTGTTCTGCTGACCAATTTCACAAGGCCAGAGGTGACAAGAGCTTCCCCTGTGTCCTCTGTGAGCTGCTGGCTGCTCCCCCAAAAAACCACAAGTTGGAGGGAAAAAGTGGATCCTCATGCCCACCATCCATCCTCCTAAAGGCTGGACTGGGGACTGGGGACGGTGCAGGTGCAGCTGGGGGCACAGTGGCATTGTTCAGGAAGAGCCCCATTTAGGGAAGGGGGGGATGCATCTTGTTTGGGCACTTCTGCAGCCCTCACCTCCTCCACCTCAGCGTACAGGGCACTGTGGTCAGGCCCATTTATAAAGCTGGTAAATATATTGGCAGAGTTTGTGTCCCCTCCAAAGGTCAATATTTGTGCAGAGTTTAATTTTAACTTAACAAGCAGTTGTTTGCAGAGGCTGCCCTGTTTGTGTGTGTGTATGTGCGCTCCCCCACTGATCGATGCCTGTGGGGAAGAGCGTGAGTGGCTCGGGTGTGGGCACTGACTCACTGGGGTGCAGAGGGGGTCGGTGACACTTCCCTCTCCCGGAGATGCTCCGGATGCAGGGGCAGCACTATGTGGTCCAGAAGATAAGGTCCAGGGTCTGTGGCCGAGTCTATAAATGCAACCCACAAACCTCTCCGGGAGGTGACAGCGGACAACATGTGCCCGGTGAGGCTCCAAACAGAAGCCAGTGGGGACAGTGGCTTTCCCAGCCTGTTCTGACCGGTGCCCTGGGGTTGCTACAGGAAGCCCTGCAGCTGCACAGCCCCCCAGCCTTGCCCCTTCTGAACCTGTGTGGCTTTTGTGGCTCTCATCCGTGTTCTGGCAACACGGGTCTCCCAGCTGAGCACATTGTATAGGCTGGTTCCAGGGCTCTTCCAGTACCACTGCCCATGGGTTTTATAACCCCCTGTCCACCCTCCCGCCCCACCAGGTAAGGCAGACCCGCATCCCACATGCACCTGCAACACCTCACCGAGGCTGGTGGCTCCTCTTTGAGAGGTCTAGAACTGAAGTGCCCCTGTGCTGGCAGGGAAGAGGGGAGAGGTTTTGGCCTGGTCTGTGCCCAGGCACCCAAGGCTTCTGTTTCTGCTACTCCCAAAGCTCCTCTAGCTGAAACCCCAGGCTGTGCTTTACCCAGGGACAGGTACTAAATCTGGGCTTGGGGACAGGCTGTGCCACTCATTCACTCCATAGCATCTCATCCCTTGGAATAGAGGCCGGGATCTGTCAGGTCCCTGCAGTACATCCTGGCATTCTGGGGCAGGATAGCTCAACAAGTTGGATCCAATACCTCCCCCCAGCCCATCTTGCCCACAGTACAGAATGTGCTGTCTGTGGGAAAACGGGAGAATAATAGTGGGAACAGCTCTGGCTCGAAGAAGTTTTTCCAGCAGCCTAGAGGCAAGAAGGAGGGGTGCAGCTGGGGGAGAGACAGAGAGGACAGAGCCCACCATCCCTGCAGTGTGGCTGTTTAGGTTCCGTGTTTTGCAGCCTGCCTTGTGGGCGCTGAGGTTTGGTTTCCTTCCCTTCTCTCTACTCTTTTCCTCTTCCTCGCCAGGGCCCGGGGCTGCTGACTGACCTCAAAGGGAAAAGCAGGCTCCGAGGGACAGCAGCAGGGATGGGCAGGGGTAAACACGGGAGTGGGGCCGGCCAGGCAGTGGGTGATGGAGTTGAAGTCATGCCGTGACGTCAGCCCTGCGGCTTTGGGGACAGCCGTGGTTAGGCCGCTCAAGGAGGGGCGGCTGTTTTTCTGCAGCTCCACCGCTTGCTCCTGGTGCCCGTCTAACTTATAAACTTTAATGGCCAGTTTAAAAGGTTCCTGCCATGGGCACCTTGTTGCCAGATTTAGGTTTTTAATTTGGAAACTTTCCCCTCTGTGGTCAGAGGAGGAAGGACTTGGGTCCGCTCAGGACCAGTCATCAGGACATGCGGGTGCCAAAGAGACAGTCCAAAAGGACTGTGCTGTCGTCACTGGTGTCGGGACAGGGTTGGCCACGCATGGGGCAGACAGGCTGGAAGAGCCCCCTGGTCCCCTCCTGCTGCCCACATATTGCTGAAGTAAATTTAGCTCCTCCTCCACCGCTGACTGGGGGAGCACCATCAGCTGCCACCTGCTCTGATCAGCACAGTCCTACCCCTCAGCCCCAGGGGTCACCGCTGCTCTGGGCTGTGTGGGCAGAATTCTCATCCTGCAGCCCTTGGGAGACACCTAAACCTCAGCTTGCTGGGGTGAGCATTGGGCTACAGCCACGTTTGCTCCTGCAGGTGCCAGCAGAGCTGGGGTTAGACACAGAGCCAGGGTTGGACAGGGCTGGGGTTAGGTACAGATGGGACTGTGCACAGAGTAATGCCTGGATGTACTCCTTGGCAGGAGGAGAGGATGCAGGGCCAGCATATGGGAGACACTGAGGGCATGGCACTCCTGCTCTTTCTCCTCTTCCTCACGTCCCACCTTCCCTGAAGCCCTTCGGCAACCCCTGCGAGGTGTGGGTCAGCAGGATCACATTTCCCTGCTGCAAACTCAGCTCACTTCTGCATGCAGAGACTCAAGAAACCCTTGCAATGCCCAGGAGTTGTTTGGTGCTGGGACACAGGGTGAGACCTAATCCTTTGCATTCCACATGGAAACCAACCTTTAAGCTTGATGGGAGTCTTTCCACCCAGCCCTGGGGAGAGAGGGGACATCTTACCACCCCCAGCTGAAGCCACCTGGGGTTACTAACAGTTGGGTTCCAAGGAGTGCCCATGGCTTGGCTGGGCCTCTCCTTGTCACCAGACTGGTGTGGCAGGGCTGGTCCATACATTCGTGCTGTACAGGATGGTTGTGCTGATGTGTCCATGCTGTGATGGGCTGAATCAGAGCCCACCCTGGAGCATCTTAGCTACCAGGAGCTTCCAAAATTTTGCTGGGGGTCTAGGGAGCTGAACGGCAGATGCCTGACTTGGCAAAAGTCTGCACCCCAGGGGTTGGGCTTCCCCAGGGTGGGCACCCAGAGCACTATAAATAGCACATGAAGCCAGAGGAGCGGAGGAGTGGCCCTGGTTTACCAGCTCTTTCATAGCATGGCTTTCAAGTGGTTCCTTTGCCTCTTCCCCATGAGCCAGTGGCATATCTGCACCCAGCCGGCTGCCTCCGGTGCTGTGCCACGTGCTCTGCAGCCGCTGGAGCTGGTGCCACGTGCCAGCCCTGGAGCAGCCCTGCCTTTGCCAGCCCTGTAATTGATTCCTGCTCTCCTGCACGGGTGGAGGCTGCAGATGTGTAGCCTGGTAGGAGGCAGTGGGCTGTGGGCACCAGCTGCAGGGGCCAGAGGCAGAGTGAGGAGCAGCCCAGTCCTTGCCTTGGCTCTGATGTCGACTTGAAGAGCTGCCTTTTGAGCTTCCAGGTCTCTGAAGAGCTTCTCTTCAAACTGCCAACCTCAGTTCCTGGAGGCAGGGCATTTGAGGGAACCCTGTTCTCCCACTGTGGGGCTGCTAGAGGAGCTGGGCTTGTTGAGGGCCAAAGAAAGAGCTCCTTGACCATTTGAGATGATGGCAGCTGATGGCAGTGCAGGATGGGCCTATAGAGGTCCCTTGTTATTCCCCCGAGCCTGCAGAAAGACCTGGCCGTGGTGATGGCAGGGGTTTAAGTTGAGGGGGATTTTGTAGCCTGGCACCTATAGGAGACAATGTATTTGAGCATGTTATTATGAATAAGGTTGAAGATAGACCAATTTTTAGACTGAAGGGTGGTGGTGCTCCAGGAGAGAGGGACTGCAAACAGATGCGATTTTACATGAGTACAGGGCAACTGGAATCAGACATCCTTGGTCTCTTGTTTTCCAGTGCTGCTGCTGACAGACAGTGCTGCGTGGAAGAAAATGCCTAGAAAAGTAGGGATGAAAATGGTGAGGCTTTTAAAAAACACTGTATTTAGCCAAAGGGCATAGTTTGGCTGTCTGGAGATGGCAAGGGATGGGTGAACCCTTCTGAGCAAGGCAAGCATGAATGGAGAGAGTGATGCGATGAGTGGGCTAGGGGCTGGAAAAAGAAGCAGTTGCCAGAGCTGAGGAGGTCTTTGCTCCTCATTGCCCAAGGGGGAGTGGTGAAGCTCTGAGCATCTCTCCCAGAACCAGAACGGGCTGGGATCGCCACCCTTGAAAGTGAGGAGCAACTTGGGATGCAGTGGCTGAACTTGGCAGGACAGAGGGAAGAGGCTGCAGCAACAAGGGGAAATCTGCTCACCCAGGTGGAGTGGCACAGCATGGGGCAGGGTTGGGGCCCAGGCTCCCAGCTGCCCCAGCCCTCTGTGCTCCCCCAGGTAGCACCACAGGGACCCTGTTCCTCTCTCCAAGGGCTGAAAGGGCAATGGTGCCCTGACAGAGTGTTTTATTTGCAGCAGGTGCCTGAAATCCAACCGTGGTGGTGCAGTAATCCCTCCCCTCACCTGGAGATGAACCCAGCTTGAGAGGCATGGCTGTGCAGGGTCAGGCCCTGCCGGTGTTGGGATTGCCCCTACCATAACCAGAGTGTCCCCTGGCAGCCTGACGGGCTGGTCCTGCCGTGGGAGACAGGCGCGTAATGCCTGATTTCACAGCGCTGGCATGCTCTGTTTGCTTGAGGCAATGATCTCTTCTGCCCTGTCCAACTCCCGCCCTTGGCCAGACCCCAACCTGCAGCTCTGTCAGCTGGGATTAGGTACGAGATTTGGACTAAAACGTCATTGCTCTTGGCTGGAGCAATGACAGAGAGGGGAAAGGTCAGCCTGTCATCTCTGGAGATGGAGATCCTGCCCTGCCACCAGTCCATGTGTGGCATTCCCCAGAACTGCCTTCAGACCCACAGCCAGCACTGGAGTTTTGCAAGCCCCACATGAAAGAGGAGGAGGAAGGCAGAGATTTCCCCATCGCTCTGGTGCTGAGGATGACCATGAGAGGTGCATAGGTCCCTGGGCTGTCTGGAACAAACCAAGGGAATACTTGGACAGAGGAACAGGACTGGTCCATGCAGAAAGAGTCTCCCACTTGCTGTGTGTTCCCAAAGTGCTGCTTGCTGTATTCAGCTTGTTCCAGCAAATCCATGTCTGAGAGGAAGAGCTGTAGAGCAACAGCTGCCTGCCCTTGATGCCTCCCAGAACAGTACTGGGGGTGATTTGGCAGCACATAAGCAGTGATGCTCTGTGGGATGGCTGGCAGCCTAGTGCAGGTAGTGCTAGGGGAGGCAGAGCAGGATCTGTGGCACTCTGGCAAACTCCAGCCTTGGCCTTAGAGGAGCAGTCTATCTGTGTCTCACTATTGCATAGTGCCGAGCCCAAGCCGAGGCTTCTTATCACCTCATGGCGAGGTCCACAGCCCTGAGCAGCCCTGCATGTCCCTGCAATCTTGCCCTCTCCCAAAGCGCTGCTTCCTGCTTGTCTTGCTGGACCCTGGCTTTGTTGGCTGAGCTCGCTTAGCTTTGACAAAGTTTATAGCACTGGAATGCAGAATGGCTGCTGGCCTCCCTCCAGCCTAAACATCTCCACCCCACAGTGCGACAGGCGCTGATAAGGGTGAGTGCCACAGCGGGCAGGTATCTCGTGCCCAGCCCGCGACCTTACAGCCACACGACCTTGAAGGTTGTCATTTATCTCCTGCGTGTGCACGCACGCGAGCTGTCTCCCATCCCCGAGAAACGTTCTCTGCATCCCTGGCTTTCTCTCCAGGCCAAACCCACATGCACGTTGCCCGAAACCAACTCCGAACAGACTCCTTTGATGAGCGGGGCTTAAATATATATTTGGCATTCCAGCGGCAGCGTGCCGACCGTGGCCAAGGGTGTGAAAGTGTTTGCTTGACAAACTCTGGGGGCTCTTGCCTCTCTGCTGGCTCTGGGGATTTGCAGGAGAGAAATATCAAGGAATTTTTCACCTCTCTGTTTTGTTTTGTGTTTTTATTTTGTTTTCCTTCTGCGAGTGCATTTTTAGCTCTGGTGAAAAGTGCCTGATTGACAGTCATAGAGACTGAGTCCCCTCTCTTTGCTGACACAGGGACAGCAGGAGCAAACATCCCAACCTGGGCCCAGATGGGAGAGGGAACAGCCCTGAGAGCTTTGCATTGAATGTGGGGGCTCCCATCTCCTCTCCACTGTCCCTGTCCCCTCCAGGAGTCCAGTGCAGTCATGGACCGATTTGGGTACCAGCAGGATGAAGATGCCCCACATCCTAGAAGTCCCAGGCTGTGGTCTTCTCAAAGCTGGCTCTTTTGCAAAGACCCTCTCTCTGCTGAGGGCAGTGGGTTCCAGTCACCACTCAGCTGGCCTCAGGGAGCCTGGGCTTGGTTGTGAGCCCAGAGATGTCTCCTGCATGGGGAGGAGGAGGAAGGAAAATCTTCCTCATCAGTCCAGCCACTGCATCCCGGACCTATGGAAAATGGGGAGGGGAGCCCTGGGCAGTGGATTTGGTTTCAGGGCCCATGTCTGCAATGCCTGCCAGAGCAGACTGAGAACCTGGCTGACTCTTGGGGAGGGGGCTAAGGGGGCTGATCTGTGTGTTCCCAGCTGTCCCCAGTGTAATCCTTCATGAAAGAGAACCGTCCGCCCTGCTGCATCCCCATTGTCAGGTCACAGGACTGCCTGACCCTAAATCACCTGCCACTCCCAGCCTGATGGATTACCATGGAAGTAGGGGTGCTGCCCCCCAGATCAGCAGAGGGAAAGAGTCTGGGGTCTGTGGGGAAGAGGTCCAGACTCTGGAGGCTGCAGAGCAGGCGTTAGGATGTTGGTAGTCTATGGGGAGAGGCTTGGTGCCCGGGGACTGCAGGGCAGAGGTTGGTACCATTTGGCAGAGGGATTGGGCTGCTGTGAATTACAGCTGCCGAAAAGGGGATATGGAGGGATTGTGGAGCAGGGTTGGGGATCCTGGGGGGCCATGAGGCTGGGGGCAAACTATGTCCCTGGGGCAAGGGCAGGCTTGGCTTGGGCTCCTCGAGGTTTCCTTCCTGGCCCACTGAAGAATTGCTGGCTTGTCTGAAGGATCATTGACCTGTGGATTTCCTGGGCAGCAAGTCCCTTTCATGTGGCCGCTTGCAAACTCTCATGACATCACCACGGGCTGCTCCTCCTGGAGACAAACCCAGTGCTTTTTAGGGTTTTGCCTTCCCTCCCCCCCCCCCCCCCCCCCCCCCCAGCCTGTGTGTTTTGGCCAGGGGGGACCCGGCGAATCAAGTCCAAGAGCAGCCACTCTGGCAGGGAGATGTTGCACAGGGCTGGGGGGCAGGGAGAGGGCAGTGTGTCCCCCCGCCCCGTATTGAATAAACATGGGCTGGCCAGGGATGGAGGGGGCTTTTCCAGCCTGGACCACACCCCGGGGGGCTATTTTTTGCCATGAATGAAAGGGCTGTGTGCTCACAGGGCAGGCTGGCCTCCTGCCGCCGCTGCTGTGCATGGAGAGCTCTCTTGACACTCAATCCTGGTGCCTGGCTGGGGACCAACATCTGCACTGAGCACAGCTGGGCACTGCCCGTGGGACACCTGGATACCTGGAACAGCTGGGCACTGCCTGGGGGGACAGCTGGGCACCTGGCACAGCTGGGCACTGCCCGTGGGACATTTGGGCACCTGGTACCAACTGGGCACAGCCTGGGGTGACACCAGCAGGCTGCCATGCTTGGGAAACACGGTCTCTCACAGAGCAGAGGGAGGTGATGGTGACTCAGTGGCTGTGCCAGCAGCAGTGCCAGGGCTGCTGGGGCATGTTGGACCCAACCCTACTGGGGCCATGTGCCTGGGGACCTGCCCGAGGCAGCTCAGCAGTAAGCCCTGCTGCCCCCCTGCCCCACACAGAAATGCTTCCTGCTGCAGTTTCAGGTGACAATGGGGCAGCATCCCCAGGGGCTGCCCCTACGGCTGCACCCTTGCTTGGGAGGAACTACAAAGCCACAAGGGTGGAGCTGCTCAACCTTGGTCCTAAACACACCCAGATTTCCCCCAAAAGCCCCTAATCCCACCTGGCTCAGCACCAGCTTCCTCTCTGGGCCCTGTTAGCTCAGATAAGCCCTTGTGTGCCAGGTTTAGGGATGTACTGGGTGCAGTAGTTCCGTGGTTGTCCCCGTGTCATCCCCAGATTTTGTTTCTCAAGGAGTATGAGGGCTGCTTTGCCAGTTCCCAGCCCTGACCCACACTCCTGCTGCCTCTGCCAGCCTCAGTGCCCCACAGGTCCCAGGGGATCCATGAGTGCTTCTGTCCATGAATGAGTGGCCTGTCCTCGCTGGGTGGAGCCGAGGTGCTGGATCCCACCCTTTGCTGTTCCTTATCGCCACACAGCATCCTTGTGATTCACCAGGTGTGGCTCCCTTTCCATCACCCCACTTTGCAGGAAGTTTCCTGGCCAGCCCCCCATGAGCTCTGTGCAATAATAACAAGCTGGGATGAGCTGGCTGGCCTTCCTGAGCAACCCTACAATAACAGACCAGTGCAATGTGTCCAGCTTTCCTGAGCAGACAATAATAAACCCGCATGAGCTGGCACACTTTGCGGAGGAACCCTACAATAATAAGCCTGGGTGATGTATCCATATTCACCGAGTTAGCCTAAAATAACAAGGCAGTGTGAGCCACCCAGCTTCCTCTCAGATAAGCAGGGTCCTGAGCTGTCACTTTGGAAGAGGAGGCATACTGGGCACCAGGTCTCCATGTCTTCTGCTCTTGACCCTAGAGAAGGCAGCCTGTGTCAGTGATGGGTCAGGTTGGTGAAGGTGAAGGCCGTAGGTGCTATCAGCCCTGTGACTCTGCTTTCCTGGAAGCAAGTCCTCACTAGTCCTGGCGTGCTGGGGCCTGCTACACTTCAGGGCATTCTTCTTGTCCATCTCCCTTGCCAAACTGGCACCCAGTGCCAGCTTCCCCACAGGGTTTCCTGCTGCTATTTCATGGGCTGCTGGACAAGGGGACAAATGCCCATGGTCAAGCTGGAGCTGGGAGTGCCACCAGCAGCTGCCACCAGACCCGGTGCAGCAAGGCCCAGCAGCTCCCAGCATTGCCCAGGTGGGGAGGCAATGCTAGGCAATGCTCTTTTTCAGGGAGTTTGTTGGCACTTGGGCAGGGGGAGGGCTTGGATGCCCATGGGTTTGCTTGGCAGGCTGGCAAGAGGGCCTCTTTCCAAATGGGATGGCGTGGGGACTCCCCACTGGGGCTGGAACCACTCACCCTCCACCAGGGTCTCTGCCAAGCCCCGGGCTGCTCCTGGTGGGTTGGTCCTCACATGACTGAGGAGGAGATGCTGCAACCTCCTGCCCTACCTCTGCTCTGCCGCTGACCCTCCTTTTCCCTGGGATTTATCCCCGCGCGTTGGATGCAGGAGTGAGTGGGCAGGGCAGATATAGAACCCCCCCAGCATCCCTGCGTGGGGGAAACAGGCATCCACCCCGGCCTGGCGCGGCACAATGCAGAGCCCCCGCTGCCACCACGCCCCTGCGCTCAGTGTCTGCGAGAAAGGCTGTAACCCAAGCCACAAAAACAGCACAAGGAGAAAAGAAAAGGGTATTGAGCGGCGGGGCTGCTGCGGTCGCCGGCCAGCATAGACTGCTGGTTGTTAAGCGAGTGCCTCGCTTGCAAAGGCTGCCTTGATGAAGTGTGAGACAGCACTTACGGAGGGACGCGGGCAGGCATTCTCGCTCCATCTTCCGCTCACAGTGCCGCTCTTTATGTGCCTGACATTTGCTCGCTGGAAAGGCCCCTGAAGTCAGGGGGAAAGGAAAACATTGCCGGCAGCAGGGCCAGAACGGTGCTGGGAGGAGTGCTGTGCCATGCCGGGCTGGGCTGGGATGCTCCTCTGTCCCAGCCTCACCACCCGCTCTTCCCCGGGGTGACCCCTTCACCTCTCAGCAGCTCTCCAGCTGCCTTCCCCTGCCGGCACCGCCGCTTCCTGCCAGGTGTGCTCAGCCTGGCTGCCTGCCTGTGAAGCCCTGGCCATCCTGCCCGTGCCTCCTCCAAGGGCGGGCTGGCAGCACTGCCCACTGTCCTAGCTGCTGCTGCTGCTGCTGCTGCTGCTGCTGCTGCGTGTGCCCTGGGAGTGCGTGAGAGGGGAAATGGAGACAGTGACAGTGCAAGCTCAGAGCTGGTCCTTTAGCCACCTGCTTCTGGGGTACATGGTGTCCCAGGGACTGCTGCAGGCTAGGAGGGGGTGCAAGTAAATCTAAGGGCTGGAGGAGCTGGGAAAGGGCATCAGTGGTCAGTGTAGGGCAGCTCGGGGTGCCTGAGGTAGCTCTGTCCCCAGGGAGAGGGTCATTGCCCCACAAGGGAGCTGGGGCAGGAGACTGGGCTGATGTGGCCTGCTTCATCCCAGGGAATAAACACCCCCTTTCCCTGCCCTTAATACCAGCTGAAAGGGGACAGTTCAACCCCCTCCATGTATTCTCTTGCAGACAGATCCTTTGCTGCTGGCAGAGAATGGGTGAGCATCTATCTGGATCCCAGAGGGAGTCTCTCCCTAGCCTGACTGACATTGGCATTGCTGGCACAGATGCCCAGCACAGAGCCAGCAAGCCATTCCAGCCCCATTCCCAGGAGCATGCACAAAGCTTGTGACAGGGTAGAGTGCCAAGGGCAGCCTGGCCACGAGGCACAGGAATGCACCAGCCATGGAGCCCTTCCCCTGCCCACCATCAACTCCCACAGCAGCACCAGACTTCATCCATGCCAGTGTGGCAGTGGCCGTGCCCAGTGCCAGAGAGCCAGTCTGCCATTCCTGGTCCGTCACTCCACCACACTGCTTCCATGGAGCCCGCTGGCGGGGGCAGCCTGGGGAAGCCATCCTCCCCCTTGGTACACACCCCTTGGCTCCAGCCCCGGCAGGAATTATTAAGTGTGCCCCTGTGGAGCATGTGCTGAGGCTGGCCACGGGAATGTGGGCAGATCTGACATACAAGCCACAGCAGCCAGGCTGTAATTTCCAAACAGGCCCCATTCGCTCTGTTTTCCAGTTAAAAATATATTAAAAAATAGGAATGTGGGATTTGTAGTGAAGAATGTTGGTAACCGCTTCGAATGTCTGGTGTGATAATGAAAGGGTCAGTCCCCAGCTTTGAGCATGACCGATTTAGACTCTGGTGCTTGGCAGTGGTGCGGGGGCCCAGCACGATCCAGCCTGCCTACAAGGCCCTCCTGGGCCAGGGAAAGGTGATGCTTCTGTGCTGGTGGCATGGTGCCATGCTGGGTGATGTGCCCCTCCTGCTCATACTGTCAAGAGGACATCCAAATTGCTGTCCCTTTTGGCCCCCTGAGAAGGGAGTCTGGGCAGGGGGTGCATCTCTGCACTGAGGTCCAGCCCCGTAGCAGAGCCCTCTGGGTTGGGGGTCACTGAGCGAGGCTGGAGCCCAGCTCCCTCTGAACTGCCCTTCCACACTGTGGGGCTGTCAGTGAGCACAACTTGCTCTCTGTGTGAGGTTGGGCACCTGCCCTCCTTTGCTGGGCATCTCCCCCTGCCTCAGTCACAGTTCAGGGTGTGCTGTGGAGTCTCCCATGCTGCTACCGCAGCCTTGAGTCCCTCCTGATACTGGGGCATCCCACTTGGCCTTGTGGCCAGGTAGTCATAACAGGCCAGACAAGCCATGCCAGCTCCCGAGGCATCACTCCCTGGTGCCCGGTGAGTCGTGTGGAGCAACCCGGCCAGCACTCCCCCGGCTGCCAGCTCTCTGCTTGCGTGGCTCCCCGGACCTCAGACATCATGTTTATCCTGGAGATGGGTAATCAGGGAAAAACAAGTCACCAGAGGCCAGGGCTGATGTTGCAGTGGGGACAAGTTGTCTGCAGCAGGGTTCAGCTTTGGAATGGAGCAGTGGGGCAAGGAGGAAGGGGAAGATCAGCTGTAGCCAGGGCTTTTCCCCAATCCAGCCCTTTAGGGGACACTTTGTTGTCCCTTGTCAGCCTTCGGGGCCATCAGGTGGCCGGTGACTGGCACAGCACGCTCTGTTCCCTGCTGAGTCATCGCTCCGCAGGGAAACGCTTCCAGCTCTCGTTATAACCCATTTCCCTCCGGGGCTGTGAAGCGAAGCCTCCCAGTCCCGCCGCGGGCCAGCTCTGGCCACCCCGTGGCCCTGAGCCCGCGGGCTCCAGCCGCCGGGAAGGGCAGCGGCAGGAAGTGGCCGCTGACTCCCAGATTCCACTCTGGGCTTGCTTCCCGCAGGCGTAGGCAGCAGGTGCCCTGCACCTGCAGACCCCTGTGCCACCCCGGATGCCCAATACCCCCGCTGGCGCTGGGCACTCTTCTCCCGGTGCCTCCCCAAGGTGCCACCTCACTGGGGCTGTGTGTGCTGCTCCTGAGGACACTGTGTGTCTGCAAGGATGATTTGCCCCATCCCCAGGGACACCATGGGGACACTGTGCTGGCTCTGGGCAGCTGGGGCTGAGCACTGAGTGAGCAGCTGCCCTGCCCAGATCCTTGCTTGAATGCTGTGAATTGGAGCAGCCTGAGCAGCCCTGGGGCTCGGGGCACATCCCAGGTGGAATCCTGGATGGGTTGGAACGTGACGATTGGGCAGCACCCTGCACCTGGATGCATAGCCTGCCCCATTGCCCTGGCATCCCCCAGAGACCTGTTGGTGACGGGGACAGGGGGTGAACACCATAGTAGTGTCACCCAGAGCTGGCTGGCTCTGCAGGGGACTCTCCTACCCTCCTGGGGCACTGACCCACACAGTGCTATCTAGTACACTTTGCTCACTTCATTGCCATTCCTGACTTTCCTGGGAACTGCTGTTTGCTTTTCTCTGAATTATGACTCCAGCTTGTGCCTTTGATCTGGGCTGTGTCGGCCACCCGTGACCAGGCCCTCTTGTACCTTTGAAGTTCAGTCACCTTCCCAGCCTTGGATGCTGCCTTTGCAACCTTGGGTACAACTCTGGCTCTGTGGGGTGAGACACACAGGGCAGGAGCATCCTTGTGGTGCCTGAGGTGTTCAGCATCCCTCCTCCTCTCAAGGACCTTGTGATGAGCCAGCACAGCTAACGGCTCTGAGGCTGGGCAATGAGGCATTGAGAGGTGTGCTTGCCCAGTACCAAGCAATCCCAGCGATGCTGGTGGGATGCTGGTGGGTTACTGGTGGGATACTGGTGGGATGATGGCAGCAGAGCATCGCCCCCTCCAGTGGCAGTGAGCAGGGACAGAGCAGGTGACCTGTATAGCAGCAGGTGAAAAATCAGATGCCAGTGCCATGCATTTCCTACACCCAAAGGGCCTTTCATGCCTGTGACTCTAGCAGAAGAGATGAGACCTGCATGGAAAGTGTTTGTCTGGGCACCAGCCAACCCGTCCTGGCATCAGCCCTATCCTGCCACCCTGTCTGGCAGGGTGCAGCGAGGAGGGCTCAGCCTACCTATTCTGCCACTGGGAAGCTGGGGTCAGGCTTTGGACTCTGGCCTTGAGTGGGTCTGAGCGTCCCCATCCCCTCCCCACTTTCCTGGCCCAGAGAGGATCCTACCTTATCTGTTACACTTTGTTCTCCTGCTGTCTGGGTGTGGAGCAGGGCAGAGATTAGTGTGTTCAGACCTTTGACACACACACACACATACACAGCCACACAACTAGCCATGCGTGCACCCACAGCCATGCTCATCTGCACACTGCTGCACACACAGCCCCTATGCACATCATCCTGCTCACACTCACCTGCACTTGTAGGCCCACGCTGTGCCCCACACACCCCCTCCAGCACCCACTCCAGGACACATACGCAGTTCCCCATCCCTGTGCACGTTTGTTTGAACACTGTGAGCTATGTTATGTTCCCAGTGGAGTGTGGCACTTCCCCAGCCTGCCAAGATCTCTCATGTGCATCAGCATGGCCCAGCAGGAAAGGTGGCATCCCACTGGCAAGGGGTTCAGGCAGGAGGAGAGGGGCTTCCTGTGTCAGGTCTGGAGGGAATAAAAGTATGTGCAGGGAGACGGGCTGTTTTGGCTGACTGAGAGCAAACCTGGGTATCCCTCGTCTCACTGTCACATCATTTTCACTTTCTATGGGGCCACCAGAGATGTCTTGTGCTGGAGGCTGTGGTGGCAGGCAGGGGCTACCTGTTCCCACCTGTTATTAGGTCATGTCCCTGCCCAAAGCTCACTGTCCATATCGGCAAGCTGCAGCCCGTACTGCTCCAGGCAGGGAAGCCACAGCCCTTCCAGAGTGATCTTATCTCTGGCATTTCATGAATGACCCCAAAGCCCCTGCAGTCTGCCTCTCAATGGGAAGGCAACCCACTGTACAGAGCAGGTGTACGGGGGTGTGCACATATGTCTGTGTGTGTGTGTGTGTGT